>OY747708.1:45042500-45605000 GCA_963556495.2 Valencia hispanica
AAGAAGCTCGAAGAGTCCCCGATGCTTCATCAAAGCCATCTGCAATCAGGGATAATATAACTGAGCAAATGAGATATAAATGAAGAATGTATTAAAATTTTACTGGGCCCAGTTTATGAGTAGAGTATTAAAGGCCTAATGACTTAAAGTCCTTTTAATGAGATTCGAGAGAAGGTGCAGGAGTGACCGGAGTTTTCTCCGGCTAAATAAAGCACAGCCCCTTTCATCCATGCAATACTTGACAACTGGTGTTCAGCTAGACATGAGAAATCCTACCTTTAACATCTCTGCTAGCCCGTTGGAGATGTGTCGTCGTGGAACAGTTTGTATAAATGACAGATCAAGCAAGGCAGCAGCAGGTGGAATATATGCCCCAAGCTTGTTCTTGCAGTTGGCAAAGTTTACCCCAGTCTTCGCCCCTACACTGGCATCAATGTAGGACAGAAGTGTGGTGGGGACCCTAATGTAAGGGGTGCGCCTCCGGTATAGTGAAGCTGCCAGGCCAACTATGTCTAGACAAACCCCTCCACCAATGGCAATGATGGGCTCTGTTCGGCGGTCGAGAGCAAAATTGTTAACATCGTCTAGGATCTTTAGGGCGGTTTCCATGGATTTGTTCTCCTCTGTGGTTGGAAGAGCCACAATCTTGTACACGACATTGTTAGCCTCAAGGTATTCAGTGAGCTTGGGGCCATATATTTTACAGACTTCTTGATCAATGACCACAAAACGCCTGATAGGCTTATTTGATTTTTTGATGTCCTCCAACTGCTGTGGGTCGGTGATGTGGCCCAACAAGAGAGTGTCGTTGCTTGGGTCCAGTAAGCCATGAGTCTCGGTGACCTTGTAAGTAAAGGTGATGGGACTGACCACGGTCCAAGAGGTGCCCCTGTCCGTGATGCTTTCAAAGCTGTTGCACAAGACATTAGATAAGTTTTAGGATGTAAACACAGTATCAGTTAAAAAGGAACAAATCCTGAGAATGACAGAAAGCTTGCAGCTAGTTGGCTAGTAAGATAGCTCACTAGCCCCTGTTTTGGCCAATTTGATCAAATTATTACAACTCAAACTATAAATGTTCATATTTGTAGGATACAATGCTATATTAGCTGACAGAAAATCCCAAGTTTACTTTTTGGTAGACTGGTTGAATCAGTACAGCTGGACCTCAATCAACCTCATTTAAATAGATTATTGAGCAAAAAAAAAAGTTGTACGGTTTCAAAACAGCAACAAGCTTAGCAGTTTCTTGTGAACATTTAGATGTTAAATATTTGCTACTACAGCATTGTACCCCATACTTTCAGTTGTTTCAAATTAGCTGAAATAGTGATCCCATTCTGGCCAGCTGTTAGCCTTCCCTAACTCTAAAGAATTATTGACTTTTCCCTGCAATATGACAACAGGATGGTAAACCATTTCTGACAATTAGTTCATAAACTCTCACTTCAGAACAAAATCTAACTTTTCCCTTTATATAAAAAAGTTCTAAATCTTACTTTTTGTTGTTGTTTGTTTAGAACATTTGTCTCTGGAAAGAGAATTTGAAACTACTCTCTTTTAATGTTGCATCTGAATACATAGCATTACAATAAACCAAATGGTTTGTTTTCTTGCTCTTGAGAGAGCAAGAAAACAATGTTTGCAATGTGCAAACAATGATAGAACCCACAGTCTTCCGGCTGGAGGTCATGACAGATGGCCAAGATTACAAAATATGTGACTGAAGTTAATATATATATATATATATATACATATATATCATGCTGGCAAGACCCTATTTTTAAATTTATGATGTTTTGTTTGAAGGCAATTTTTTTTCTTTAACACTTTGTTTTCTACCTCATAGTTATTCAGCACTTTGCCATGTGAATTATCAACTCATAAAAACAAGTTGTAATTATTCCAAAAGATCCTGGACACACCCACATACAGAGAACTGAATCCAAGTCAGCAGTGACAAAGAATCTCGTGATGTTCTCTGACATGGGTGCACGGTGACAGGTTGAGATCGTCTCTGGCACATCATCAAATCCAAGATAACAAACAACCTAACTTTTCAGTTACTGTGATATGTCCCCAACTGAGTACTGTGTTCATTTCTGTTTTGACTAGTTGATGCCAGAATGTTGATGCTACAATATTCATAAAAATCAGAAGAATAGCAGAGGTATTGGTGTCGAGTTTAAAAACTGTGGTTTCAGTAAAGACTTTTTCAAAAAGAAAACTATATATATATATATATATATATAGTTTATATTGTCACACAAGGATACTTCATGAGAAAAGTTGTTTCGCTATGGAAGAGAACATTTAGATAATTGAAATAATACCTAAAAGTTGTATGCTATAGATTGTGCTTTATTCGAAATGGTAATCCAATGACTTAAAATTAATTGTTTGCTGTAAATAACCCTATTTTTGGAATGAAAAACAAAATAATTGGTAGAAACTTTTAAACCTCAATCATGTTGTGACTTATTTGCTCAAAGATCCCTTTAAAACCAACACCCATTTTTCCTGCTACAGCACCATAGGTGTTTCCAGGAATACCTTTTGTGGCGTGGCACACATATGAGCATGGCATACAGATACACATTTATTTTGTATTTTTTCTATCCTTCTGAGGAAAACCCGTCGACATGTTGAATTTTTTTGCTCTTTACCTGAACTTCAATTCTCAAAATGGAATATCAACAACTAACTGTAATCTAAATATGCATTGAAAACACTGCCTTCTTTGTGCTGCCTACTTAAAAAAATAAAAAAATTGAGTTTTGAGAATGTCTTTGTTTCAAACGGCACTGTTCCTAACAACTTGAAGTGTGATTTTGATGTACTTGTAGCGCTCAAGAGATTATGTTATAAGCAAATACAAATATCTCTGATCACAGGTGTGATCTGAAAGGTAGAATCCTGATCCAAAAGAACTCATGAAAATATAATCAGCCTTCCTTTATAATTGCCTTTGTCAATCATGCAACTAAATTAAACTTCCCCTCTATATTTTCTATAAATCTTCTTCATTTTTGTATAAAGGGTAATTACAAATCACTTTAACTTCCCACTATTTTGCAAAGTCTTAATGAAAGATTCCACACCCAGCACACGTTTCCACGATGCTGTTGTGTCTCTCATTAGTGTATGCTTATTTAAGAGTTTCATCAAAGCATGTGTCAGACAATAAATTACTTATACAACAGGATTACTTTTGAAAAGTAATCATGGCCCAAGGAAGCAGATCTATGCACAAGCAGAACATACTAAAAAGAAAGCATAAACTCAGGGTTAGAAACATGTTAGTTTTAATTATGTCCTCATTGTAAGTGAAACACACACACACACACACACACACACCCACGCACGCACGCACACACGCATGCACACACATCAGTTTACTTACATTTTTGCAGCTGAGACACAGTTAACTGATTCCTTATTGATCCTCTTCCCCAGTTTGCTCTTCCATGTACTTTTGACCCGGACTAAGCTAAACTCGGTTTTCTTGCCTTTGGCATCGCTGTTCCCCTCATGAACTTTTCCCATTTCTTTCAGAGACAAGCTGCCGGCTGTTGACAGGGGAAGAGATTGTGACAGTTTTTATGAAGATCCTGCCCAGAGAGGCTTTATATACAGAATGGTATTTAGAGGATGCCACTGAGACAAGGGAGGAGCGTTACCTTTAATTCCTATCACATGCCAATACATGTGTTTTGTGTAATTGTGAGATAACACCTGTTTGAACTGTTTTTGACTTATTTTTTGACACCAGTGCACCCTGTTAATTATTGAGTGAGTTCAGAAATGTGACACCATATTGGAAAATTAGATTTTGAATGGCAGCAAAACTATTTGTAGTAGAGATCAGGAAATACCCCCTCACTACTATGTACATAATTGCACAATTTGACAACATCCCAGAGTGATGAAAACAAGGTTCAGATATCAATTTAAATGGACCAGTTGAGTAAATTGTTAATATTTCGAGGTTTGACAAACAGTCTTCATGTAACCATTTGACGGAGCTGCGGGATTGCTTTTCAAAACTGGTTTGTCGAGCTCCCGAGGTCCGACTCATGAGCTGCTGCATAACGAAAGTGTGAAACTTAATACCTGACCTTGTTTGCAGGCACACAAGCTGACTGTACTGTCTACTGCCAGAATAGCACTCAGTTGTTCAGAATGCAACAAAATAAACTTAGAATGTTTTTATTGAACAGAATAGATGTAATCATATAAGCTCTCTTTGAATTCTTGGTATCTTATGTCCCTAATATGAAACCAAAGTTTCTTGTAACTAGATGATCTCTCTATGATTGGATACGTGGATTGATGTTTCTTAGAAAAGTTTTCGATCATCTGTGTTTATTGACTGGTAAAGATGATCCATCTTCAGAGGTGTAGCACCCTTCATCTGCTGGTGTTGCTGAATCTAAACACAAATAAGGATATACCAAGCAGAAAGTGCTTCATTGTCTTTTGTTTTCACCTTTTACCTTTTTGATCTAATCCTAAAATGGTCACGTCATTGTTAAAAAGTATATCCTTTGTTCTACTACTGTATTTACCGGTAGAGTACTAGAGTGTAAAAGCTGAGAAAATCCTGCACCTTTTCTTTCTCATTCGTAACGTTTAAAGGTAACTGCAATAGCATGAATGACTTCAGGGCAAATTCCAACCTTCGTTGAGACAGCTTCACTCGTCAGTACCACCGATTGTTTGATGTATTTTCAAAGACACATCAGTCCTGTTCATTTGAGTTCTTCATGTTCAATCTCTTAAATGTTGTCACAACTCTATGCAACTGTCTGTAAATATCCAAGATTAGCGCATTGATCATATTCCATGAATACAAAGCTAGAACAATTAATCAGTAGATATCTACCGTGCCTTGATAAAGTATAAAGCCAAACATCATGTTTCTTGAATTGATTTTCGTCTAACAGCTTGAAAATACAACATTTACATGAAAATATTATCAGCCCTATAAAAAAAACAAAAAATAACATTTTTATTACGAAAATGTGGGCTTAATAAAAAGAAATCAATGAAAACACCAGTTTGATGTTAATTACAAGCCATACAAGGGACACAGCAAACATGTGGAGCATGGTGCTCTGGTCATACGAGGCCAAAGATATTTTGGCCTACATGCTAAACGCTATGTGTGAAAACTATGAAAAACTAACAATGCTTAATCAAACTGTGGTGATACCTTGATAAGGGGATATAGCTCATCAGAGTTAATGGGAAGGTGGGTGGAGCTTAATACAGAGAAAATCTAGAAGGTAACCTGATGGAGGCTGCAAAGGACTTCACCTACCAGCACGACAATAACCTTAAACAATAATCTTAAACATACAGCCAGGGCTAACGGTTAGATCACAGCTCATCCAGTTAAAATGGCCCACTGAAAGTCCAGGCCTAAATCCAATTTGTAATCGTGGTCAGACATGGAAATTGATGTTTTCAAGTCTTACAAAAATGTGCTACATAACGTTAATTGGTTTTGTGATGTTTTACCAATTATTCGCAAATTTGCTCAAGCTCAATTTTGTGAAGAGTAGTTAAAATTGTGTAAAGCTGGTAGAGACATATCAAGAAAAACTCCCATCTGTATTTGTAGTAAAAGGTGCTTCTACAAAATAGGAGAAGTTTCTTTGTAAAGGAGGTTCCCTCCCATAAAAGGAGCAAATGACGGAACAGCGAGGGCATCTTGAATGAAAGTCTTTGTTTTAACAGTTTTAACAGTTTATACATGATTTATAACCACTGAGCGATTACACATGTTCAGCACTGGCATGCTAAATAACATGTTAAATAAGCTCTATTCAAAGAGGTCAAAAATGTGTTCAATGAAAACTGTGTGACTGCGTCTTCTGCCCCCAGGCAAATATCGAGCAAACTGAAGATGCTTCCAATTCTACAAGCCAAACCAGTCAATAACAAAGACTATAAATCACAAACAATATTTCATGAACTTGTTGAAACTTCTATTGCAAAATGTTGGTTCATCCAAAATAAAGACATCCACACCCTCTGTACTATGGAGTACTGAATATGAAGCTTTTGTCAGAAACATGTTCAGTTTTGCTGCAGAAAGGAGATAATGAAAATATATCACGACCAGTCTTTATTGGATTGTTCCTTTTATTGTTCAATTTTAGGCCAACAATGAACTGCAGCAAATTAACTTCTCCAATAAAACTTTTTTTGTGTTTAAAAGTAGCTTTTTAATAACCTCTTTAGCATATTCAAGATAAAGATGGTTGGAACACTTTTTTTTAGATGGTAAAAATATCCCGTCCCCTGCATTTTATTGATGTATGTGCTGAGTTACACAACAACAAGTCTGCAGCTATAGATGGATGTTCCATGAGGGACTGATTTGTTTTTTCTTATCACAGTCTGTTGAAATCATATTAGCCCCATTGCAGATTTCCATTTCTTCTTTTTTTGCTTTTTTCATTCTTAAATGTTTCAGGTAGTAAAACAAAATTCATCATCAGGCAAATACAAAAAGAAGTCTGTTTTCCATTAGAAATAAACCTGTATGTAAAAATGTATTGATTAACCACTTTGTTGGCATGCCCAGGGCACAGCGTGAAGTAAGCTCACAAAACAAACATCATTCTCCGATGTAAAGAAATTCAAGAACAAATGAGAAAGAACGTCGATGACATTTATTTCCTGAAATGGTGTTCAAAGCCATTTTAGGGCTTTATCAACGTAGTTTTTAAGTTCTAAACAAAAATATAAGGGAGCATCACTGTAAATGTTTTTCTTGGTGTTGTAGTGGCTGCTTTTCACAAGTATGCATCTTTTAAGGTTAAATGGCATAACTTTTCTCATATATTGCAATGATTCATTCACTTGATGGCATGCTGAGGATATAATGCAATCATTTCATTCAGGCGTGCTGCTAGAAGAGAGACACATCTAAAACAAGAAAAACAGTGGGCCATGATGACCAGTGCTGAGAATTAAGGTCTTTGCACACAGGGTCCGATGCGAATAAACAACACGAAATTGCGAAAAATCGGAGGCAGAAAATCGACGTGTTGTGTGTACAGACCAGACGTGCTGCAAAATAGCGAATAAATTATGAAGATCTTATTAAAAAAACGTAAGGCGGCAAAACTAAAATGTACTCCGCAAATCCCTCATCAACAACAGAGAACACCAGAAAGGGAATGTTGTGATGAGAACATCGGGGCTGTAGTTAACATATATGATATTCCTCTGTAATCAATCATAACATACACAACATAAACCAAATGTAAATTGTCCTATTTAACGTGTAGCCAAACCATTGACGAGCATTTCCACTGTGAGAAAACAAATCACATCTAGCGAAAAAGACGATTTCACGCACTCCAGGTTAATAAGTTACCGCATCTCGTTAGAGATGTTATGGATTTGTGACTGTGTGTTTGATTAACGTTCAAGTTTTGTAAACTTTTGTGTACATTTCTGCTTGAATTTCCAAGAGGTGTCAAGTCATGAGTATCGAGAGCTAATGGCTACACCGCTATTTTGTACACATTGATTTACTTACCCTCTTCATATCCAAGTTCTTCGGCAATGGATCGCCACACATTATCCTTATAATCGTTGTCCTTGTTGTTTTTCTCTTTTTTATTAAAGAGACTGGGGTGCTGGGACACAAAAAGGATCAGACACTCAGCCATGGTGAAGAAAAAATTAGTTACTTCAATGAAAGTGACACTTCAGTTCGCGACTCTTGGCTCTGATGACACCATCACCACGCCTTCTCTGATTGGTCTAGTGTTTATCTGTCGGATACGAGTTTTTTTTTTTATCGACCTCAATCCGAAAAAATAGAACTCGCAAAATCGCAGGATGGAATTACGTCAGTGGTGTGGATGTCCCTATTGACTTGACATTGTTTTGAAAGAAAACCCTGTTGTGCAAATTAATCGCACGAAAAACGGACCCGGTGTTCAAAGACCTTTACTGCTCCTTCTCTTACTCCTCTCTATGGTGACAACCATGATCTGTAAAAGGAGAAACAATGGAACACGTGTCAACTTTCCCAGGAGTGTCTGACCTACCAGGATTTTTCCAGATCAGCATCAACAACTCATCCAGGAGGTCACGAAACCCAGAACAAAATCCAAATCACTGTAAGTATCACTTGCCTCAGTTAGGGTCAGGATTTATGATTCAGCAATAATAAAAAGAGGCAGGGCAAGAATATAATTAATATAATATGATTAATAGATAATTTTGAGGTGAAAACCACTGTTAAGACAACACAAAGACCCATCTTGCATTTGCCAAAAAAATTATCTTGATGATCCTTGAGACTCTTTTGGAAATTCTATGTACTGATGGGATAAAATTGGAAGGTTTTGGTATAAAACTAATAAAGCATTCCATAAAAATCATATTGACGGTCATACATGTTGGTAATGTGATTGTCGGGGCTGCTTTGCTTCTGGACCTGGATGAAGTGCCGTAAAAGATAAAACCTTGAATTTTGTCCTCTGGCAGAAAAATCATAAAAAGACAATCTGACCATCTGTTTGTGACCTTAATTGTAGATTTTAGAGTGGCTGAGTCAAAAAGCAGACCTAAATCTAATTGAGATGCTTTGACATGACCATAAAAAGGCAGTACCTGCTCAGAAACCTTTCAGTATGGCTGATTAAATAAATTGGGCCAACATGGATGGGGCCACATTCTTCCACATTCATGTAAAAGATTCATTTGCCAGTTAGAGCAAATACATAGATGCAGTTGTTTCTGCCACAGATGGTACAAGAAGTTATTAGAATTAGGGGGGAATTAACTTTTTACACAGGTGATGGTTTTATCTATTAAAAGTGAAATCATTTAAAAACCCTTTTGATTTTATTCAGGTTTTCTTTGTCTCATAAAATCTGCTTGATGATCTCAAACATTTCAGTATAATAAAAAATGTAAAAACAGAATGATGATGGACCTCACCCTGCCACTGTGGAGTATAAAACAAAGTCTCTGCCCACGCCTCCTCCACAGAACCTCCCTCCCTTTACTCTCTTTCTTCTGGTGAAGGAGGTAGAGAGAAATCCATCCACCTCAGAAAGATCGCTCTGAAACAAAGGAGCTCACTTTGCTCTCCATCTTTCTCGCAGTCTGTCTGTGCCACTGCAGCAGCACTGCTGTCAACATGTCAATCACAGCGCAGACCACGCCCAGCCCTCTCCCCCTGAGCATTCGCTCGTCTGCCAGGCAAAACCTCCTTCTAGCGCATTATTCAAACAGGAAATGTGGGAGCAGTAAGAGTCTGGTAGGGGGGTAGAGTTGCTCGTTAAAGATTGTTTCATTGAAAAAAGCTTTAACTTTAAAAATCAACAATGATTTTGAAACTAGTTGCCAACCTCTTGAACGTACGTGATGTTTTCTTCTGTTTTTAATTTTTATTTGCTGCTGGGGAAGACAGCTGTTAACTGTCAGCATTCCCCAGGTGTGAACATGTTTGTACATTGCAGAAAACTAATTATATTGCGGTTAAAAGTAACAGAAATCAATTTGTGAACAGAACATATTGGATTTTGTTTATATCTGCAGTAAATGTGTTTTTACATCATGAAATGTGGGGTAAGAAAATGGGATCACAGATTTGGAAAGTGATCAGGTTTGTGAACTTGCCCGTAATATATAAACTTCCTTATCTTTTGGGAAGGAATACCTTTTTTTGGTGGCACATGATAATTCTCTACTTCAATTGAATGATTTTAAATGAATTCTGTTTATATTTATATGAATGTACATGGACGTTTTTCATACATTATCCCAGATCGGGGCCCCTGGGCCACTTCTGGCCCTGTACATGTCCCGGTCTGGCCAGCTGTGGTCAAGTAAAGTCAAATTTATTTCACATTTCAGGAAAAAGTCAGTTCAAGGTGCTTTACAAGATAAGAAACTGAAAATGAAACATGCATCAGGTGTTTAGTAGCACAAATACAATTAAACTCCTTTAATTCAGAAAAAAGGCTTTTATTCTGAAGGTGACTGCTGTAGCTTCTTTGTTTTGTCAGCTACTTTAGCAACCTCATCCATGCCCTGATGTTGTTGGGGCTTTTTTAAGACTCATCAGGATGAAGAGTTTTTAACAATACACTGACATCTGCGTAAAGGCTCCACAATACATCATTACACAGAAACAAAATTGTTAACAATAACAATAATATTATACTTGAGTCAATAGTTCTATATTAAAAACACATAACTGTTATGAGTGTGGAGGTTTGGTCTGTGTGTTGGTTCTGTTTTAACATCAGTTCCACAGGTGATGGACTGGAGGCCAAACCGCCTCTCCTCTCACAGCTCTCACCTCAAACAAAAAGACATTAATCTGGAAACCCAAGGCCAGAGACGCATTCATTGAACTCAAGAACAAATTCTCTCAAGACCCCATTTTAGTACAGAACGACCAAACAGTTCGTATTAGAAGTTGATGCCTCAGACTCGGGGGTTGGCGGCGTACAATCACAACGTTAAGAACCTGATACTAAACTCCAACCATGTGCTTTCTTTTCCCGCAGACTTTCACCCACGGAGCATAATTATGATGTTGGGGACCGAGAGCTTCTGGCTGTCAAGACTTTCCTTGGAGGAGTGGCCTCACTGGCTGGAGGGTGCTGAACATCTGGTACTGGTATGGACAGACCATAAGAATCTTTCCTATTTACAGTCAGCTAAACGCTTAAACTCTCGTTAGCACCCCAGTATTCACCTGGACAGAAGGTTTGGTTGGCAGCAAAAGACATTCCGTTGAAATCCATGTCCCGATTATCTCCCAGGTTTATCACCCCATACGAAATCCTCTCCATCATGAGTTCCACCTCTGTATGTCTCAAGCTTCCTCCCAGTCTCAAGATAAAACCTGTTCATACCGGTGCTCTTTCGAGGATTACCTGGTTTCTTCTCCACGACTGGTTATCGGCTTTCTCGTTCCATCTACGTCCTCCTGCTGCATTCCAATCTACTCACCTTGGCCTCCATTCATACTCATTCTCCATCGTACTCCTGGATTCATTCTTCATCACCATCATTCATCAGCGTGCCTCCTGTCTGCCCTACAACAACAACCTCCTGTACGAAACCAACTCTCAGATCATTCTTAATCATTACCACTCACCTGCTCACCTTCTCAACTTACCTCCAGCCTCCAGATCAGCCACCACACTGGATTTCTTCCAGTTCCCCTCACTCTCCCCTGGCGTTTCCACTTCATCATCCCTGGAAGAGTTTATGCATTTATGAATACATCTTCTCTCGTTCTGTTTACCTCAACTCATCTTTTGCTCATTTCAGTGCTTCGGCTTCTGGTCCCCAGCAACTCTCTACAGTTTCCCACCACCTCCCGGATCCACCTTCATCATCTTATCTCCTGAGAGTTGTACTTATTTTCTGCACCATTATACAAATAAATAAATAAATAAATAAATAATGTGATTTCCTGGAATTTTTTGAACATTCTGTCTCTCACAGTTGAAGTGTACCTAAGATGAAAATTACAGACCTCTCTCATCTTTTTAAGTGGGACAACTTGCACAATTGGTGGCTGCCAAAAAACTTTTTGCCCCACTGTAAACGTAGATTACGTAATGTATTTAGGTATTTAGGACTTACAGTCTGTCATGGAAACACAGGTAGGCCGACATAAAAAATATTTTTAGGATTCAATTTCTGACCATGTTTGAGATTGTTTCACATTTTATGAGCATAATATTAAACTTCTGCCGCATGTTTCCTGAGACCTTCTGGTTCATGTGACAGATTGAGTGTGACAGTATGAGCAGGAACAGTTTTTTCTTCCAATAAATGTAAACTTGGACTGCTGTTTCTTATTGTTGCAGCTCCCTCTGTCATGTTTGGTAAGTTTAAGGAGGACCAAACGCAGAGAACTATGTACTATGAGAAATGCTTTTACCCTATTGAGCGCACCTGAATATAAGCTACAGTAGCTAAATTTGAAACTAAATACATTTTGTAAATATATAGACCCCACCTGAATACACACGCCACACGTTTTCATGTTGTAACATGAGATATTTACACAGAAAGACAGAACATTTTATTTAGTTACCTCCGCCAGGAGGTAATGTTTCTGTGCCCGTCTCTGTTGGCAACATAACCCAAAATATTATGGACGGATTTCGATGACATTTACAGGAAATGTCCGTAATGGAACCAAGAACAACTGATTACATTTTGGGGTTGATCAGACAGGAAGCACGAATCTACCCACCGACCACCAGTGCTAACTTCCCTTTCTACCATGTCAAGCGGCTCCGCTCTCCACTGGAAGAGCATGGCAGCAACACAAACACAGCCATCCCTCTCATTAAGACACACAGACACATAGAAAAAGAATCTCTGAGTGCTTTTCTAGTTTTAATTTAAGACGTGCTTTTGTTTCAGACTCTGCCTGAAAATCGTCAGTAGGGCGCCAACACGGCATCAACCCGACATCAACACGACACAACAGTAACATGACTGGTTAGAAGATAAAAGGTTACCAGAAAAGTCATTGGTCGCTATCTTCATCTTCCTATACCTCACTAAAGCCACTGAAGTCGTGTTCTTCAGTGTCTTTATGTCCTCTAAAAGCTTTTGTCGTCTTTTTACACTGACTCAGTTCTTCTCGCGGCCTCCTCCAAAGTCTCACCATGGATTCATTGACGTCAAGCTTACGTGCAGTAGCTCTATATCCTTCTTTGACGCCCAGCTCGATTGCCTTTGACTTAAAAGCTGCATTTTTTTCGTGCGTTTTCCATGATGAAGGTGTATGCATGAAAACTACTGGTAGAGTCTTCTTTGGCACATAATCTCTCGCCACATGTCTGTCTCATTTTTGCGCTTCGTGCTGGAGAGCCCCCCGGAGGCTGTTAGCCAGTAAAAAAAAACTATAGATTAGCCGCATTCTTGTATAGGATGCAGGTTCCAAAGTGGAAAAAGTAGCGGCATATAGTGCGAAAATTATGGTAATAAAAAAACAGAGGACTGCAGGACAGAGGAAATAATGAAGGCAAAGAAGGAGAGGTAGCATAGATTAACGGAAGGAGCCAGAGGAGAACAATGAAAACCAGAGAGCTTAAGCCAGGATATGTGGGAAAACCTAAAGAGAATAGAAGGAAGAGGGAATGAAAATATAAAAGGTATAAACACTAAGCAAAAAGAAACTCGAATCATAATAATCCTAAATGCCAAAAATGATAATATACCACAAAAGAATAAACTAAATTAATGATCCAAATAAATTAGGAAATGATGCAAACACAAAATAAAACTCAAAGTACAAACACCTAAGGATCATAAAACACACACTGTTGGAAGCTGCAACATAACAATCTATTTCCATACATCGTGGAACCCGACTCTTAAATCTTTCTTTTTTGAGGTCAAAGGTAATGCGGGTCTGAAGAGATTGAAGTCTTGGACAGCCTGAACATGCAAGAATTCTATTTTTAAAATAATTTACATGTACTTTTTCTACAAGATAATATCAACAGTAAGATAATGTTAAGTCTGTTACATTTTATTGCTTATCTGAATGGCTTAGGAATGGCTTAGGCTACCAACCCATTTTTTTTGGCATAAATTGATGTAGCTATCCTATGAAGGGGCCCCTCAGCAGCACAGTTACTCATGGGACCCATGTTGGCAGGGGCCCCTGGGCACAGAATGTTCGAAGGGCCCCCTCGCTGCCAAAAAAATCATATAATTTAAATAGGATTTTCACCCCAGTCTTGTAAAACTACATTGCTCCACTGAGGGCAACAAAATCAAGACACAACACAGTGGTGTAACTCCCTTGCCTATGTAAACACATCCTGCTTGATCTCACCTCCACCAGGCCAGGACTACAATTCAGATTGTTCCATAACTTAATCACAAAAACTCACTCATACTCCTTAATTTTTCTTTCCTGTCTCTCCTCTCCTCTCTCAAAGCGCTCCTTCAGTTATTTTGCTTCTCAGCTCTCCAATGCTGCCCTTCTGTGTCTCTGTCTGTCTTCCCCCAATTTTTCTTTCTCTTTTAGTGATAAAAAATAGTGGAATCAGTTTAAGTAAACTTGACTCATACTTTAAAGCATTTGATCATAAATGGAAAATGAATGCAAAGTAAAAACAAATGCTTTTCTTTTTACATAATAATGTGTTTAATAAACCTGTATCTGTATCTCTAAACTCCTGTTTCTCCATTCTCCTCTACTGTCTCTTTCCTCCTCCTCTCCTGATTTTCACAAGTAAAACCATGAGAACAGGGCTCTTGTCTAGGAATGCACAATGTATTGACACCAACATCGGTATCTGCCGATGTTAGTCATTTTTTAACATATTGTATTGGTCCGATAAGTTAAACTGAGCCAATATTGAAAATCACTATTTATTTCTAACTTTGTGAGAAATTAATGTAATATTTATAACATTGTAAATAATAGTTATTGGCCATAAGAGTAATAATATCAAATATCTGTATTGCCGCAAATGTTTTGATCCGTGCATCCCTACTTTTGACTCTGTCCTCCATGATCTGCTGCCCCAGCCTTTCTGTCCACCTCTTTATGAGTTCACTAAGAAAATGACCAAACTGACAGATAAATGCCAACAAAGTTAACACTATGTGCTGATCCAAGTAATTCATCATCACCACAGAAACCTCTTTCACCTAAAAACTGACTGACAGCAACGACCCGCCTGAGCAGAACCTCCGCCCAGTACTGTGTCTCTCCCTCCAGCTGGTCCAGTTTGGCTTTCTGTCCTGCTACCAGAGGCTGATGCTAGCAGCACACTGATGCCATGATCAGAACTTTCCTCATGGTCACACACGCATTCCCAGTGTTTCCAGTCAGAGAAACCACTAATGTACTGGTTTAATTTGCTCCAAATAAGATGCAGGGGAAACAAAAGATATTATCCTACCTGTGGTCGGTGAACATGTGATCCAGTCTGAAGAAAGTTTTTCTCCACTTGGGAAGTGACAGCAGATCAGTAGGTTTGGGTCACTTTACCGCCCAAACCTCGATCACGGGATCAAGCTGGATATCTGGTCGCAGCTCCACCATCGATAACAACAGCGTAAGCATTTATGATAACTGTCGCCCACAATGCTGCGTCCCACAGCGGATAAACCCAGTCTGAGCTGCTGCTGCTACAGCTAGCCTCATGTTGTGTTGTGTAGCTAACGCAGTCACGTCCGAACAGGTTCATTGGCTCACCATCATCCACGATGTTTTCTTTTTCCTGATTTTCCTCCTTAGGTTTTACACAGAAAGTGTCAGTAGATGACAGACTTCCTAATAAACACGTCTTCTTCTCATCTTTCTCTCTTTCATTTATAGAAGCCGCCTTTTTTCGCTCATTTTAGATTCTCTTAGGACTACTCCTACTGTCCGGTGACGGTCAGCGGAGCGCTACTTGCTGGGGCAGGGGCGTGGCATGTTACCATGGTTTCCACAACTTATATACACATATATATATATATAAATATACAGTCAATGACTGCGCCTTAGGGACTATGTAACTTTGTTAGGGTAAAAAAAAAATGGTGTGGATCTTATTGGTTATCTCCGCCAGCACCGATCTCAGCCATATTTGAAATATGAAGACTATTTTTTTCCTTCCTTAAACTGCTCATGTGGGCCCCCAGTAGGCGTGGGCCCCTGGGCCTGTGCCCATAATGCCCATTGGATAATCCGGCCTTGATGGGACCCCTGTGGAAAAATTACTTCTTCACTCCTACATTATGGTTTATTTGGCAGCAGATGCATCCCAAATAATTATTTCAGTCTTTCCTGTCATTGTGTTTAGGCTTCAAGTGGCAAACCTTTCATCCAATATGTTTAAAGAACTCAAGCAGCAGTTTGTTACAAAAGCAAGCGAGACTTTCAGAGCCCTGGGGGGCAAAAAGTCATGTCCAGACATGGTTAGCTCTACATAATAAGTTATGGATGCTCATGAAGAAAAAAAAAAAAAAAACAGGTCTACATAATAAGTTCAAACGAGATCCCACGAGCGCAGCTGTCACGTGCCACGTGGGAGTTGGATAATGGCCGTGTTCACGTGTTGGGTAACAGACTCAGCTGTCACTCCTCCTCTTCCTCTCTGCGGGTTACATGATATAACCGAAACCTCTGGACCTCCGCACCGCAGCACGTAAACCCGCCGTGGCTGCCAGCTGCGGGAACCGACGTCCCGCCCATAAACGGTAAACATGCTGCATGAAAAAGGTAAGATCGTTACTCTTTTTTTTTTTGCACCGAGAGAGTGGTCACACAAAGCAGCTCTGACTGAGTCCAGAGAGAGAGAGTCCAGTCTGTGTTGAAGTAGAAGCCTTCTGTCTCGTCTCAGGGAGCTTCTCACGATGAGTAAAACATCAGCATATACCACTTACACTCTACTCTCACTGTAAACTTTGCTGATCGATTACTTTTATTATTCTTTTATACTATATTTACATTTGAATTTCAGTATATTCAGTTTTGAATTGACGAGTAAACAGAATGAATGAATATAATCTGCAAGATTTCCATGGATTTAGATTTGTGTTCTAAGTTTCAATCCTAATCTGCTCACCTTATTATGCCTTTTAAATGATACATTTTTTCAGTGTTTTTGAAACTTCAGCTTGGTAGTAGGTTAGCAGTTTGATGCTTGGCTGCAGAAACAAGCTGCACTGCTGGTAGCTGACCTGCTCCTGTGATTCTCCCAGTTCCTGACACCCCTGTGGAGGTCATAGTGGATCTGTTGACCAAGGCGAATTGCTTAGCTGCAACATGCGCCGCCGTTCCAGAGGAACTGAAAAGCCACCTGCAGAAGGCTCTGGACATCGCCAGCGGACTGGATGACTACCTGGAGAAGATGACTACCAACGAAAGCGAACCCCTGGCAGAGCTCTATGAGTATGAGTCTGGTCTTTTTTTTTTCTACACGTCATCATCTGAAAATAAAAGTGTTTTTACTGTGTGAAATGCCTACCCCTGAAACCTTATCACTGTTCCTCATGTTAATGTAAAACATGAAATGACAAAATAAAGAAATAAAAAATTAACAAGTGTTTCACAAAGACACAGTTCAAATAATAAAACCCGATTAATTTAAAACGTCAACAAGCAAATTAAATGGAGCATGTAATTAAAAACAAATATACAGTAATATTTAAATAGACTAAGTAGTGCTTAAGTTGGAAAAGACAAGCAAAATGATGCATGATTAAAAAAAAAAGTTTTACAAATAAAATGTGAAAAGTGTCATACATTTGTATTCTGTGCTGGTGAACCTCAAAGCCTTTTACATTCCTCCTCCAGGATTGCACTGTTATTTAGCTCCATCCATGTGCAGCTCTGATCAGCTCCCTTCCCACTGCTAAATCCAAGTATCCCCACAGCATGATGCTGCCACCATCATGTTTTACTGTGGGAATAACTACTAGGCTATAAAGTTTAGTTGTGGTCTCATCTGACCAGAGCTCCTATTTCCACATGTCTGCTGAGTCCCTTTCATGGCTACTAACGTAACTACTTCTAGTTTTCTTTCAACAATGCCGCCTTAATGCTGCCTTTCCTTAAAGACAAGATTTGTGGAGTGTTTACCCAATAGTTGTGCTGTCAACACATTCACCCACATGGGATGTAGACCTCTGCAGTTTAGGTCTTCCAGGACAGGTCTTGAAAAGTCTGGAATGGAATTTTATTTCCATTTTTCTAAGCGTGGAATAAAATAAATACTATAGTGTATGGGGGAAAAAAAAGTAGACGTTCCAGACTTTGTCTTATGCCATTATCTGAAAAGATAAAAATTAGAGTTTCTAAAAAACGAAAGGACTTTTTATTCAATTCAATTTCAGTTCAGTTTATTTATATAGCGCGGATTCACAACAGATGTCATCTCAAGGGACTTTACAAGAAAAGTCATTTCAATACAGTCATACATATAATGATTTATATTTAAATAATCACCTTTAGTTTTGGTTTACCAGTTTACAACCTAACTTTTTTCATAACCTATTAATCATTTTACATTTTGATTTAATAATAAATTAATCAAACTCGTTCAAAAATAAAAATGGATCTTTTCACTGCTTTTTGCAGCTTTAAATCATATTATTCCTTTATTTAAAACCAGGCCCCAGTTTATTTAACTTAGTTTGGTTTAGAACTTAAACATTTGAATTCCTATTTCTTTGGAGTTTAAAAAAATAAATGTACTGTCAAATTTAGTGAAAACATTTTTAATAAAAAGTTTCTTTACCCTGGTAACTCAATTCACTAAGTGAAACACATGATATAGATTAAATACACACGACTAATGTTTTCAAGCCTTTCTTTCTGTTAAACATGATCATAAGGCTGATGAAAACAGAACATTTAAGACTGGAATGTTACATCAGACCAATAAAACAAATATTTTGAATAATAGAAATGTGGCCCGAATGAAAAGTATGTTTAAAATCTACTGAAAGGTTGTCATTTTCAAAATGTACTTTAAATAAAATCAAAGTTATTTGAATGATCTGTATTCAATCCAGGATAATCTCGTCCAGTTTTTTGAAAATATTAAACATTTTAATGATGACGAGTGCATCCAGAAGCAAACATAATACATTATGTCAGAGCTCTTCACCATACTGAATCAGAGGCCAGCTTCAGCAATGTGCTGTAATCATCTGATGGGGGGTAAGTAGGGATGGGGAACACAGTCCAACTTGGCAAATGGTTTGGGCCCATATGGAAATATCGGAGGAACCCTTTGCTCCATCCGTCTTCCTAATATCTCTCAGCAGTACCCGCTGAAGAAAAGCAGCCCCACAGCCTGATGCTGCCACCACCATGCTTCCCCCTAGGGGAGTTTTGAATTCAGTTGTCTGGATTCTATTTAGAGGTGTCAGAGTAAAGGGCGCTGATTACAAATACACAGGACACTTGAGATTTTATTTGTAAAATATCTTGAAAACCATGTGGATATTTCCCTGCACCTCAGAATGAGGCACTGCTTTGTGTTTGTCACATAAAATGCCAATAAAATACACAAATATTTGTACTTTTAAGACAATATATTGGGGAAATTTCCCAGGGATGTGACTATTTTTGCAGAGCACTGTTCACGATGTAAAAACAGTCATGCATATTTATTGGTAGGAAGACGGTGTCTCACGACTGGGACCAAGTGTTTAAGGAGGGCAAGACTAAGTTCCGGCTTCCAAAGGAGTGCATCACTGGCCATGTTGAGGGTGGGACATTTATATACACACTTTCTCATTACTACTACATTTGCTACCTTAAATGTTGCACTCTAATATTTTTTTGGGGGTGCTTTATGACAGGTCAGGCACTCAAGATGCTGATCCACATGAGTCAAGCCAAGAGGGTCCTGGAGATTGGGATGTTCACCGGCTATGGAGCTCTATCCATGGCAGAGGGACTTCCAGAAGATGGCCGCTTGTTGGCCTGTGAGTTAGAACCGTACCTAAAAGAGTTCGCTCAGCCCATCTTCGACAAATCTCCACACGGTAAAAAGATAACCGTCAAGATTGGATCTGCCATGGACACCCTAAAGGTGAGAGACTGTCAGATCTATCCAAGTCATATCTCCCAGTTACTTCCTGAGGGATGCCATTAACTGCACAGTATTTTAGTTTTGTAATTTTGTCCTTAATGTACATATACTATTCTTAATTTTGTTTTTTATATTTTTCTTGTGTGAATCTAAATGCTTCTATTATTTATCACTTTCCCGATGTTACAGCTGAATTTCCTCCCTGTGGGACAATAAAGGGTGATTCTATTCTATTCTATTCTATTCTATTCTATTCTATTCTATTCTATTGATATGCCCCAGGTCTTAAAAGGGTCCTCCTGGTCTGTATACAGATGACTCAATGCGGTCCAGATTTTTATGACTTATCATTTGTAGGCACCATTCTGGGCTTCACCCCATAATCATATTCTGTCTTTGGAAAAACAACGTTTCTATGACTGGACATATGGTTATGGGAAAAAACTAAATACACTTATGCTGTTAACATAGGATTTAACAGGATATGTAGCATCTAGGTGTACATGAACAGATGTGACCACATTTATAATAAAAAAAGGGAAAAGGGATTTACCACTTGGCTGCTTTGTAGGAAACGGGTCTGTAGGTCACACATGTCATAATGCCAGGGAGGAAAGAGACCAGAAACTACCTTAGAGAAACAACTATTGCTGTCCAATAACCTTGGAAGGGTTACAATGACTTTTTTTTATTTTTATTTGAAGCCCATCCTTCTGTAGTGAGAAAAATTATTCTCTTAAGAGGACAAAAATATAAAAGTTGACATTTTTTCCCTGGTTTCCTCTACATATTCACCCAAAGGTCAACTTCCACAATTCTCAGATATGTTGCAAAAAAGAGCAACACCTCAAACTCTACAGGTCTCACTTACTGTAGCTTGTGTTGTTCGAAATGTTCCAACCCTGCAAGGACAAGGGGCTATAAACAGTGGATTGCTGGATGACAGCAGAATTAGCAAAAGACTGAACAGTTATGGCTTGGAAATCCTCAATCACAATCGTCAAAATCTGTTTTGACAGAAGAAACAAGAAGAATAAAGCAATAAACAGGGTAATACATCCAAGGGGGGGAATACGTTTTATAGGCGCTTTAATTTTTAAGCACAATGCAGGTTTGCAAAATTGCATGTTGGTGAAGCACACTACTTCTGGATCAATGTCCTTTACACAGATTCGACCAATAAGCAAAATATCTTGGTCAGCCACAAGACGTTTCCTTCCTACTGTATGGTGGTGGAGGGGTGATGGTTTGGGCCTGTTTTCAAGCCACGAGTCCTTGACATTTAGACCTTGACATCATTAACTCCTCTGTGCACTGAAGTATTCTAAAGACAAATGTAAGGCCATCTGTTTAACAGCTAAAGCTTGGCTAATACGAGTCAATAAAACAACGGGACAGCATTGTGAAAGAAGGAGGGAGTCAGAATTCCTCCACAATGAGGTGAGGGATTAAAAAATTAAGATAAAAAACAAGTACTAAAGTCTGCTCTACAAGCTGTATGATCAAGGGGTGTACTTACCTTTTCGTTCAGGTAGTAAATGTGGACTTGTGCACATCAGCAATGTCCCACCTGGTTTGTGCAAATACATATGAAATCTATCAGTTAACAGAAACCACGAGAAGTTGAGAACAATACTGCAAGTTTAATATTATTTCTTGTTGAAGAAACATATTTTGAGAGAACAAACTGATCAATATTCTTTCTCAGCACTGAGTACATCTGGTGTGCCACAAACCAAGTCAATAGAGCAACGGTCTCCAGCAGCAGAGTTTGCTTTGGGACTGGACTTTTGGAATTTTGGAAGCAAATAGTGAGAGCAGCAGTCTCGGATTAGACTTTTTTCAGATAATTTGGGTCCATTCTTTATTCTTATTTTAAATCCCACCATTAATTAAAGGAACATCTTATTTTTCTCCGCAGTGTTAAACTGTATATAATATTTCTCCAATGCCCATGGTTATCCAGATTGTTTAGAGAAAACACTAAGTGGTCTTTCCTACACCTGTTTAACATTTCTTTTGCTTGCATTTAGCACAGTTATCTATTATGTGCAGAAGTAGGAGTTTTTGTTGCTGTAATAAATATACTTTAGGCCTGTGACGATTCATTCAGCTCACTAAACAGGACTATACACAATAATGGGATGAGTCAATATTGTAGCAATGTCTGGTTAACTAAGAAGCCCGACCTTTTAAAATGGAATAAATATATGATTTATAAATCAAAAGATGCGTTTTACAGGAGCTCAAACTCATATAGAGTAGTTCAGCCCAGTTATATAAGTTCTATAAAGCATTCAGCCCCTTGGAGATTTTACGCTTTTATGAATCAATCATTATCAACAAAGTGTGGCTTTTTGACAAAATAGAAAAAAATACAGATCTTCTAAAAAATAACAATAAATAAAAAAAATTGTATAAAATAAGTGATTGTATAAATGTTCACCCTGTTTAAAGTGACTGACCTAATTTAAAAGAGGTCCAGACAATTAGTGCTAGTAGTATCACAATGAGTAAAATGGAGATCAACTGCAGTGAATGTGTCTTAAGTGATTATAGTATGAAGTCACCTTTGTCTGGAAGGTCTATTGACAGGTTAATGAGTATTCCTGGCTACTATTACAACGTGAAGACAAAAGAACACTCCAAGCAAATCAGAGTAAAGGTTGTTGAAAAGTATACGTCAGGGGATAGATACAAAAACATCTGTATAAGGCACTAAACATCCTCTGGAGTTCAGCTAAATCCATCACCAAGGAGTGGAAGGACTATGGCCCATTTGTAAATCTGCCTAGATCAGGCCGTCCTCACTGACCAAGTGACCGTGCAATAGACTTGTAGTCAAGACCGCCTAAACTGAGACCAAGACACTACCAAGACCAGAGGGTATCGAGACCAAGACAGACCATGTCAAGACCAAGACCAAGTCGAGACCAAGACCGATACCAAGTAGAGACCGGAGAGAAAAAAACAGACTAGTGTTGAAGCTACGCAATAACTTGTATGAACAGCAGCAGTCTAGGGTTCAGTCACAGTTTACATTCAATACATATTAGACGGTATTACTTCAACTACAGTCAATACAGAGACAGACCATGTCATGTGTGTGACTGAGCTCACTGTAAAAGTTTTTGCAGACTGGGTGAGATCAACTATGTGTAACAATTGTATAATAGCTTTTACTGCACTAGACTTGTAGTCAAGACCGCCTAAACCGATACCAAGACACTACCAAGACCAGAGGGTATAGAGACCAAGACAAGACCAAAAACCGTCAAGGCCGTGACAAGGCCGAGACCACGTATAAGTGGTCTCGAGACATACATTACTACCGTGCAAGAAGGAGACTAGTGAGAGAGGCCAACAGGTAGGGCTGGGCGATATGTCCTAAAAATAAAATCTCAATTTTTTTTACACCAAATCCGATTTCCGATTTTAATCGATTTTTTTCTTTCTCCCTTTACTTTCTTAAACAGAATTAACAAATGACAGAATCTATTTTTTTCAAACTCTTCTTTTAATGTCTCCTTTTGGAGGCTACCTAAATTCGAAGTTGTGTGCAAAGTTGGTAGCACATAGCTGGCGTCCAAAGTTTTCAGAATGTAAAGAAAGCCAGGCTTTTTCACTGTATAAACAGGCACCATATATTTTTGGGAAAATCTCGATTTTCCCCAAAATAAATCTTCTTAAACTGCAAATTCGAATTAATCGATAAAATCGATTTATCGCCCAGCCCAACCACCAGGTCTCCTATGACTACCCTGAAGGAGTTACAAGCTTCAGCAGCTGAGATGGAAGATACTCTGGATACAAGTGTTGCCCAGGGTCTTCACCAGTCAAAGCTTTATGGGAGAGTGGTAATGAGAAAGCCACTGTTGAAGAAAACTCTGATCAAGGCTCAACTACTCAAAGGCATGTGAAAGACTATGGTGAAGTGGAAGAAAGTTCTTTGGTCCGATGAGACTAAAATGCAGCTTTTTAGCCATCAGACAAGACACTATGCTTGGCAGACACCAAACAGTGAACATCCCCACAAAGTAACCATCCGCCACCATGCTGTGGGGATACTTCTCAGCAACAGGCCCTGGAAGGGATGTAAAGGCAGAAGGTCAAATATACACCAAAATATAAAGAAATTCTGGAGGACCTTTTGTTTTCATCTCGGGCTTAAGAAGACATCTATTTTCCAGCAAGACACAGACCCGAAGCATCCAGCTAAAGCTATACAGAAATGGTTTGAAGACAACAAGGAGGATGTTCTGGAGTGGCTGAGTCAAAGCCCAGACCTCGATCCAGTTTAGATTTGTGGCAGAGCTTGAAAAGGACTGTTCACAGCCAATCCCTACGGAACCTGACAGATGTCGGCTTTCTACCATAATATGCTCTGCAACTCGCTTCTGACTCAGAAAGGTGGGGGCGCCGAACTCCAAAACCCCGGCGGGAACTGCTTCAAAATAAGACCCAGAACTGAGAGACAGAGAGTAAAATAACACACACACAAACAGATATCTGTTTCACATAGGACGCACCTGCAGATGGGAGCCAGAAAAGATCTGACTCGCTTCTCTACAAGGGTGTACCATTTTTATTACAGAAGAACAAAGAAAATATCACATGACTCCTCTCTCCTCCTTCTACATCTTGACAAGTCATACATTTTCTCCAGGTCTCCTGACCTGGTTTTATAGCCGTACCATGAACTAGAGTTATAACCGATCCTCCCTGCTTTCAGTTCATATCTTTACCCAAGAGTTTATTTACTTAAAACCTTACCCCCATAAAATACTGGTAAAGAGTCATGTTTTACTACCCTGAATAATATAAACAGGCCTATTTACCTCTAAACGCTTACTAAAGATATAGTTAAAACATATGTACTGCATAATAAAAAATAGCCCCAAAAAAGTAGAATACAACAAATCCCTCTTTCAATCTATTTTCAAATAGATTGATCACTCCTCTGTACTTCTCCTTCAGGCTCCATGTGAGGGAGTAACAGATATTGACCTTGCATATTATCACCAACAGCTTTTTCAATACACTTTGTGAGCAATGAACATATACAAGGAATACAGCAACATCCACATAACACCATAGTTGACACAAATACTGCTAAAGAAACCATTATAGACATTGCCAGAGTCTTCCATTTACCAAACATATTATTTAACAAATCGTCCCACATTGAGGTATCTACACCTGATTGTTCTTTTAGCCTATTTGAAAGTATTCTGAGTCCTTCTACTGCCCTAGTTAATTTTATCCAAAAAAGAAGGGTGTCTGTTTTTTGTTTTTTTTATCTTTACCTTTAAGCAATATATATATATTTTTTCTAATGTATTATTATTGTTTTTTATGTTTTAACCTAATTCTCAATATTCTTTTAGTAAAAAGCAAACTCTAGCAATTGTCACCAACCCCAAAAGCATCCTACAAAAACCACATCATAATGAAAAACGAATAAGTAAAACAAAAATTAGTAGTCAGTCAACCTGATTATACTTTAAACACCCCTTAAAATATTTTTGCTTATTACTAAAAAGTTTTATGAAACCGTAAAAACTGAATATTAAGAAAAAATCCTACAAATTAACTACTTAAAAATTCTTTGACACCCTCTTAGGCAGTGTCTAACAATCTGCACCTGTAAATAAAAATTGGTTAAACAACCTGTAAAATACAAGAAAAATGATTAATAAGTGTTCAGTCTTTATTATTTTGTTCTCTAGTCTTCGCTCTTGTTTATTTCTCTGGCAGCAGGCGGCTACCAGAGTGATGAAATGATTCAGTACAGTGGACTCTTTATTTTTCCCAATGTTACTGTCTTTTATGCAGATCGCCCTCACTGAAATGACAGTTACTTCATTAACTGAACATTTCCCCCAATAAACACAAATGCACAGACAGGCCCCGCCTCCAATAGCTTCCCCCACCGATTGTGAGGTGGTCAAAACCTGCTGTGAAATGTGTTTGATTTCTTGCGATCTTTTCTCTTCGGTATAATCCCTCTTCGAGAAAAGCAAGTCCAAATTGCTTATCTCGCCCAATTTTTGCACATATAGATTACACTGGATGATTACAGCAACCCCAACCAATCTTCTGGGAGGGTCAGGCCCCGCCTCCTGGCTTCGGCAGTCGACACCGCCTAGTCAGAACCGACACCACCCACTGCAAAGAGATTCTCCCAGGTCAGCAGAGAGCTGCTGCAGCGTGAGGGACAGGAGGGGGGTCGGGGGCCGGAAGGAAGGAGGAGACCAGGCCCTTCAGATGCTGATGATCACTGCGAGGGTCCGGGTCAGGGTGCGGTGAAACCTGTGGTTCTCTGCCAGCTTTAACTTTAAAGTTGAATTAGAAGGCTCGATGACGCCCTGGGATTGCGGATGGTAAACAGTGCCGAACTTGTGGGTTATTCCCATCTGTTCCTCAACCTGTCGGAGATATTTATTTTTAAAATGTGTGCCATTGTCAGACCTGATCCTAGTCGGAAAGCCATGGCACGGAATCCAGTGGTTAATCAAAGATTTCACCACTGTCTGAGCATCCTCCCGTCTAGCAGGAAAAGCTGAAATCCACGAGGTCAGTGGATCAATCATCACTAACAGGTAACGGAAACCTCTAACAGGGGTCACCATATCTGTATAATCGATAACGACCTCCTCGCCAGGCCTGCACAAGTCCTGGAAGGCGCCCATTTCTGGCTTGATAGTAGGCTTAGGATTAAAATGACCACACACCACACATTCACTCAAAAAACGCTTAATTAAATGTGGCAGGAAGGGATGCCACCAAAAACAAAGATTACGTTTCATCTGAGTGTATGACACATGTGCCGCACCATGAGCCTCCTGAAAAAGGGTGGGTTTTAACGCGGCAGGTAAAACCAAACGGCCATCAGGCCCACGCCAAAAGCCATCAGAAAAAATCGTACCTCTATCCTTCCACACAGCTATCTCCTGCGACGCAGCAGCCTGCTGTGCCAACTTTACTTCCTCAGCAAAACTGTCTGACATTTCCTGTCTTGACGTGACAATCAGCTGCGTGTGGACATGTGACAGGTAACCTGCTGCTCCTTTCGCCGCCAAATCTGCTGCCCTATTTCCCCACGCGTCAACAGTGTCAGCCTTGCTGTGACCCTTACACTTAAGAACAGCGAGGTTAGCTGGTAACTGTACAACATCCAAAAGCTCCATAATATCTGCATGATGCTGTACAGGCTTACCAGTAGCAGTAACAAAACCTGCTCTTTTCCACTGTGGTAATTCATAATGTATAACAGAAAACCCGTAGTTCGAATCAGTGTAAATCGTGACGTCTTTATCTCTGCCCCATTTGCATGCTTCAATAAGAGCCCTTATCTCAGCACGCTGTGCGCTCTGCTTGCCGTCCAGCTTCCCTGAAACGACAGTCTGTAGTGAATCCCCATTTTGCTCAACAACTGCAAAACCTGATCTCAACTGCCCCTGTGCATCTCTAAAACAACAACCATCTGTATAGAGCACAAAACCTGTAGGTAAGGGATCAGACCGTAAATCAGGACGTATTTTTTGAGCAACAGAATTCAGCCTGACACAGTCATGCTGCTCCCCAGAGGTGGTGATTTGGTCAGCCATGTTTATTCCTTCATGCGTAAAAATAATGTTTGGTGCCTCCAAAACTCTGCTAATCCGCTGCTGACGCAAAGTAGAAAGAGTAAACGTCTCAGAATTAACCAATGCCATGACTCCATGAGATGTCAAAATATTAAGTGGATAACCCCTGACAATGTGTGATGTTTTTTCCACTAGATGTGCAATTCCTGCTGCATGTCTCGTGCAAGGCGGCTGTCTCATTTCAATAGCTTGCAGCTTTATGCTAAGATACATAAGAATGTGTCTCTGACCACCTTTTTTCTGAAACAAAATCCCATTAACCACCCCATCAGTTTCTGATGTGTTAAGAAAAAATGGACATGTATAATCAGGAGTGGCTAAATCAGCTGCTTGTGCTAGAGCCTGTTTTAACTTAATAAATGCCTCCTCAGCTGGTATGTCCCATTCTAATTTAGCATGCAGATTTTTCATACCATGAGCATTTACAAGAGCCCTGAGTGGTGTGGTAAGGTTTGTGTAATTAGGCACATAATGTCTGGAAAAATTTGTCAGTCCCAGAAATGACAGCATTGATTTAACAGTGAGAGGTTTAGAATGAGCCAAAATAGCATTCTTGTGGGTGTCAGTCAGTCCAGCGCCTTGAGCGGTCACCCTTCGCCCCAGGAACTGGACTTCCTGCCTGACCAACTGAAGCTTATCGCGGGAGACTTTGAATCCCTCTTTTCCCAAATGTTGCAACACAACTAGAGTAGCTTCTATGCACGTTTCAACAGTAGGGGATGCTAAAAGTAAATCGTCCACATATTGGGTCAGTACACAGCCTGGAGGGAGCTGTACAGTGCTTAATGACTGCTTCAACACCTGATTAAAAATACCTGGAGATAAAGCAAAGCCCTGCGGAAGCCTAGTATAACGTAGCTTCCTGCCCCTGAATGTAAATGAAAAAATATCCCTGACAGAAGGATGGAGCGGTAAACAGAAAAATGCATTAGCCAAATCTATGCAGGTAAACCATTTTAAATCAGGAGTCAGGGATGCTAGAGCTGTATACGGATTCGGTGTAGAAATGGGAGGGGTTCTAAGGGCCTCATTGACAGCACGCAAATCATGTGCCATTCTGTATTTACCAGTACCTTGTTTTTCCACAGGAAGAATAGGGGTGTTATATGAAGAGTTTGATGGTTCTAAAACTCCAACTTCAAGTAAACCTGCAATAGTGTCTGCAATACCTTCCTCAGCCTGAGATTTATGTGGATACTGCCAACGCCAGATTGGATCAGAATGTTTCATCTCAAATGTGATGGGTGTGGTTTGCACTAGACCGACATCAGTGGGACCATCTGACCACAAAGAGTCAGGCACGACCTTTAAGGCCTCCACTGCATCAGGATGATCTGTTTTTTCTCTGCCATGATTTCTAGAAAGCTGCAAATGTTCCAGAATGGTAGTATCTGAGAGCTGCGTGTCTATTTTGTACATCTGAGTAGAAGGAGAAAAAGAGACTGAAGGTATCTGGGTAGGAACCCATTCCTTTAATTCAACTCCCCTTTTAACCATTCCCCCCAAATCTTTAGCTTGATGTTTCGGATGCAACAAAAGCGATATGTGTGGAAGCGCCTCAGCTTCCATCATATACCATTTATGCTGCTCTGAAGTCAGATCAGCATACAGTGCAACACCCTCTTTCCCCACAAAGCATGGACCCGAAGCCACAGACCAACTTTGGCCTTCAAGTTCTGTTTCAAATTGTTCCTGATATAAAGTAGGATCGCCTCTCTCATATAGGAACGGATCAGGCGGTGGAACAAAAGGCTGGAGTTCAAGCAGCCAAGGCTTCCAGCATCTCAGAAATTCAGCCGCAGAAGATTCATGTGCAGACATCGTAGTCAATCTGGCCCAGAAAATATCAGCCACTTGTGAAGTGTCATCCTTCAGCAAAAATTGACCACTCATGGTGTCACAGCAATGCGTATGTCCATTCGGAAAAGTCACCATAAGTCCATCAGGGGTACATAGGATCGAAGCACCAAGTTTGATAAGCAGATCTCTGCCTAACAAGTTGACAGGCGTGGTTTGAGCAATGACAAAAGGATGTGATAGTCTTTGATCTCCCACTGAAACAGGCAATGGTTGAGTGACAGGGAGAATCATTGGAGCCCCAGAGATTCCAATTACAGACACTGTGTTCCCAGAAAAATTGACGTCTGGTAAAACTCTGTCCAACGTGCTGAAAGTAGCACCAGTGTCGACAAGGAATGGCAATGAATGTCCATGTACGTCTATTGTGAGCATCGGATCCCCCTTAATCCTGCTCACTAAGGTACTCTGTGGGCATTGTCAATACTGAGGCCCACTCTGTCCTCCTGGGTAGGAGGGAGGAGCCATATGCTGATTCGGAGCCATATGCTGATTCGGAGCCATATGCTGATTCGGAGCCATATGCTGATTCGGAGCCATATGTAGAGGTGGCTGACCGGGAGGTATAGCGCCCCCTTGTGGGTGTGGGCACTCCCTCACCCAGTGTTCATTGGAGCCACACCTGCGACAACCGTTAGCACCTGGCTGCCCTCTCCCCATGCCTCTAAAATCCCCAAACCTGGCCCTGCCACGCGACCTGCCACGGGGCTGCCATGTCCTATAAGGAGCAGTAAATGGCGGATTCGGCGCAGCTCCAGCATACATCACAGGAAAAGAAGGCAGCACTGTCGCTGATCCAACAGTAGGTGCTGCTTCAGCCACCATCTGCTTCACTTTTTTAGACTGATACAAGTCAGTCAATTTATTCTGAGCCTCTTTTAACTGTAGCTTTAACAAAGCAGTCTCCATTTTCTTATTCTCCTCAGCGTCCTTTAACGCAGAATCTTGCACGTCTTGTAAATAATATGTTACGTGTCTTTCCCATGTAGGCTGATCATAAATGTGTGAATCAGGATTCCGTTTCATTAATGTAGCAACAGACTCTGGCATGCCTGCTAAAACTGCTTCTCTAAACCAAATCCGATTATTCCCTGGATCTCGGGGGTGTTCCCCAGTAACAGCAACCCATTTATCTTTACATTTTGCCATATGTTCTGCGTGAGTAACATCAGTTGACCAGGGAAATTTCAAAATTTTAGATGCGGGCGGAGTAGGATATTTTCTTCTGACCCACTCGGCAAGATCATGTGCATGATGCGTGAAGGGGGCTTCATCAAGTACACGTGCTAACTGGCACTGGAGCATCATCTCATTATAATCTGTCAATGTCAACATCCTACCCATAATGGCTTTCCAATCTCCCACCGCTAGGGTTTGCCCTGAAGTCAGCTGATTTAATTTATTTATCCAGCAGTTTCCTCCACCAGTCAAAGCAGGGAGTTGCAGAATGATGGCAGATACGTCAGCCATCTTCCATGGTTTGTAAATTACTGAACCATCCGATGCTCCCACTAAAGGAAGCATTAAATCAGGGCCCCCACATGCCCCCAGTGGTAACTTAGATCTGGTATACTTAAATGGCCCCTCACTCTCCTTGTCCACCAACGTCTGCATATTGTCGACCTGTACAACTGCTGCACATTCATCACGTTGACTGGGGCTGGCACTCCCTGGAAGGTCTGCAGCTTGCCCCCTTACCACAGATGCTAATCTTTCCTGATCCTGCAGCACCTCATCCATCTGTCGCTGAACTTTAGTTAACCTGTGTTTGTGCTGCTCCATCTCGTCCATCAATTTAGCATTATACGCCAAGAACAATTTATCGGTGTCCTGTTCTACTTTGTTGCTAACTAATTTTAGTAGCTGTCGCTTTTCCTCCCCAGAACACATTCTGTGAGAGACTCCGCTTATCATCCCCTCGGGCACCATGACGAGCCCACATGGCCGTCATAAGGCCCTGGAACTGGTTTTTATCTTTTTTACCGGGCTTATCAACTAAAACAGAATATAATTTAGAAGTGTATACTAACAATTGGGCATCTAAAGTGCGCCACTCCTGTCCCTGTGGAGCAGGGAGTAATTTATATTCGGCTGCCATTGAAAATTCGTTACAAAATCCAAAATGGATTAAAATTTAACAAAGTAGGTTATTTGTATTAACTCCGTAAATTATTTATTTTAATTGATAAACTATCAATTCGTAGGCCCAAATTTATCCCAATATTAATGCAGTTAACAGTAAAGGCAGGCACAGTTTTTATTTATTTAATTTTCATTTATTTCTTTTTATAGTGAAGGGGTTTATGTATTATTTAGTCATGCAACATTAACCTTAATAATGTTTTAGGCAAAGCCGAAACGAAGGAAAGCTAAAAAGGTTTATAAAGCACTGTTTATCTTATCATTAATTTATTTATATATGGAGATTATTGCCGTTTCGTCTAAAAATCAAAGAATTCCTAATAGAGTCCGGCCGGCGCCAAAACCCGGGACGCGCACTTCGGCGAAACACACGAAGAAATAGAATTCTCCCAATATAAAGCAATATTTATTTATCATTAAAACATATACCGAAAGAAATACATTTAAAACTCGCTTTGCAACACAAAATCGTCAACAGTTTGCTCAAAAAAAAAAAAAAAAAAAACTCCGCCGGACTGACGGATCAAGTCAGGCCCAATAAAACTTCCGGGTCACACCGCGGAATGAATACGCCGGCGCACAGATGGCTAATTCTTCACTACGATGCTAAACTTAACAAACCGTACTCATAAGTAAACCAACCAAAGACAAGAACAAAATGCCTCCAACAAAACCACACTTCGCCACCAATACTCGAATGACTGTTTAACCGAGCCAAATAAATACAGTTCGGAAGCTAAGCTACCAGAGATTAGCTGTAACCCTGAGCAACCTAGCTCAACCGGAAGCCAAACGTGACCGCTCCGTTACAATAAAAAAGTTATTTTATATATATTCTAAAGAGTTTACTACCAGTTATCCATAATAACAGTCCTATATATATGTGTTAGACAATGCTTTAGACGTGTTTACGTAGTTGCACAAGGTTGAACGCCTTTATTTCCAGGCGAGACTCATCCACACTGTGTGTTAGCCGTAAACTAGCTATGGTGGTACTTTAGCCGACTGAAAATGATATTCCCTTATTCCTCTACAATGTCAAGCTTCTACGCTTATTGTCTATACAAGAAGCGCGGGCATTGTCTAGGCGTTTAAGATTCGCAGAGGAATTATGGTTTTAGATTCAGTCGGTTAGTTCCCCTAAATGAGAAGTTTATATGAGGCCGGTGTGCAAAGAGCTACTTGGTAGCTCCCTTCCGTTACCTCCACTTTCTCCAATCACACACACACTCACACTAGAAAGAAAGAAAGTACAGCAATTTTACAATTTCATAAAACACTAACCTCTACCGGAGCCACCTAAAGCCGGACCTTTAAACACAATCCAATTCACGTGGCTCAATCGTGCGTTTGGAAGATACGCCGGCCTCTCCAAGGGAATCCGCCCGGACAACAGAGAGCACACAGGCTCTGCTGCTGTCTACTATTCGTTTGCCAGCCGTGGAGAATCTCTGATAGCGTCCTACCGGAGGCGAGGCGGCCAACCCTCAAGCCCTGGTCCGCACTTCGGTCGGCCCTCAACCGAAAGAACAACACGTCAACATTAAATGGAGAACGTTTAAATCGATCAATACCTATTAATTTGGTGTTAGCGCTTTTCCAGATTGATACAAAACCACCCGGGTGTTGATTAGCAAGGATCAATCCAGTCGCTCTCCGATTCTCTGTTGAACTCAAAGAAAAAACACAAAATTACTATAATGCCACAAACACATGTATCAATCAGTTATGCCACACTCATTACTCACACTCAATCTCTCTCAGCCCTGAGAAAACTCAAATCCAAATCATTGCCCGCATCCTCCACCATTTTGTTGGCTTTCTACCATAATATGCTCTGCAACTCGCTTCTGACTCAGAAAGGTGGGGGCGCCGAACTCCAAAACCCCGGCGGGAACTGCTTCAAAATCAGACCCAGAACTGAGAGACAGAGAGTAAAATAACACACACACAAACAGATATCTGTTTCACATTGGACGCACCTGCAGATGGGAGCCAGAAAAGATCTGACTCGCTTCTCTACAAGGGTGTACCATTTTTATTACAGAAGAACAAAGAAAATATCACATGACTCCTCTCTCCTCCTTCTACATCTTGACAAGTCATACATTTTCTCCAGGTCTCCTGACCTGGTTTTATAGCCGTACCATGAACTAGAGTTATAACCGATCCTCCCTGCTTTCAGTTCATATCTTTACCCAAGAGTTTATTTACTTAAAACCTTACCCCCATAAAATACTGGTAAAGAGTCATGTTTTACTACCCTGAATAATATAAACAGGCCTATTTACCTCTAAACGCTTACTAAAGATATAGTTAAAACATATGTACTGTATAATAAAAAATAGCCCCAAAAAAGTAGAATACAACACAGAGTTGAACAGTTTAGCTGAAACAATGGAGGAAAACTGCAGATTTGCAAACCTGACAGACCTATCCAGACAGACTGCACGCTGTGATTGAAGCCAAAGATGCCTCTACTAAATACTGACCTGAAGGAGGTTACTTCAATTTTATATTATATATTTGTATTGAAATATATATATAGTCTTGAAAACTGAATTTCCCCACTGGGATTATTAAAGTATCTCTTATCTTATTAAATTGTCATTATTTTGTAGAAATCAGTTTTTTTGTTTTCTTTCTTCAAAAAAAGCCACATTTTGTTGACCATGGCTGATTTGTAAAAGCAATAAAAAGGTAAAAACAACCAAGGGGGTGAATACATTTTATACACACTTTAATATAATAATGCTACTTTGATACCAGATGCAACCCTGAATTAATAAAGCTATTCAAACAGGATACCATCCCCAGATGTCCTTTTTGTAGAGCAAAAGCTGCACTGGTAAACTAGGCAACCAGCTTCTCCACATGGTATACCTAAAATGCAGCAACAGCACACATGAGGGAACAAAAATTCTTACCTTAATATATAAGCCCTATAAAAATCACTTAGAATTGCTAGAGAAATTACATCTGCAATTCTTATTTGTTAATTAGTTGGATTTGTTTCCACCCAGTTGACAGAGGCACAGTTACACACTAGCAGTGTGCAAAATGTTGTAAAGGTCACCACATCTCCCATATTACCAATTAGTTCGTGCACATTGGCTATGTGTTGCATATAGTGTCAAGTAAGCAGTTTGCAAGGATGTTGATGTGAATGCATGCCTGCCGCTGCATTGCAACAGCTAAAACATTCTAACTCTTGAGTTGGTGAGGCAAACGTTTGCAAGCTCACTTTTTTGGTTGGATCTATCGCATCCAAGCACTTGGGTTCAAAAGCCATCTGACTCAGCGGTTATGTTTGTCTTTGGTACACATTCTATGGCTGTAATGTATAAATACCATGAGGAGGCTCCAAAGAATCCCACAGAGATACAGTATAGAAACCTGAGGTCAGCACTGAACAAATAAAAGTAGAAGATGTGATTTCAAAACCCAGAAAATCGAGCGACTTCAATGTACAACAGCCTTCAAATGACTCTTTGTGGGACATGATTTATACCTCTACAGGCAGAGTTTGGTGTCTGGATTCAGTACAGTCAATGGCAAATGTTCATTTGGTGCCACTTGACCTTTTCATTTATATATGACTGCAGTCAAAATAAAGAAATCAATGTGTTTAAAACTACGAACTCATTGAAATATAGAATATTCTTGTATAAGGAATAATTACACAGTATCCTTGGCGTTATATGGGAGGTTACAGTCCGGTGAGACAAAAAAACATGGGTTTTATATATTTCAAAAGAATCTAAACAATGAAGCTGTTAGGTCAAATCTCCCGAACTTATTATAAATAAGAGTAAAACAAAGAAAACCTTTGACATGTTCTAGAAGGGTTATATGACCTGGTACGGTTTGACCCGCTGCACTTCTTCACCTCTTTACATTTGGGCTCACTGTTTGCTGTGTCAGTTTGTTTTCATAGGCAGACTGGTCAGTGATTAACTCTGACATTTTTGTGGGCACTGGCCAGTTTTGTAATCATGTCATGTCCCCTTTTTTTCAGGAATTAGCTGCCACCGGTGACCAGTTCGACATGGTTTTCATTGACGCAGACAAGAGTAATTATATCAATTACTACAACTTTATCATGGATAATAACTTGTTGAGATTGCAAGGGGTTTTATGTGTAGATAACTCGCTCTTCAAAGCAAAGGTTTATCTAAAAGACACCACAGATAGCAACGGTCTGGCGCTTCGAGAGTTCAACCAGTTTATCGCAAATGATCCCCGGGTAGAGCAGGTATGTCTCTGACTACATTTGGGTGTTTGATTCCTAATCCTTTTTAATGTTAATGTTACCTTTCGTGTTTGAAAGGTCATTGTCCCTCTCAGAGACGGCATCAGTCTTATCCGCCGTGTATCTGTGACCTCAACACGTTTGCTCTCTCAGGTACTGTTCACCTTGGCTGTCGCCTTCCTCTTGGTAGGGTTCTTACTGAGCATGCCTGAGTGTTGGATCTTGTCCATTAGGGCAACATTACGGACGACGAAGTTTTCCGCGGCGTCCACGGGCGTTCCATCCTGGATCGGATGCGTCTGGATGGAAAGGTGGCCTACGTGACAGGTGGTGGGCAGGGCATCGGCCGGGCGTTTGCTCACGCCCTGGGTGAGGCTGGTGCCAAGGTGGCTGTGGTGGACATGGACCAAAACAAAGCCGAGGCAGTGGTTAAGGAGCTCTTCCTCAAAGGTGAGATGTATAGCCGCAAAAAGGAACTTTCTTGCCAAACTTAAAACATTTTCACATTTGTTGCATGTAGTCATGTTTAGTCAAGCTTAGTTACACATACTTACATCTAGTCAGGTTTAGTCAGATTTAATTATGTTTGTCGGATGTAGTCACTTTTAGTCAAATTTAATCGAGTTTAGCCGCGTGTAGTCACATTTAGTTGCTTCTAGTCACACTTAGTTATGGTTAGTCAAGTTCAGTTGTATTTAGTCACATTTAGTCAAGTTTAGTTGTACATTTAGTACCATTTATTCATCTTTAGTCACAATTTTTTATTTGTTTGGGATTTGTGAGATCAACAAAGTAGTGAAAGAAAAATAGGACATTGTGTTTTAAAATAAAAATCTAAACTGTGCATTTGTATTCCGTCCTCTTTATTCTCTCTTTAATTTCTGTATATATCCAGCTGTGCTGTGAACGCCTTGGAGGTTTTGTTAGAGGAAATAAGTGAACAAACAAACAGGTCAGGGAGAAAGTTGTGAGGAATTTTAAAAAAGGGTTATGTAGCAGTTCTTCAAGCTTTGAACACCTCACTGTTCAATCCATCATCCGACATTGGACGAAGCAGATCAACTTATCTACTAGGACATGGCCACCCACCTAAACTCACAAGCAGACAAAGAAAAGGATTAATCAAAGAATCTATTGATAGGACAACCGTTACCCATGTGCACCGCATCTGGCCTTCATGAGGGAGTTACAAGAATAAAAAGCCATAAGAAGTTCTAATTGCAAAAGATGAGACCAAGGTTTAGGAAAACTAACGCTACATCTAACACTGAACACACTATTCTTCCTATTGTAAATCCTGGTTGGGACATCATCATGCTGTGGGGATGCTTTCCTTCAGCAGGGACAGGAATGCTGATCAGCGCTGATAGGAAGATTGATGGAGCTAAATGCGGGGCAATCCAGGAGGAAAACCTGTGGGAGATTGAAAAAGACTAGAGACGGGTCTAGAGGTTCACCTTCCAAAAGAACATTAAACCTATAGTCAGAGTGGTGGCATAGTTTGTATCAAAACATATTTGGGTGTTAGAATGCCCCATTTAAAGTCTAGTGTTAACTCCAACTGAGAATGTGTGGCAGTACTTAAAAATGGATGCTCACATACCCTGAAAGACTAATTGCAATTTCAATTTAATAATCATTGATACAAGTAATAATGCTTTTCCTTCCAGTTCATTATCACAACCTACTTTGCATCGGTCTATCACATAAAATCCCCAAAAAGATATGTTGACAATATTCAAGAGGTATGAATACTTTTAGATTCAGCTGTAGCAGTTTAAAAATTGTAAGTCTGTGACCTGCGCCATTATAATGTGAACAAAGTCAGTGGGTGAAAAGTACATTTATTTTGCTTTTGTTATGAGTCATAACTTAGATAAAATGGTGTCCTTCACAGGTTATAGCCTCATTTGTGTATGAGACACTTGAAATTGTCAAATGAGAGTATGAAAGGAAAATTAAGCACCTCGAAAAGCACCTGGAAGTGTCTTAGTTGGCCTTAACTGGTTAAACGGGCTCTATTTAGGGATGCGGTCATGACCTCTGCAGTTAGCAGCAAGTCATTTTAAAATGTATACATTTTAACTAAACATATTTTGATGATAATTACATTTTTAAATTTCCGTTTTAATCATAACTTGTGTTACCAGATTTAGTTTCTGGCCAGCAGATGGCAGCATACTAAAGGCTAACTTGTTTCACATTGCCTGTGGTGGTGTGATATTTAATTTTCTTTTATAATAGGAAACATCTCATAGATTTAAAAACTATGAAAACTGCACAAGCACAAGCTGTTGTACAAGCTGTTAGTTTCAGGTTTTATTTCCTTAGTGTTTCATATCAAAAGCAAACAGTAAATTGTTTCCCCCTTTTTCCCAGGGGTCCACGCTATTCCCATCACAGCTGACATCAGCAAGTCAGACGACGTGCAGAGGATGGTTGACACCATCGTCTCCAAATGGGGGGCCATCCACATCGCCTGCAACAACGCCGGCATTAACAAGAACTCGGCCAGCGAGGACACCAGTTTAGAGGAGTGGGACCAGACTTTTAACGTGAACCTGAGGGGGACGTTTATGTGCTGTCAGGTGTGTCCAGGACCGGCTGAGTTAACCTACATGGTCGCCTAGTGTAGTCTTGAGGGCAACGTTTTAGTGATCAGGGTCTTGGTTCTTGAGTAAATCACTGAGAACTCATAGAATGACCCTAGATTATAGATACAAACTGACAGGAAATATTTAGGTTTAGATGTCAAACAATTGACAGAGAAGCTCTGATAGTTAAATATACATGTTTAGGAACAAACAGCGGACTTGACATTTGTTGGTGCCTCTCCGAATGATCTTGTAAAAAGTCTTCATATGAATTATTGCAGTTGCATAATTTCATACTGAAACATTGGCTGTTACCTTACAGTGAGCCTAGTCCTTTTGTTTCCTCCCTTGCTGTCCTCATCATTGTACATGGTGGCAAGATAAGTTTGGATCTTCACAAAGATCATGATTTTCACAGTTCCAGTTCTTTAAAAAATAGACATTCATCTAAATGGGCTATTTCTACACAGAGAACAATAGTTCAAAAGTTTCAAACAGCTTAGCCTAATTTATGAAGTTTTACATACCTTTATTATGGCACATTCTCGTCTTTCCAATTTTGAAGAGAGGCTAAGAAAAACAGCTATCTGTTTCAGGTCACACCTATACCCTAGGGAGACAGGAAGTCATGTCGTACTAATTTAAAGATCCTGGCCAGTCTGAGCTATAGAGGACTATTCCTGCCGACATTCAAAATAAATAAATCTGGACATAAATAAATGTGCAAATATATGAGGAAATAAAATATAAACAAATAAATACATACAGTGGCTTGCAAAAGTATTCGGCCCCCTTGAACTTTTCCACATTTTATCACATTACAGCCACAAACATGAATCAATTTTATTGGAATTCCACGTGAAAGACCAAAACAAAGTGGTGTACACGTGAGAAGTGGAACGGAAATCATACATGATTCCAAACATTTTTTACAAATAAATAACTGAAAAGTGGGGTGTGCGTAATTATTCAGCCCCCTGAGTCAATACTTTGTAGAACCACCTTTTGCTGCAATTCCAGCTGCCAGTCTTTTAGGGTATGTCTCTACCAGCTTTGCACATCTACAGACTGAAATTCTTGCCCATTCTTCTTTGCAAAACAGCTCCAGCTCAGTCAGATTAGATGGACAGCGTTTGTGAACAGCAGTTTTCAGATCTTGCCACAGATTCTCGATTGGATTTAGATCTGGACTTTGACTGGGCCATTCTAACACATGGATATGTTTTGTTTTAAGCCTTTCCATTGTTGCCCTGGCTTTATGTTTAGGGTCGTTGTCCTGCTGGAAGGTGAACCTCCGCCCCAGTCTCAAGTCTTTTGCAGACTCCAAGAGGTTTTCTTCCAAGATTGCCCTGTATTTGGCTCCATCCATCTTCCCATCAACTCTGACCAGCTTCCCTGTCCCTGCTGAAGAGAAGCACTCCCAGAGCATGATGCTGCCACCACCATATTTGACAGTGGGGATGGTGTGTTCAGAGTGATGTGCAGTGTTAGTTTTCCGCCACACATAGCGTTTTGCATTTTGGCCAAAAAGTTCCATTTTGGTCTCATCTGACCAGAGCACCTTCTTCCACAAGTTTGCTGTGTCCCCCACATGGCTTGTGGCAAACTGCAAACAGGACTTCTCATGGTTTTCTTTTAACAATGGCTTTCTTCTTCCCACTCTTCCATAAAGGCCAACTTTGTGCAGTGCACCACTAATAGTTGTCCTATGGACAGATTCCCCCACCTGAGCTGTAGATCTCTGCAGCTCCTCCAGAGTCACCATGGGCCTCTTGGCTGCATTTCTGATCATCGCTCTCCTTGTTCGGCCTGTGAGTTTAGGTGGACGGCCTTGTCTTGGTAGGTTTACAGTTGTGCCATACTCCTTCCATTTCTGAATGATCACTTGAACAGTGCTCCGTGGGATGTTCAAGGCTTGGGAAATCTTTTTGTAGCCTAAGCCAGCTTTAAATTTCTCAATAACTTTATCCCTGACCTGTCTGGTGTGTTCTTTGGACTTCATGGTGTTGTTGTTCCCACCATTCTCTTAGACAACCTCTGAGGCCGTCACAGGGCAGCTGTATTTGTACTGACATTAGATTACACACAGGTGCCTCTATTTAGTCATTAGCACTCATCAGGCAATGTCTATGGGCAACTGACTGCACTCAGACCAAAAGGGGCTGAATAATTACGCACACCCCACTTTTCAGTTATTTATTTGTAAAAAATGTTTGGAATCATGTATGATTTTCGTTCCACTTCTCACGTGTACACCACTTTGTATTGGTCTTTCACGTGGATTTCAAAGATAATCGATTCATTTTTGTGGCTGTAATGTTACAAAATGTGGAAAAATTCAAGGGGGCAGAATTCTTTTGCAAGCCACTGTAAATTAATATGTGTAGATTAATTTATAAAAATAATTATGTATTTCCACATTCATTTATTAAATTTCAATTTTCTTTTTGTTTCCACATTTATTTATTTATTCCCATATTATTATTATTAATGCATTTTTTTCACTTTGCCAAACACATTTCTCCCTTCAAGTGTATGTAATGAGTTGGGCGTTTTTACCACTGACGTAAACCATGATTGGTCAACTATGGGAATCAGTGTCAACCAATCAGCTCCCCAGATATTCAAACTTTTAGGCTCTGCCCTGCCTGGGCCTTTTCACAGAGTTAATCTGAGCAAATTTCCAACTTAATTCAGAATAATTCAGTCAGTAATTACTTTATACACACAGGGAGTTTATTTATTTTCAATTTTGGCGAATCAGCACTCCATACTGATCAACTTAAAAGAATAAATCATAAGTCACATCAACACTTTAGCTAAATTAGTTTTTTGGCCTGTCAATATCTCACACCTATGATTGTGTTGGATTTTTTTTTATTCCCAACAAAAAAAATTTTTAAAAAGCTTTGACTATACCACTATATTACAAGACAAATTTATTCTAAGACACTTTAAAAAATCTTTGCAAGTTGCACAAAAAAATGTTTGTTTGATCACTTTCAGGGTATAAACCCGAGTCAGAATCAGGAACCACATTTAATAGTAATACTGAAAGAAAATACATTGAAGAAAAACGAATATTTTTCAATAAACAAAAGATTTTCTCCAGATACATCATCAGTAGTCTAAGTAGTCCCCGGGCATTTCCTTCATGTAGATTACAACATCTTAAACTTCGATAAACAAGTTTATTCACACGATTTAATCTGAGATGTGAAAAAGTGTCAGAGATTATTTTAGGATCAATTGAATCTGATTTCAGCTCTTGTCTACAAAATGAACAGGCCTTCAGTAGACATGGATCAGTTACATAGCTTTATGGAGGCTGTAAAAGGTTATGGCTTTGAAATCGCTAAAATGTGTCCTGAATAAAGTCCTTTTCACGAGCTTTCAGAGAAAGTGTTGAAGTGAGTTTTCTTAGATTTCTTGAAGCATAGATTATTACACCGGTGCCCCTCACCAACGTGTTGCTGTTCCCTGCCGGTCAGCTGGTTTAAAGAAACCCACTGCTTTTTTGCTCTGGCTATTTATCAGCCACAGATAACCTGTTCAGGTGAAACTAACGGTGTGCCACGCGTCACTTTTAAGGCCACCTTTGTGAAACTATTGCTCGTTGGGCAACCGACTGCCGGCTGTCTACCTGTCCACCGGGCAGCCGACGTCCAGAGACGAATCAATCAGCAGAGGAAAAGGAAAAACTTACACCATTTTTGGTCTACAAAACAAAACATTGATGGACTTATTTCCCCAAGTTGATAAAAGATAAAATAGAGGCCAGAGATATAGAGCTTTGATGCATAAATAAGAGGGTTTGTCAGGATCTGTGTATTGTTTTCATTTCTGTGTTCTCCCCTGCTCTTTCTGTGTCTCAGCCTGTCTCCTGGTCTCCTCTCACACCTGCAACCTATTCTCATCAACCTCGTCTTGTCTTCTTGCTCCATGTGTTGGGGGGCACTTCAAATTCAGTCAAAAGAAGGATTGGCAGCAGTAGAAAACAACTGTAAATCAGTATCAACTGAGAAAATGTATCATCAATCCACCCAGTAATATCAGCTAATCTTACTTTTCTTTATCTTCAAGACCAAAATGCCAAAAACCGAAAGTTCTGTGCAGTAAGAACTTGAAAACTGTTGTTAATAAATCTGTTATAAATGTAATAACTAATATTGTAAGCACTTTTGAAAAAAAGCAATTATATATCCTTCAAAGTTTACATTTTAAATGTTTAGTTTAAAGCATATTTTTCTTACTCCGGTTTGTCACACACAGCACTGCTCGACATCAGAAATCATAGAGTAAAATGGAAAGCATGAATGTACACATGTAGTTTGGTCATAACGGTTAGCTCTGAAAGGTGAAACCACAGCTGTACATCTTAATCTTACAGATCCTCTTCAGCACATCAAATACGATCCTGCCTCCTGTGATAAACTACATGTTTTCCTGTTGATCTGTGCTCAGCCTCTCGGTGCGGCCTGTAGCAATAATGCGTCTCTTCCCTCTGAATCCTTGCCTTAGGCGGCAGGTCGAGTGATGTTAAAGCAAGGATACGGAAAGATTATCAACACAGCCTCCATGGCCAGTCTAATAGGTGAGTAATGATTACATTCTCCTCTCTCTCTCTCTGGAGCCGCTCAATGTCGGCATTTAATCTCTCGATTTGGCGTTGAGGCGTTGGGCAGAGAAGCAAAGGGGAGAGGGGAGGATGTACACGTCAAGCTCAGTAGAAAGGAGGTATTTGTTGCAGTTTTTCTATTTACACGGCTCTTACAGCCAACTTGGAACAGGATTAGGCAGCATGCACTCCAGCTCAGCTGTTCCAATGAGATGCATCCACCGGCGGTTACAGTGAGAAACACTAAGTGTTGTTATTGCGTCTCTCCGAGCAGTTTTGCATCATAATAAACATCCCCTCTCTGTGGAGCCGTGCGGAGGATGTGGAAGGCAACCTGAGGTCCAACTTGGGAGGGGAGGGCTTCCTGTGCAGCGGCAAAAAGAAAAAAAACCCACCGACCTGTGCCCGGCGGCCTCGTTTGAGCAGTGGAAGACACTTTGAGAGTTTGGCAAGAGCCGAGAAAAAGTCACGCCTCTCCAACTGGTGACTCCGGAGCAGCAGCAACAGTTCATCAGCAGTATAGTCGGATCGCGTGTAAAACGGCGTGCCATATGGGCCCCCGGTCCCGACTGCAGGGGCAATCTGTAAAACAGGAGCGTGCTGGTAAATAGAGACCGGCGTTAAGAAAATGATCAATTACTCGCATTACGCCCAGTCCTTCAGGAATTTGCTTTATCGCTCTGGACATCTGTTATAATATTGTCATAATATGTAATCAGATGGGAGCCGTACGAACGGAGTGGAAGCTGGAAATGTAGCCATAAACGTCCAATTAAAATGCACAATGACAGCTTTTTGTCCATCTGCTGGATCAAAGAGTGTGTGTGTGTGTGTGTGTGTGTGTGCCCTGCTAACATCACACTCATGCACACAGTCTGACCATCACAGCTTTATTCTTCCTTTCCTCTGTCACCGCTTCTACAGAAATCTGATGTGGCTATTTGCCCCCTGAAGGACTTTTGCTTTTTATCCCACCTTGCCCGTTTCAGATGATCAAAACATGTTTTCATGTCAAGCGAAGTATATGAAAAAAACGATTTTTTTAATGATAATTTCATTTAATAAGAAAAAAAAAGACCAGAACCAACTTGACCTAATGTGAAAACATAATGACCCCCCTTTTTGGTTCACTTTCAGTTCCCACACCTACATTTAAAAGTAGGGATGTCCGCTAATTTTTGTCTACCATTATTATTGGCCAATATTGGCATTAAAATGTAATATCGAAAATGATCGGTGTCGGTTTTTACTTTGTTAATGTCACAACTTTTATACCTTACTTTAATACTATGCACATATTATACATCAAAGTCTTCAGCTACTTCTCCTCTACCTCTATATCTCAAAATATGACAGATCGGAGGTACAGTTTTGAGATATTTCTGTTTGGCAAAACTTTCAATATATGCTGTGGTTTCTGCATTTCTGAATCAACCTTGACTGTTTAGGTAGACGTTTATCGGCAGTATTGGTTTATATTGGTATCGGAAAGTATGATTTATACTATATCGGTGTATTTGTGAAAAAGCCGATTTTGAATATCCTTACCTAAAAGCTGCCAGACCTGCAAAATCTAAACATTCCCCTAAACAGAACCCATCTGACAACATGAAATAGGGTGAAATATCTAAAAAAGCAAGTCATCATGCCCTGATCTTAAAGAAAAACAAAACTGATCAGAAAAAAATCATTGACATCTATCAGTCAGGAAAGAGTTAAACATTTCTTTCTACTGCTTTGGGACAAACAGCAAGATTGGCCATTATCTATGAAAAAGGAAAACATGGAACAGTGATGAACCTCCCAAGGAGTGGCTGGTATAGCAAAATTACTCCAAGAGAGGCTTGAGGACCCATCCAGGAGTTTACATGGAACCCTGAACGACATTTAAAGCACTGCAGGTCTCACTTGCTGCAGTTTTGGGCAGAGTTCAGGATTCAGCAATGACAGCAAAGACAGGGGGACTGGGCAAAAGTGGCAGCCATTGATGACATCCATCTGCAGCATCACTTGAAACAGGCTGTCGATGCTTGCCCCCCCCCCCAGTTATTGTCACCATGGGTGAAACACCTAGTTAATAGGCGGTTAGTATTTTCCCATAGGGCCAGGTTGGTTTGGCTTTTATACATCAAGTCATCATTTGGAAACTGTACGTTGTTGTTCTTAGACTTTCAGTGTCCAATAATAAAATTAGTTTGATGAGCTGAAAAACTTAAATATGACAAAAAAGCAAAAAAGTGGCCAATCCTTTTTTTCAGAGCTCTGAATGTGTAAAAGAATTCCGGCGGTGTGGTGATCTTCATGACGGATTCGTGGCACGCCAACACTCACCTGCACAACTCGGCTGCATAGTAATGGGCTCTACAATGGCAGCTTCATTCAGCGAGAAGAGTGCATCATTTGAACTTCTTATCTGCTCAGAAGAATTCAAAATGTAAAGGCGTGCCCGATAAAGAGCGTGTTTTCTCCCACTAGAAATGGGCAATAAGTAGCTGGGTGAATGTTAAAGAGGGCTTTGGAAAATGCGCTCCTTTTCCCTTCTCCGGGGGATTACTGTTCTTTAAGTCGGCAAAAAACATCAATGCAGGTTTATTTAAAGGATGAAGGCATTTTCTGAATGGTATTTCGGGGCCGTATCATCGGGTCTTGAGCGAGGATTAGTGCTGTTAGGCATTTTGAGCTCTGTTTCCTGTCCTGATAAGTCGGATTTCACCTTCAATCTGCGTGTAAGCCGTGGGCTCTGCTCCTCCCCGCCTGCTCCTCTGAGGTCCAAGCCTGGCCTCATCCTGGCCCAACCCAAACCCCACTTCTGTTATCCCTTCCACATTCCCTGTGCAATCCAGCTCGGCTCTTCTCACACCTCCTATGTCGTCATCCTTCCGTTTGTTTCCTCACCGCTTCCAAACTTTTTACTTCTATCGTGCACATTTTGACTGAACAATGTAAACCGAACGCTCCAGCCGCTTATTCCCCAAGATGGTTTTTTGGGGGGTTTTTTTACCTCTCCGCAGCTGGCCGGTATTTATCATCCCGGTCTCACACTGAAACCATTTGGCAGTCAGATCTGCGGGTGATGAGGTTAACTACTAAAGTTGTATGTAACTTGGAGCCTTCCTTGTGATGATTAATCAACCAGCAGAAAATGAGCCCCTGTCCCGGCATCCCATGCAGTGTGCAGCATCTGTGATGGTCAGGGCAAACAAATGGCTCCCTGCTTTTGTTGCTGAGGACGGAGCATAACTGGGCATTATGAGCAATTAATTTTACATGACTTCATCCGCAGAGTCCCCAGCAGCGAATGGAAGAGCTTTTATGTAGAAGAACCTGCATGCTCTAATACATAGCAAAATGCTGTTGGCTCTCTTTAGGAAAGTATCTCAGTAGGTTCTATTGGAGTTTTTATTTACTTTTGATGTTATTTGACAATATTACGTTACATTCAGTCATTTCGTGGGCAGTTCTAGCTGCTTGAGACTGAGCATTAAAATGTGAAAACACCTATCATACGCTCTGATTTCTCTGAAATCTTTAATCCGTGTTACATATTTCTGTAAATTCTATTCTCATATAATTTTTAAAGTGGTCCTAAAATTTTAGATTTTGACCTAGAAAAGATGAAACACAGTCCAGACTCACTAAAAAACTGTGAAAAGGCCCTTTAGTTTACCACCAGCTGAAAGCTATGGCACAGATGTTAGCGTTAGCAAGGTTACCAACTAAAGGTTAGCCAGTACAGGGACCACAGTCTCCCACAAATAGCTCAAATCTGCGGATACTTGAAACCTCCTCTAAAAATGCGTACCACTCCCAATTGTAATAGTTCACACCGAAGATACCTTAATATGCATTAATACTTACAGTGGAAACAGTCTTAACGCTACCACAGAAGCTAACATCTACAGTCTTCCTTATTTCCGCTCTTTGGGGTTCAGCCAATCAGCAGCAAGAAAAGTGAATGGGGCTCCTGGATTGGCTGCTTTTCAAATCCCATCCAACTACGTGTCGGCTAGCATTGTGTCCATTTATTTCAGCCTCCCAATCTGCGTTTTCTATTGAATATTTTAGTCGTGCGCTGCGAAAGAAATAGGGCGGGTTTTCCATGAATAATTTGAGAGTTACGTTCCAGGAAATGGATGAATCCTTGAATAGTGATTCGCTCTTATGTGGCTGCATACCCCTGGTCTACTGTATTTATAGTCTCACATGGCTAAAAATTATTCATATCTTGTTGATCATTTCCCAAAACTCTACCAGAGAAACAATTTAAAAATAGTAATAATGTCAGTGTTGTCAGCCGGCCCACGCGGTCTTTATTAGGCCATGGTGTTCACACAACTGGGCAACTCAAAGCTTACTTACTCTGCTATTTCAAAATAGAAGCGCTGAACAGGGTTTCTAGCTTAAAGCACACCTCCATGTGCATGGGTTTATGATGATTAGCAAACACTTACTTCACCAGAAGAAGTCACATGCCAACGGAAACTAAATAAATGTTTGCAAGACAGACTCCACAGATGAAACAAATTGGGCCATTTTTATACTACAAAATCTCATCCCACCCCTGCTCATTTAATTCAATTACCAGCAGGAGCCACACGCCTGAAAATGAGGGAATGAGCAAAAATGAAGAAACCGCATTGCATTCTGGGATTGGTAGAGGCTACCTGTCATCTGTAAAACAGCAGGCTATAGGTGGTGGTCGAAGAGAGAGACATAGAAAAAACCGACTATGGAGGCGAAATGCAAAGAAAGACGGTTGTAGTTATTGTGAGAGAGGCTATGGCCTGCGATCATGACTTTCTGGACACAAACGGATCCTGAATTGTTCCTGCACCTTTTTTGTTAAAAAAAAAATTCATTTGCATTTGTCTACAAAAAATGTCAAAGCTATGTGTTGCACATGCCTATGCACATAGTAAATCGAAACAAGTAATTGAAATAACTGATTGCAGATTAAGTAGATTTTCAGAACACCCCGCAGGGCATACAGTAAGTCAACCAAATCTCAGGCGTTGGTAACGATTTCATTTCCTCGCCATTGCACTGAAGCAAGGTGTACTTGTTGCTAATAAAGAGAAAAAGGATTGCTTCTACTTCTCTGGCACCGACACTGTCTTTTAATCAATGCTGGGATCAAATAAATCTTCCACTTTGTATGGTTTTGAAAACTATCTACCATAGTGCTGCACAGTTGAGGTGACTAGCGTAGCCATCAATGTACTGCGGGGGGAAATGATGATCCCATTCCCTATAAAAAATAAAGTAATCTTGTCTTGTGTGTTTTTTGTGTTGGATTAGAGTTAAAGCCCATTACACTATGCAAAGGGTTGTTATTGCATTGTTGAGTTAGCAGTGTAGCGAGTGCAGTAGAAGATGATGTTCTTGATAAAAACAGAGAAGAACTCCCAAATACAACTCCTGATGTGATTGCAAACCAACGACGTATGCTGCACCAGAAAGTGGCGATAATGTCAAAATGATCAACACAAAAAGGTACAAATGTATGGTTAAATCAGTGCTAGGCTAAAAATCCTCTTTGGTTGAGTTTCCGCTGATTTTCTGTCCTCTTTCCTCCGGTAAAGCAAGTACCTAAAAGTAGCCATGCCTCTATACTTGCTATCGTTTTCAGCTCAGGAAGCGAGATTGGGCCTTTACATTAATATGAGTATTTGAAAAATGAAGGACAGGAGGTGCAGGTAGCAGAAAATATTTGTTTTGAAAATTATAAATATGAGCACGGGCAAGGCTGGAAACCAACCCTGAAAATACAGGCCCTTAATTGAGCTTGTAAGCAGACATAAAAAGCTAACAAATGGTGTGACTTCAACAGGAGATGCAGTGTGGCTCCTGGAAGGCCTGCCAGAAGATACCTGCTGTAGTCAAGGGAGGCCCGTGCAAGTTCTTTTGAAATGCTAATGTAATAAAAGAAATCAAAAGGGACCAAAACAATCATAACTTTTATTCATCAAGTCACTCAAGCTTCTTTTAACCTTTGATCAGAAATTGAAAAGGATGTTTTTGACATTGTGTTTGATGGATTGCCTCGGTTCTATGAACAATTTTTGAAAATATCTCCTTGTTAAAACTTTTCTTTCCTCTTTCCAGTCCCCCATCCTCAGAAGCAGCTTTCCTACAACACTTCCAAAGCCGGAGTGGTGAAACTGACTCAGACTTTGGGAACCGAATGGATCGACAGAGGGGTGTGCGTCAACTGCATCTCACCGTGAGTGTTCGCTGCTGAGACACGTTACGTGCCGAAACACACTCGTCCACCTTTTGATTGTCGTGAGGGACCGTGCGGCTAAACGAGTCGGTGATTAGCGTGTTTGCTTTCAGAGGAAGAGCTCCGCTTTGAGAGCGAGGTGCTAATTTACGCCCGCGCACAATGCATCGCCGCTTAATTAGATGGCGTCTTGAGGGATGAATCAACCGAGCGCTTGCTCTAATTGTTCTGCTCAATTAGGGAATCAGATTCGCAACCTCACTCAGAACTGTAGCTGCAACAATGGCGCCTTGTTTGTATCCATGTGCGTGTGTTTGAAAAGGTGGGGTGAGGGGGGGGGAAACACAGGAAGGGTTTTCTTCATCTGTTTGTGAAAGTGGAAGAGAGAGGAAGGGGCTGATGCTAAGCGGGGCATCCCTCAGCCCCAGCCATCCCGGAGCAAATCCGTCCAGCTGCTCTGGGCGAACCAGGCCCAGTCACAGCCCCAGAACAAAGCCCTCACACACCCGCGTTCAGCTTTATTTATCACGGTCTTGTTTGCTGATTTTAATTTGCAGAGAAGCAATTCTGTCTCTCTAAGCCCCTCCCCACCCTCTTGCTAACAGGGTGTCTCGATGGGCCGCTGATTTCTTTGAAGCGACGGTCGGTACATATGCATAAAAAAAGGGACACAATTAGCGCGCGCGAGGTTGACTGGAGCCTGATTCCATTGGCAACTTTAGCCGCAGCGGTGATAAGCTGCATTATCTAGAAAATTGGCTGAGGGAAAACAGCACCTCTGATTGCCAGGAAAGGTTCCAGATAACAGGGCGGCTGAAGAGAAATATAATTGAGGTGGAATATGTTAACCAGGGTGTCACACGTGCTCCTTGGAAGCGCTAATTTAGCCAAATGTTGGAATTCTATATCAAGGCGGCGGGATGGATCGAACAATGATTCAGGCTTTCTGGCTTTTAGTCACTGTCACGCTAATTGCACTGGGAGTCAGAAGTGGCCTCATATTAGGCGTGTTGACATGTTTATTCAGACGGAAGCTCTGTGATACGCGACCGTAGATGGTGGAGACAGGGAACGTCTGGCTTGAGATGAGCTCAGGGAAATAAAAAAAAAAAAAAAATTCATTTTCTGGTAAGGTGTATCTAAGAAGATGCTAAAGCCTCCGTTTCAGGTTGGGAAATGTACGGTTAAGCATATGTGGAGCTGAAAACAGTGAGTAAAAGGGCTGTGAGCAAATTACGCCAGACGTCTCCACATACCTGTGGGCTCCTCCTGGGATGAGCCAGTCAATAAATAGCCCCCAGCCCCGCGGTAAATATCTAAGATGCCATGTCACGGCCGTTCTTCGTGGGATAACTGGTTTTATTTATGTCACCGAAGTGGTGCCTCTGAAACAACGCTGTCACTCCTGGCTCTGCGCTGGGATGCCTTCTGATTCCATTGTATCTTCTTTTTTTCTTCTCCTCTCTCTCTCCCTCCCTTTTTCAGGGGGATTGTTGACACCCCTCTCATCCACTCTGAGGATCTGAGGCCTCTGGTGCAGCGCTGGCTGTCAGATATTCCTGCTGGTAGACTGGCTCAAGTGACAGACCTGCAAGCCGCAGTAGTCTACTTGGCATCTGACGTCTCTGACTACATGACAGGGCATAACTTAGTCATAGAGGGTGGGCAAAGTCTGTGGTAAGAGGCAGCACATGAAGAGATGAAAACTTTTCCTCTCTCTTCACTCTGTTAGAAACAAACTCAATATTTAGAGTTTCACAGGATGCCGCTTTTCTGTTTGGAGTCTTAAATGGTTAAACTCAACTTTTAATCGATGAAAACAACCAACATGAAAAATTTTCAACTTTGCTTTGTATAAGGATCCATACCTGTTGGAACATTATATTATGCTACAACCAAATCCTTGTATTTTATTTTGGTTTTATGTGAGAGACCTGTGCAAAATAAAAATAAAAAATATCCGGAAAGTGTGGCATGCTGGTATTTAACCTCCTTTACTCTGACACTACTTAATAAAATTCACTCCAACTGATTGCCTTACCTTGGGAGGTGGAAAATATGGTGGTGGCCGAATTATTTTCTGGGGATATGTTCTTAGTTTAAGTAGCTTAAAGCAGGGTTTAAGCTATTAAACATTATCTCAAGCTTCAGCATCACCCTTGATCATCTGAAAATGAAAAACTGCCCAGGACAACTGCAAACCTACTGGGCAAGGGAAACATAAAAAAAGCCGCCAAGAGGCTGGAGGAGCTGCAGAAAGTTTCTGCTCAGGTCAGGTGGGAAAATTTGCTGACAGCACATCAGAAAATCTGCCATTTATGGGAGAGTGGCAGGAGGAAAGCCATTGCATAAAGAAATCCATAAGAAGTGCTATTAACTAGTTACCGCATGCCCTGTGGAAGAAGGTTATGTGTGGTCAAAGCTGTGCAAATGCTATGTGTGGTGGAAAACAACCCCACTTAACACTCCTGTCCCCAGTGTGAAACATGGCAAAGGCAGCATTATGCTGTGGGGATGATTTTCTCCAGGGACAGGGTTGATGTGAAGATGTGATGAAGCAACCCGAGAAGGAAAATCTGGAGACCGACTTGATCTGAGCTGTTTACCTTCCAGGGTCAGGCAGGCAAATGGTTTAGATCAAATGTGTTAGAATGGCCCAGTCAAAGTCCACATTTAAATTCAACTAGGAATCTGTTGCAAGAGAGACATGCCCCGATGTAGCAAAATGTGTTTTTTCAAAAACACACGAAAGCACACCACACTGTAGATAGGTATTAGTACAACCCTGAAAACCATATGATATCCCTTCAACTACTTACTTATGCACAACTCTGTTACTTAAATATCCTAGTAAAATTTATGTATAGATATTTTGCAAGCCACCATATACTGTTCTACATTTATCAGGTTCTGATGCAGATCTTTGTTGTAATTATTTTTTTGTCTTTTTACAAAGGATTGAATGTCAGTGAATATGAGTGCTGCTACATATCACTAAAATCAACAGTTCTTTTTTCCATGTAGTCAGAAAAAAGGTGTGTGTTATAAGTTGAATATATTTCTTTTGGAGCCGTTACCGCCCAACAGAGGCACTTCTAACTGTGAAACATGAGGATAAAAGTTGCTTTGTTTGCTGGCTGCGAATATAATCAGCATCAGCATCAGAAGTAAATTGTTGTTGCCGACTTAGTTCTTAAATCACTTTATATTCACACCAAAATGCTGTTTCTGTGCCCGGTTTCCATATCAACCTCACTGCTCTCTTTGGGCTTTGCTCTCATGTCTCTGGTTTCAGCATCCCAGTCCACCTCTCCCTCCGGCTCTTTCTAGCCACAGGTTTCCCCCCCTCCTACACCCCCCCTCCCCCACCAACCTGCAAGTGCTGCTTTCGTGCACCGTCTTAATTGCTCCATTAACTGTTTGTGAGCTGGGGAAAGAAAAAGAAAAAAAAAAACACCACTCAAAGGCGAGGTCAGCTAAGGACGCGACCCCAGCTGCTGCAATTATATGAAAAGTAGTGGCCAATTAGTGCTCTTTACGTTGTTGACACCGTTGGTGTTTATGTGAGCGACTTCAGGTTCTAGCCGGTAGTGACCGCTCTCTGATTTACATAATTGGGGGATTGGTCATTAATGGGAATAGCGAGTGAGAGGATCCCATTAAGATATGGAGTGAGATCTGATCTCACTCCACAGCTCTGTGCTATTTATCTCTGGTTGGACTGGCAACGCTGGCAATTATTAGGATTCTTATCTTTTTTTTTCTTTCTTTTTTTGGGGGGTAAAACACCAAACTTTGTCACAGCATGGGTGCAAGACTTTACAGAATTGGTTCTCAGTAGCAGCTTATCACATCTGTGCTGTTTTGTTATCTCACCACTGAGGGGCAGCAGTAAGTCAGGCAGCTGCAGTACTCAATGACAAAGTTGTAAGAGCTGATCACATTACTTGCCCTAATATTCGGGTAATAACAGTGACCTGTTATATGTGTGAGCAGAACATCACAAGCTTAGGCAACTAAATACAAATATGTGTAAGTACAATGAGGTTTTAGGCTTCAGTTACATTTCACATGAGGTATTAACAATCGACTAACTGAATCGAATAAATGTAAAGAGTCAAAACAGTCTGAAAAATGAACATCTCCAAGGCTTTGAAAAACAACCGGTTTCTTCTGTTTTTGCTTTCTTGGCAAACTTGAATATTTGAGGTCATCGAAGTGCTTCAATATCAGACAAAGATAACCTGAATAAACACAAAATTCAGTTTTCAAGTTTTTATTCAATTTATAAGGGGCAAAAATAGTGATCAGCCAGACCCTAAACATAAAAACCTTTGGCAGCAACTGCTACCATTTTGCAAAGAGTCTCTTACATTTGTGGTAAAGGTTTTGGTCCATTCTAATATGTAGAATTATGTTAATTCAGCCACATTTAAGGGTTTTCAAGCATAACCATCCTGTTTGAGGTAAAGTCTCAAGTGCATTTTAACTGGATTTAGGTTTTGGACTTTGACTGGACCACTCCAAAACCTTCTCTTTTCTTTTACCCATTCAGGGTTGGATTTGCTTATTTTTGCAATTCATCAGTTTGTGATGAACTGATGGGTAGACATTGTCCTTCGGGATATTCTGGTAAAAAGCAGAATTCATGGTACCATCAATACGTTAAGTTGTCCAGATCCTGAAGTGGCACAGTAGCCCCGGACCATCACGCTACCACCACCTTTTATAGCCATCAGTATGACAACATTTTTCTTTAATTCTGTTAGTTACGCGACAAAAACCTTCCAGAACGTTCTACTTATTTAGAGGACACAAAAGACTTCTTTATGGTTGACAATGTCTTTCGACTTTGAACCATTTTTGTTCACTCTTTTTCCTATTGTTGAATCAATATGACTGATCTTAAGTTGAAATCTCTCAGTCTACTTCAAGTCGTCAGACAGGTGCTGATTAATTGGGTTGTTTTCTACACACCCATGGCTCAAAGTGAACTCATCTTTCCATCAAATGTAATTAATCACAGTTCACACATGATCTGTTTTTTTCCCTCCTAATGGAGGAAATCATCAATTAAAACCTTTTCCTTCTGCTTAAAATTTCTCACCATAAAATTTGTATGACGATCTGAAACTTCAACTGGGACAAAAGAAAGTGCTAAACCAGAAGAAATGTGTAAGGGGGCAAATGTTTTTTTTCACATCAATGTATCGAAATGGATCAATACATAAGGAACCAAATTTCATGAAAAATCAGCTTTTTTAGGATGGGGTACACCCCAAGGCTTGATGAATGCAAACACACAATGTGTCGGAAGCCTCCCATCAAAGAGATGCAAAGGAGCCCCTCACAAACTTCCAGATTACAATAGCATTTCTCACCCAGTTATTTTTCCCGTGGTCATTTAGTCAGAGTGTCTAAACTGTTGTTTTGCCGTCATGTTTTGCACCGCATTAACCCCTTTCACGGCCCCATCGGAGAGGTCTTGTTTTGCTTTCCAACTGCCGCCAGAAGCGCCAGATCTGTAATTTGAGCGGCAACACATGATCTCTCGAATGCAATAACCCGCTCCACGAGGTGTAAGTGATCTTGAATCCATTATTTATCACCTCCTTTCGGTGCCATTACGCTGAAGAGTGGGACCCTGTTGTACAAAGTGCTGTTGTGCTAAACAGATCGGCAGCAGGAAAAAGGGCACTTGCGCCCTCACTCTTCAGCTCAACTTTGATCAATGCTCCGCTCCGTCTCGGCATGAAACATTTTACAGCAGCGGCCGCGAGGAGGGAGACCCTGGTCGATGCCGAACAACATCACAAGGCCGTATGTGTCCGGGTGACCCAAGGGTTTATGGATTACATATTAACATTTGACAATACCAATGCATTTTATGGATGGATTAGACCGTTTTTTAAAGTTTTTTTTTAAGTACCCACTTAGTTAACTGTTTAAAGATGAAATGTTATCTTCTTATAAATTGAGCTGCACCTGCTGATGCTATCATCAAAGGTAGAACTTTGCCACACCAAAATAAAAAGAGAAAATGTCAGGATTTATCTTTTAAGAAGGGGGTGAAAAGCAGTGAAACTCAGACTTCATAATGTAGGAGAGTTTTATTTGACTAAGATATGTTTAAAAAAATTTTCAAAAGCACTATTTAAAAACATGTTTCACATTACATCCAGAACTTCAATGTATTTTATTGTGATTTTAAGTGATAGAACAACGCAGAGTAGCAGATAAACATGTGAAAGAAGGTGCTAGAGTCAGATAATACTGAAATTAAACTTCTCGGCCAAAAATGCGAAGCTCTACACATGATGGAAAACTAACACTACACTCTGAACACGCCATCCATATGGTGGAAATGTGGAGGTGGCCGCATCAGGCAGCAGGAAAGCTTTTCTTTAACAGGGACGGCGCAACTGGTCAGACTTGAAGGGAAAGATGGAGCTGAATTCAGGACTTTGTCATGTCACACTGTGCGAGCTCTAGAGAGGTGGCACACTGTATGGCTCAAGATTTCAGTGAGTCAAACTGGACGATTTCTCGTTGTAACAGGACACGCCCTATGTCGCCGAAAAGCATACACCCCTAAAACCTGGCAGCTACACAAGACGTCTACAATAAAATGTCATAAACACCGTCTTTGCTGTCAAAGCTCAATAAATTTGGCTTCTTGTGTGTGGCCTCCATTGTTGCCAATGTTGATACTGCTACTGTCGCGTTGCACTCTCATCACTAGTTTTTCGCATCACTCCCAGAGTGTATTTTCATTGGTCAATTGCAGACCAGAGCCGTACATTTTCTGACGCCGCTTGAAGACTGTCGGAGGCTGGATTTGGTCGCAAGAGTGCCCAATAGCCTGTCGGAGGACCTGTCACAATGTAAAGCCACAGACCCGCGAATCACACTCACGTGCACCGTTTTCTGTTACGACTTTATTCACGGCGAAAGATTTGTCTACGACGGCCAAAAGTCACACAGCGTGAACCGGGCTTTAGAGGCTGCAATTGAAGTTGGAGCTCTGCCTCTCAAGACAGTAACACTAAACATAATCCAAATGATAATCTCTAAGATGTACACAGATGGTTCCCATTGATTATGGCTGAGTTTCAGCTTTTTTGCACACAAATTATAATTTTTTTAAATTGCTGGTAGAGACATGCCGCAAAACAGCTGTAATTGCAACAAGGGGGGGTTGAATATAAAATGCACACCATACTTTTTTTTATTATTTCTTGTGGAGAATGTTGAAAATCATGCAATATTTTCCTCCAACTTCACAATTACAGTTTTTTGTGTAAAATCTGATTAAAATAGTTTAAAGGTTATAAAGTGTGGAAAGGTTCAAGAGGTATAAATACTTTTGCAAATTGTAGTTAGCATTAGCTTAGCTACTTAGCGTTAAGGGGTTTAATGTTTTGGTTGACCTATGAGAAATTGCCTTTTTTTTGTAAATATCATTTTCAGAAAGCTAGAGGAAAAGCTCTTATTTTACAGTTAATTGTTGAGTCCTTATGTCTGCACTAAGTGTTTTTCTTTCTGCTGCACAAAAAGGAATGGTATAGAAAGTTATTTTGTTTGGATAGAGAGGAGTGTTACTAATTAAAGGGGCTATATGCAATTTTCTGAAATTTAAACTTGTGACTGACACCTGTGGCCAAAAAAGGGAACTGCTCTTCCTTTCTGCTCGCTCTCGCAGCGCGCGCTCGTGCGCCGGTCGCTCTCAATCTTCGATCTTTTTCAGGCACTTGTCAGGGGTTTAACTTTTTTAGTCTTATGTGGAGTTACTGTTGGTGTCAAAGTTGTCCTTGGTCTCTTCTGTGTATTCTCACAATCCATTGAACTGCTTGCGAGTGCTGACTAGTGGTGGTGGCAGAGTGATCTGAAACATTTAGTATGAACGTCACATCCGCAGACAGCGCGGGAAAATCCGACCAGACAGAAAATAGAAATAATTGGATACCGGGTTATAGGTGCGCCCACTGTGAGCTGACAAGGTGTCAGTATGATCATCAGGAGATGTTTGAGTCATAAATGGTCAAATAAAAAAGCTATTGTTACGTTTATTTTGGGGAAAAAGTTGCATATAGCCTCTTTAAATAGTCTAAGATAGCAGAATGGAAAGTGTTCATGTTGTGTTTCCACTTATTAGGTTGGCTTCTATAAAAATGGGGAGTATTTCTGACAGCAGTTTTTTTGCACTGCATGACCTTTTGCAATTTGATTGTAACAGGTATACTTTCAAGTGTGGGAAAGAAAACGAATAAATGAGTCAAAACTCAGATTTACAAATGACATCAAACCCAACTCAATACTGTCCTGGAAGCAAGATAGAAAATGAGCATATTTTGTTGATTGTTGAGCCTGTTAGCCAAGCTACCTTTATTAGCAACTAATGCTAACCACAATGTGTTTCTCTGTGTTTTTTCATCCAGACCCCATAGCAATATTTCTGTTATAATATCTCTATCATAGGGTGGACAGTACTGTTAGTGTGATTGATTTAATAAGATAAAATATGTTAGAAGTTCAAAATAAAGCCTATTACAGCCCCTTTTTACATATGGCAGCCATATTGGATTGTGAAGATGGGGTTCCGAGTTTGAATTCTGGTATTCTACTTGATTTTCTGATTTGGATCTCTGAAATTTCTACTTTTGAGTAAGAATTGAAATGGGGCCTGGACTTACAGGCTTTCAGCTTGAGCACCCTAGTGACTGAGATGGCTTTGACCACTGCTTTCTTTCTATACATCAGTACTACATTCAAACTCTGCCTTTGAACAAGCTACCACTACTGCTTTGAGTGTGAAGGATGACAATTCATCTACTTTATGATGTTAGAGCATCTAGCAGATCAGACACAGAAGATGTGGAGGTAAAGGGGTTAAATGAACATTTTCTTCTGACCATAAAATCGGCAAAACACGATGGACCATTTAAAGGGACATTTAAAAAAAATTTAAATGTACATATGTGTTTTACACTGCTTGAAGTCTACATGCAAATCTCTCAAATGTTTTTTTTTTTTTTCTGTGCTTTACAAGAAAAATGTCCCATAATAAAATCTTCGTATTTAGCTGAACTTTCCTTTACAAAAACACTGCAATGAACTATTAACTTCTGTTTCGTTTTGATCAAGCAGGTTGCATCAAGTTTGATTAGTCCTCTGTGTTCTCCTGTTATTCTGCGTGTGAATGTGTGTTGCGCTTTGCGTCGCTGAAGGCTCTGGATCGTTGGCTACCAACGTTTGTTAGCTCATGTGTTATTCATTGAAACGCTGTTTTGCTGTTTGCTCTCAGCACGCTACCTGCTGTCTTCACATGGGGTCACTTCAACTGGCAGCTGTGTGTGCTCAGGTTTGCCGCTAAATAAAAGTCTGAGGCAATATTACATCTTATTTCACTGGAATGCTCAGGAGGTGATTTGCATGATCTGGATTTATTGAAACCTTTCGCCCGCTTCGTGTTTACTATTTCTTGTGTTCTTTTTAAGGTTTTTGGCATCAACACATTGTTTTTTTTATAATCAAACCAAATATTTAATAATCAAATCAGTGGCTGCTTTATTGTTTGCCCATGACTGGAATGCTGCATAGGCATTCCTGATGCTTTTAATGCCGGGTTAGCACTGTACAGTGCAATGAAAACATATTTACAGATACCCCTTACAGATTTCTTATATTCCTCCTTTTTTCACATTTAAATGTTTCAGATCGTCAAATTAATTTTAATATCAGACAAAAATAGCTTGAATAAATGCAAAAAAAATCCTTTTCCCATGATAAGTTTATTCATTAAGTATTAAGCTATCCAACCCACCTTTCACATATGTGAAAATGTAATCGCCCCCTTAAACTAATAAGTTGTGACAACTGACAATAACTCTTTCCATCATTGTGGAGACGTTCTAGGCCATACTTTGCAGCATTTTAACTGGATTTAAGTTGGGACTTTGACTAGACTCTTCCAAAACCTTAATTTGTAATGAAATTCAATGTCACAAACTGATAGCTAGACATTTCCTTCAGTATTTTCAGCTATAGAGCAGAATTCATAGGTTAAATACATTACAGCTAGTTTTCCAAGTCCTAAAGAAGCATAGTAGCCAGACCATCACATGGTCACCACCATTATTATCTGTTCATTTTAGTCTTGGTACTTTGCTATGGATACCTTTTTTTCCTGTTTCTTTCACATTCTGGCATCATGAACACTGACCTGAACTGAGGCAAGTGGTGCATGCAATGCTTTAGATCAATAGGCAGGCTCAAGCTCATATGTTCTTCTAGCTCAGCCTGTAAGAGTTTCACCAAACATTTCAGAGCAGGTCGCTAATGGATACCTCCTTGGCAGTAAGAGATTAGATAGGAAAAAAATGCAATTCAAAGATATATAGAAAAATTTAAATTTACTCTCCCTCTAACTACCACTAGACCCATTTCCTTCGTTTTCCAGGAGTTCATAGCTAAGATAAAGGTTTCCAGTTTGATACGGCATTATGAGAGCAAGCACAGGCTTTCTGAAGACATTTCCATGTTTAAAATATGCATGTTATGGTCTTTTAATTCCTGAGATGCTTGAGTTATTTTATGGTGTGTGGGTTTACGGACTACAATGAATGCTCCTTTTACTCTTTCAAAAATGTCTTTGGGACCCTTTAACAGTTGTATTTGAGTACCCTTGCTTTAGATCTTGTTGTGGGTTTTTTTTTTCAGTCTTCGTGGAGGATGCACTCTCTGAGTAATTTTGGCCAAGGTTTACTACCGTTCCATGTTTTTTCTATTTCTTGGTAATGGCTCTCACTGTGTTTGCTGGAGACCAAAAGCATTGGAAATGGCTTTGCAACCCTTTCCAGACTGAGTGATGTCACTAAACCCTTTCAGATCACAGTTCCCCCAAAACGCGCAACCACGAACCCTTCATAACAGATCACTTTGCCCTTTGACATCCTACAAGTTGACCAGCCAAGATCTTGAGCCATGTGCAAAACCTTTATTTTGTGTGTCTTTTAGGGTTTTCCCAGCTTTCAGAGGTGGACATGCCGTTGTGTTTGGGATGTCTTACAGCATAACCCGGCCGAGTGCGATGGCGTTTAAAGCTTCTATGGCAAATCTGCAAAGCAAGCTAGCTTAAAACATTTCTTTTCATGCTTCTTAACGATGTTCTAACATAGTATAGCTATAAATATTTTGTGGCGATTAAAAAAAAAAACTTAAAAAATGAACTAAGTTTTTCTGTCGCATTTGTCTAAAAACCTCAGCCAACAACATGGCTTGGTGCAGAACCAACGATTGGACCATCTGGTTGTATGTCTAACCGGACAAGCGAACTTCCACATTTACCTGGGTCCTCCACTCATTACGCGCTTCCGCATTCTGCAACAGACCACCACTGGTGGCAGAGGTTCTCCGCTCAATGTCAGAAAAGGAGAAACAGCCGGTTGCTACCTCTTCAACTTTTTTACAAACTACCAAAGTCCCAAAAAGAAAAAACGTCATTTGAAGTTGCGGAAAACAAAAGAGGTTTCCGCCATATTACTTATCGAAAACTGCGACTGGTGTTTTGCGCTCTCTCGTTTACTGTAGCAATGCATGTTCCCATATCAAGGGACCGTGGCCTAGGGAGGATAGACGACGGGAGGGGTGAGAGTTCTGTAACTATGTTGAAAAGTTAGCTTGTTCTGCAGATTTAGTATAGCAGCTTTAACGTCACAAAGTAATGGCTGGACATTTCTTTTAGGATTTTCTGCTGGAGAACAGAATTCCCAGTTCACAGTAAATATATTGCATTAAGTTGTCCGGGTCCTAAACGAGCAAAGTAGCCAGACCATCACAATCTCAACACCATGTTTAACTTTTTATTTTAGTCTTGGTACTTTCCTATGGATTCCATTTTTTTCCTGTTTCTTTTGTATTGTGGAACCATGAGAATTGACCTAACTGAGGCAAGTAAGGTCTGCTATGCTTTAAATGTTGTCATGGGTTCTCTTGTAGCTTTCTGGATGAGTCGTTGATGCAATCTTGGAGTAATTTTGGTTGGTTGGCTAGCCACTCATGGGAAGATTTACTACTGTTCCAAGTTTTCTCCATCTGTTGGTAATGGCTCTCACTGAGTTACGGAGACCCAAAGCATTAGAAATGGCTTTGCAACCCTTTCCAGACTGAGTGATGTCACTAGCCCCTTTCAGATCACAGTTACAGATCACTTTGTCCTTTGACTTTATACAATTTGACCAACCAAGATTACGTGCAACGTGCACTGAAATTAGAGAACCAAAGCACTTACTCCTTGCAGCAATTCACTGAACAACGTGCATAGGAATCTATGCAATCCTCATGCTTCCTGTTCAGATGCATTCAGTGCTTTAATTGTAAGCTAAGTTGTTGTGCACACTCTTCTGAGAGTGATCAGGCCTTGGCGTGGCTCATGAAATTGAACAAAAAATGTGTGTAACCAAGGTTATTTCATTGTTTAACATAACAGACAGTTACATTTTCACACTGGGCCAGGTTGGCTTCCTCAGATTTTTTCCTCTTATGAATGAAAGGATTCTTGCATGTCCTCAGGTTATCTTTTTCTCACATTATCTCACAGCACCACGTCTTTGTAATATCCAACTGTTCAGTTCACCTTGTGTGTTGATGCATTTGCTTGACGTGACTGTAGCATTATTTACTTCCAGTGATGACTCAAGATGTCTCTTAAAAACAATTCAAAGATCCACATCCGTTCTTCTCACTGTAAATATATCAGGCTTTTATTCAACATTAATACTGAGCTGGGGAAACATTGCACTCCGAGTTCTCTAATTACAATGCAGCTAATGTATTATTTCCTCCCCATGTGGGATTACTTTCATCTTTCCCATTAAGATGCACATTTTGTTTGGATACTCAAATTACAAACCCCATATTAAATCTGACTGTGCAAAAGGCATTGATCATAGCCCCGATAGCTGCACTCCAACTTTGATTTAATTTGCACTTCCATTAATATCTATGAGACGTCCGATTGTCGTCTTGGGCATATTGATGGTATTGTAAGCCCTGCCTTCATATAATGTTCCCCAGCGGCAATGAGGAAATGTTACAGAGAATTAGGCCGAGGAGCAGGCTCAGTGGAACTGGCACTGCAGTTGAAAATTCATTATCCTAATAAATAGACGGGGAGGGAAAAAAAAAACGATTCTTAAGAGAAATTTCTTTCCCCTTCTTTCTCTCTTAACAAAAACACAAAAAGCCGCTTTGCTTTGACTCCAATGCAAATGACTGAATCTTAGCAGCTGCTTATAGACTTAAAGTGTCTTTCTGACCCTCCGAGAAGTCTTTAGAATTTGCCTGATGTTTCAATAAAAACCCTCTCCTACTGCCTGTCCATGATGCAGAATTATATCCACACTCAGGGCTCTTTGCATACAGTGCCAGTCAGAAATGTACATACACTCCTTCCTGGCATGCACTGAGTAATGGTTTTTTTTTTCATCCCAAAAAATAAAAACATGAATTGGTTGCATAGGTAAAAGTTTGTATTTCTAACCCCATCTTCCCAGAATTATGCATACAGCCTCAAATAGATACATGCAGACCAATTAATACTTGACCACGCAACATTTGTAGCCATCAACAAGCTTCCAGCATAAATCTGATTGGATATTTGAACACATGTTGTCCTGACAAAACTGTTCCAGTTTCCCTGCACAGACCTGGGTTTTTAAGCATTGTTCAAAGATTTTTAGATCTGGTGGGTCTGGAAATATTGCCTGTTAGCAATATGTCACTCATAGGAACCCAAATGTCTAGTCTAGGAAAGTAGTGCGGGTGTTTAGAAACAATTCTAGAACCACAGAGGCCCAAGAAGATCATAAACTGCAACCTACTGTGACCTGAGGTTTACCTTGATATTTGCATGGAGGAGGAGAAAGCTCAAATTCAGCCTTGCAGCTTCCCAGATTAACTGAACAGATACCTTCACAAGAGTGCTTGGATGAGTCAAGATGATACCTAACAACTTTGTAGCAACTGTCAAATATGGTGTTGATGTCATGCTGAGGGTCTGTTTTGCTGTCATGGCTATCAGTGTATTGTGCAAACTTGGTGTTATGATGAAGAGGAATGAGCACCTCAAATTTCTTCAACTGCCCTGCAAATTAACAGCAAGATGGTTTCAAAATTGGACTTAACAGGACAATGATCCAAAAACAAACATCTGGACTGCTTTTAGAGTAGATAAAGTCAGCAAACATAAAATGTATTTCATTTAATCAAAAAGTTAGTTTATGATAAGAAACAAGACTGGTATCTCTTAGAAGAAAATAAAATACTGTCAAACCTTGAGCAACGTAAAAAAAAAAAAAAGAGTATCTGGTTTCATTTATGTTTCATCACAAAATGGCAGGTTGAAAATTATCTGTAGCTTCTCAGTAATCAGTGAAAAACCTTTATTAGCATTGCAGCAATCAAAACGCTTTTCATGATGACTTAACAGCTTTTAGCATGTTTCCATTTACATCTTTGAGGACTTATCTTTAGGTTGGAGGTCATCCTTGCCATTACCCTAATCTTTAGCTCCCTCCACAGATGCAAGCTGAGAAAATGTTAATTTTACTTTCACTCAGAGGAAACGTGTTGGTAAAAAATGTGAACATAACTTTACACCTAAATCTGCTAGGTGTATGAATAATTTTGGGGTTACCTGTGTGCTTAAAAGCAGGATCTGTAGCCGCAGTGATCAAAAGGAGCTCAGACGTTTCTGATTAGAAGCTGGGCCTTGGAGCCTCTATGGTTTTGACTGTGTGTGGATTAAAGAGAAAATATTCAATGACTTCAATAACTTCAAGCTTGTGCACCAAATTCCTCTTTTTTTTTGTTTTAAAATGGAGGCTACGTTCTTTTTAAAATCATCACAATCCTGCTGCGTGAGAAAAACAGGATTAATTTAAAGTGAACACAATCCAAGTTCCGCTCTAGACTCTGCTAGATAAGCTGGACTTTTTTTTCTTCTTATTTTTATTTTATGTTGATTAATGAAGTGCCAGCTGAGTATATGTACTGCTCCCTCCCTTTGTTGAAGTCTTGACATGCTGTTCTCTATGGGGAAAACACCACTGGAGCCAAGAGATGTGCGTTACGGTGTAATTAATGCAATCATGAAGACGAAAAGAAAGAGGGGGAGAAAAAAAAGCAGTTGTTTGCAACAAGAAGAAGGACAATGACGGGTGCAGGGATTGAGGAGCTGGAGGACGCATTGTTAGGTGACTGCGCTCAGGGACTGGCCTGTCCTTTGAGGCTCCCTCAGCGGACGTTTCAGCAAGCAGCAGCTCGGAAACAAATTCCTTTTACTGCAATCCTTTCCATCCTGCATCTCAGCTTCTACACTGGGATGGCACAATTTTCCTTCTTGTTTGCAAAGAAGGGGTGGGCTCCGCGTCTCCTACGAGTCTGCCAGAGTGATTCATTTGCAGGTCATTAAAAAAACTCGTCTTTTGAAAGCGCTTTGCCTGCTCAGGTGGCAAAGCCCACGCAGGAGGCGAAGATGTGTCGTAAATAAAGGCAGCTACGTTTCAAATGCCATAAATAGGGGACACCTAAGGACCTTGCATGATTGCAGACATCTAATCATTTAATTTATGTGTGTCTAAAGGGGGCCCTCATTAACATTCAAGTAGCACTCATCTGTCTGGCGAGGATCATTTCGAAGGCTGCATCGCTCTCAGATGGAACATATCTATTTGGGCAACACAGCATGGCTACACACGCAGCAAGCACCTTCTCACTTTCTTCTTCAATGTCACAAGAAACACAGCATGCAACTCTCATAATTTACAGAGTGCGATTTGTGATCCAGTGGTTTGTGTTGCTTTTAACGAGGGGAACCTTTGAGAAAGTTAAAGCAATATTCTCGAGGTCATAACACTGTGTTGTGAGTAGTAGTCTTGACGGTGCAACAAAATCATTTCAACATCTTTTGTTTTTGTTTTTCAGCTAACTGACTCAGTAAGAAACCTGTTTTTATTTATTTATTTATCATCAACAGCTTTCTAATTGACAATGATTGCATTCAAAGACTGCTTTACCTCACGCCTAGATAGCTGATGCATTCATGGCGGAAAATCAATGACTACTGGCAGATTCCTTTCGACACACGCTGCATGTCTTACAGCTATTTGGTTTCATGGTGAGATTTCATATTAACACATTAAAGAATCTTAAAGTGACAGTGTGTAGTTTTTTACCATTTATCTCTGAAAATAACCGTCAAAAGGTTGTTGAAAATCATTGAAAAATATCGACGGCTTTGCAACACATAACCATAAAAAGTAGCTCTAAAATACATGGGCTCTGGGGGACGCCATATTGGACGGCATGTTTCCTTCCATGTGAGCCTATTATGGACAATCTACATGTAAAATATCGCCATAAGAGAAACCGAAGAGAACAAACTTTAGCAATGCTAGCACCCAAATTCGTGTACAAAAAAAGAAATGACCTCTATCACAACATGTTAGGCTTAGCCTACAAAACGCTGAAAACGTTCACTATTCATGAATGTTGTTGTTTTAAACATTTACCTTTGCTCGTTGCCAGTCATGAAAGAGAGTGTGAAGTGATTGTAATTTTGCTGCATATAGGATTTAGCTGGAGGTTGAATGTAGTAGACTCGTTCGAAACCAACCACACTCCCATGGATTACTGGGCTTCATGGCCATTCGTTGGTAAGGTCATCACTCGAACACAAAAATACCGCTTGCTTGAAATGATTTATATGTACTGCCCCCTATTGCCAGGGAAACTACACACTGTCACTTTAAGACTCTGCCAAAGACAGACACTTTTGTTTGACACTTTTGTTGCTCCAAGGCGACACCGTTTGTCTTTTAATAGTGGAGAACAAAGTCAAGTTGCATTCAGACTGCTTTTTTTCACGTTCCAACCAGGTAGGACTTGGATGTGGTCCTTTAAAACAGAAAAGAGAGAAATACAGTAGAGGGATGAAATCAAGTATACACTGATAATGAACATATCTCTGGCAAGACATCTATGTTTTGTTGTATTTAGGGAAGATTAGATGTTTAATGAGTTATTCTTATAACCATGGGATGGTGAACAAGACTATACTTTTTACTTTTACTTGAGTAATCTTTTTGCGAAGTATCGCTACTCTTACTTGAGTAAAGTTTCTGGCTACTCTACCCACAGCGAGTAACTTCACTGAATGCTTGTTTTGACCAAAAAATGCATGAGATTTACACAAACAGTTTATGTTGAAGTGAAATCTCTTGATTGTACACAAGCTTCATAATAGACACTTCAGAGTGTCACACTCACTACTTACAAGAGGCGGAGTGGCAATCGGGAAGACCGGGACTTTTTCCGGTCGGCAGGCTGAAGGATTTACACAGCGGAAGACAATTTAAGCGGCCGCGAGGCAAACACGACCGGCCTGACTCTGAGCTTATCAAAAGCATTAACGTTATTATATTCACCGCCAACAGCGGTTCTATAAACCAGTATTTATATCACTTGTTCACTCTCTATATCTTAGCCATGGTCTTATCTCTTATCATGGTCTTAGCCATGGTCTTATCTTGCAGAACATTCATGGTCACAGATTAAAAAAATAGAAAAACTATTTGATTTGTTTGTTTGTTCTTGAATTTCCTATTGGGGATCAATAAAGTATCTATATATCTAATGTAGAATGGAGCAAAGCCTCTTGGGAATTGGGAATGCGTCTATCCAATGAACCGATTGCGCTTCCTTCTTCCCAAAGGGAATGATCTGCGCATGTGTAATGCTGAATGATCAGATTATGTCCACTGACCAATCATAAACCTTTTTCGGTTCATTCCATCCACTCACAAACGAAGTTGTTTGGTGGTAAATGTTAATTCAAAAGTAAAAAATAAACATGCATGTATATAAGACCGATCTTTCAACGGGAATTAAGGCAGAAGCTTGTCTGTCCTACGCTGCATCTCACACCTGTGGTGCATTCAAGGAACGTTCGAAATGAATGGTGAGTTCAAAAACGTAGGACATTTAAAAGTTATGACAAAAATCCCCCACTGAAAATAATACCATAAGCAATAAACTTCTGTTTAATGGCAGTTGGCAAGAAACATTTGCATATCATATAGCCTAAACCTAATATAGAATAGAGTGTAACTATAATGTATAGCCTAATGTTAACAATATCATATATAGCTAAAGCCTAATACTGAATATGATGCGACTATAATGTAATATTTAACATGATATAACAATAGTATAATACCTAATATATTTACTGACCCATAATATATATTTATACACATAGATAGATAGATACTTTATACTGTGGATTTTAGTGCCCCACTCCACCCCTGCTACTTACTCATCCATTAAACTCAAAGCACCTGCACAGGTTTTCCCAGGTCTTATTAAATTGCTTCACTTCAATTGTCTCAGTTAGGTTCAATATGGGGAAGACTGCAGACTTGACAATTGGCCAGAAGACCATCATTGATACCCTCCATAGGATGGGTAAGCCACGAAAGTTCATAGCTAAAGAGGCTGGCTGCTCACAGAGTGCTGTGTCCAAGTATATCAATAGAAAGTCTAGTGGAGGGGCAAAATGTGGCAGGAGAAGATGCACCAGCAGAAGAGCTGACCGTGGTCTTAAGTGGATTATCAAACAGAGAAAATTCAGAGAATCTGGCAGAGATCCAGAAAGAGTGGAATGAGGCGGGAGTCACAGCTTCAAAAACCACCACATTCAGACGCATTCGGGAGATGGGCTACAACTGTTGGGTTCCACTTCTGAGCCTGAGCCAACTTAGGAAGCGTCTCAACTGGGCCAAGGAGAAGAAGGACTGGACTGTTGGCCAGTGGTCCAAGGTCCCTTTTTTTCCGATGAAAGTAAAGTGTGCCTTTCATTCGGGAATCAAGGTCAAATGGGTTTGGAGGAAGATAGGTGAGGAACAGAACCCAAGCTGCTTGAGGTCCAGTGTGAAATATCCAGTCAGTCATGATTTGGGGTGCAATGTCCGGTGCAGGTGTTGGTAAACGTTCTCAAATTCAAGGTCACCTCATCAGTCTACCAGAATGTTTTAGAGGATTTCATAATTCCTCCTGCTGAGGATCTGTATGGAGATGCAGATTTCATCTTCCAGCAGGACCTGGCCCCTGCCCATACCACCAGAAGCACCAAAACCTGGTTTGATGCCATCACAGTGCTTGACTGGCCCTAAACCCCATTAAGAATCTATGGGGTATTATCAAGAGGAAAATGAGGAGCACCAGACGCAAAAACAAAGAAGAGCTGACAGCAAGCATCAAGGAAATCTGGACTTCCATAACCAAGTATTGAAGATTAACATATCGTTTTGAAAGTACCATATTTTGATTGATTTGATGTGATTCTAATTTCTTTTTTTTTTTCGTGCATAAACTGAGTAGTAAATGGGGATTTCTTCACAGTATTCAAATTTTTTGAATTCCTGTTTTTGTGGGTTTTATGAGCTGGAAGCCCAAATAATATACAGATAAACAACTAAATACTTGAAATCGTTTAAGGTGTGGGCCCTGCATCTATAATTTATGGAAGTTTAATGTTTTGAATGGAATTATGGAAATAAATGAACTTGACCATAATATTCTATTTTTTTGGAAAGGGTCTGTATATTAGCTACTATAATTATTGGATTCATTAGAAAAAAAAAATGATTTGACAAAATGTTTCTTGTCAAATTTGTCATTTTACAATTATGTCACATATGGCTATTTATTTAAATCTTCAGAATTTGCACAGAACTCTATATTTTTGTCCTATTACATAATTTATATATATTAAATGATATGTTACAATCTCAAAACAAGTACTCACTTACTTGAGTAATTTTCTGGATGACTACTTATACTTTTACTTGAGTACAAATTTTTGCTACTCTACCTACCTCTGATCATTAGATACAACCAGGGGTGCCGCCAGAAATTCTGGGCCCTATGGAAAAAAAAAAAATTTATGGGCCCCCGATATTTTTTACAGATAAAGTGTACCCCAACAAACATGCCTTGTACACTTTTAAAACTTCAGCTACTTTCTGTCGGAGAGTTTCTTTAATGGAATAATTTAACAACCTTTCTATACAGTAGGCCAGGGTTTTTCAACCCTGCTCCTCAAGGCACACTGCCCTGCATGTTTTAGATGTTACCCTGCTTCAGCACACCTGACTTCAATTAATAGGCTTTTGCTGAATCCCAATCATCTGGATATGAGTAGAATGCAAAAATGCAAAAATATGTACAGTATATTTTAATTGTGTGTGGTCAAAGTGGGTAAGAAACAACCTTCTGGGAGGAGTTCAAATGTTGTCAAAACCAAATTTCCCGTGGTTGATGGCTCCATTTTGTGACAGAAAAAGTAGTGTGGAAAATATCCAAACCTGTACAGCTACAAAATAACAAAAAGGAACAGATGGCTGTCTTTAGACCTATCAGAAGACTTTGAATCTGATATTAAATTTTTGTAATGATTGTTTTTTTTTTTTATGTTAAAAAAGGATAAATACTTTTACAAGCCGCTGGACCTAAAAAAACAGTCATGAATCTGCAGAACAAGCTAGGTTTTCAACATAGTTACAAAACTCTCCTCTCCCGTCGGCTATCCTCCCTAGGCCACGCCCCCCTTATATGGGAACGCGCATGGCCACAGTAAACGAGAGAGCGCAAAACACCAGTCGTAGGTTTTTGTGAAGTAATATGGAGGTAACGTCTTTTGTTTTACACAACTACAAATGCCGTTTTTTTGGGGGGGGGGACTCTGGTAGTTTGTCCTAAAGCTGAAGAGGTAGCAACCGGCTGTTTCTCCTTCTCTGACATTATTGAGCAGAGAACCTCTCACACCAGTGGTGTTCTGTTGCAAAATGCCGGAGTGCGTAATGAGTGGAGGACCCAGGTAAATGTGGAAGTGCGCTTGTCCGGTGAGACAGACAACCGGATGGTCCAATCGTTTGTTCTGCACCAAGCCATGTTGTTGGCTGAGGTTTTTTAGACAAATGTGACAGAACGACTTAGTTTATTCTTTGTGTTGTTTTTTTTTATCCGTTTGGTCCAATCGTTGGTTTCGGACCTCTAGCCTAAAACCATGTTTGTGGATTGTGGAAGGAAAACGGAGTAGCCAGTGAGAGGGCGACATGCATAAAGCATGTAGAAACACCCCGAGCCAGGATTCGAAATAAGGACCTTTTAGCTACAAGACAACAATGCTAATATCTGAACCGCCATGCAACTCCATGACTTTTATGATCCTTGCTTTAAATAACAGGAATATGCATTTTTGTGGAATACTTGTCATCAGTTGCCGTGTAGCTACAATTTAGAGGACTGGGAGGAAAGTTGAAGTACTGGGGCAAGGTCCTAAGTCCACTCATCATCCCAGGAGAACTGCAACACACACTTTGTAAGGTTAGGCAAAGCAAGATGGGGGCTATTTTAATGACTTTGAGTTAAACACCTCATTTTACCCGATGCACAAGGAGCGAGAGAGACCTGCTCCCCTCTCTATAGGCAGGATCCAGCAGCATTTTGATGTCTCTAACAAGAACACAATAAATTGTTCCTCATTATTCAGTAATTAACTCCAAAGCGCCGGGTCCCCATCCCCCTGTGCCACGCTCTAAATCACCACCCTCCTCTCCTTTTCTCCTCCTGCTACAGAGCTCTTTAATTTCCTCCATGCTATGGGGGGTTGGGGGCAAGAGAAGGTGGAGAGGGTGGGAGCGAACGTAGCTCCATGCTCTCCATCATTCCCCTATGCCACCCTCTAGTCACCCATTTACCCTATCCTTGCAACACCCTCCTCCTCTTCCTTCCTCCCTGTTTTCTTCCCACTTCCCAGCTCTGTGTTAATGCCGCCACCTGGTTAAAGGAGGACGGGATCACCTGAGCAGAAATAACAGGCTCCAGTCACGTTCGTCATGCATAAAAACCCATGATTGGTCTCTTTTGTGGGGGCTTTCCCCTTCCTCCTCTGCTCTTAATTGTTCAGATGAGGTCATTAATTGAAGACTGACTCAAATCACCTGTCATTTCAGCTGGGAATCACCCGCTGATTGAAAGGTATCATAAAAACAAGCCCAGGGCCTGTCTCCCCCCCCCCCCCCCCCCGTGCCCGCTGGGAGTTTCCTTTGTGCCTTGACAATTTCCGCCCGTGGGCTGAAATGGCTCTCTTTTTACTTTTCTCATGGTGGAGATTAGGCGGGTAGTGTTGGGTGACACACATCCACACGCTTGGCCCAAATATAGACACAAGGCAGTCAGCAATGTCAGACGTAATTCCTGGAGGAAGATGTAGGGAAGCGTTCGTTTCCGACACGCTATTAACGCCCCTGACCTAATTGAGGAGGATGCTCACATACACCACTATCTATATATGAGAGTGAGGTCAGGTTCATTTCAGAGGGTAATTGTGAAATTGGAATTGTAATCTAGGACAATAGAAGAAATGACAAAAAAAATGAGAGCAGATGACAAATTTCTTGAAAGAACTTGAATAATTTTAGATGAATCCTGTTTCATTCTTGCAATTGTTGAGCAACAAATGTTTAAATGTCTTTTTTTTATTTCCAGGCACTTTGTAGTCTGAATGCTGAGTTCCTCTGACGTCATGACAGTTTTTTGCACCAGGGGAAAAACAAAGGAGCTAATGAGAAAGCATGTATCACAAGGATTCAGGTAGATTGGGACACAAGGTAAAATTGGAATTTCCACTTTGACTTACAATTTTCTTGCAAAACTATGTGTGCTAAACACAGTGCCCTATAACTATATAACATATAAAATCATGACATGTAGTGTTCCCAAGGGGGAAATGCCTTTTGCTTTCCCTGTCCCAAATGATGCACCAATTTACCTGAATTCACTTATTTCTAGAATATTTTATGTTCGATCCACCCCCGACATTCTTCGTCTTGTCGCACCAACATACAGCTGTTTATGAAAGTCTCCATGCACCTAGAAATTGTACATATTTTACTTCTGTGTGTTTCACTGCGAATGTATGCGCTGGAACAACTAAAACTATTTAAGTCTAAGTTTATTTGTATGGCACGTTTCAGCAACAAGCCAGTTCAAAGCGCTATAAAACATAAAAAGATAACCCAATAAGTAAACAAAAAAGGTAATCACAGTGGCAAAATAAAAAGTTGTGAAAAACTGCAATCCAGACTAGAATTAGCGATGTTCCAGCGATTATTGATCAGAGGCAGCTCTAAACCGATGGGTTTTTAGTCTCGATTTAAAGGTCTCATTCACTGAGAAAATCGTTTAAAACTCTCTTTGAAATATGATCCTTGGTAGGTCGCTGAGTAGGACATGTGTGCTGCCCTTGATACTGTTGTCTGACCCCGGTTCCCTGCATTAGCCACAGAAAGGAAATTGGTGGCAAAAATGAGCGACTCAGTATAAGTCGTGTTATCTACGTAAGAAGTGTATCCTGGCCACGCCCACCTTGGCTTGCGACCGCCCACGTAAGGTGGGGGCCAGAGAGAGGAAAGAGCATCTCGGCTGGTGGAAGATAACCGTTAGCAACTCTACAACATGGCAGAACACGGCATTGCTGTTAGCCAATCAGAGGCGAGACATTTGCATAGCATGAATATTATAGAGTAAGACTAGTAAACCTGGTGTCTCCCCACACTCACTCCTCCAACAAACTGCAACCTCCCGAAACAGGAGCGCCAGAGCATTTTTTCCCACAGAAAACGACTCAAGGCATTCATTCAAACTAGATACCACAGCAAATTCATTGAAAAGATGGTTCAATGAGACCTTTAAAGGAACTTTTTTTTTTGTTTGTTTTGTTTTTTGTTTTTTTTTACAAGTAAAGAATATGAGAACCCAGCCAAGCTGACTGAGTTTAAAGCCTTTTTTTTCCACCCCCTGAATCAATACTTGTACAACCACCTTTTGGTTGTAGTTACAGTCTTTTGGGGAATGTCACTACAAGCTTTGCACATCTAGAGACTGAACATCTTTCCTATTTGTCTTTGTAAAATAGTTCGATTAGATGGAAAGTGTCTGCAGTATATAAGTTTTAAGTATTGCCACTGGTTCTTAACTGGTTTAAACTTTGACTGGGCTATTCTAGCACATGATTATGGTTCGATTTAAATCCTTCTATTGCAGCCCTGGCTGTATGTTTAGCATTGTAGTCCTGCTGGAAGAGGAACCTTCACCCTAGCTTTAAGTCTTTTGCAGCCTCTGAATGCGTTTCTTCCAGTACTGTCCTGTCCTTAGCTCCATGCATGTTCCCAACAACTCACAATTGTTTCTCTATGTTTCTGCTGAAGAAAAGCATCCTCACTAATGCTGCCACCACTTTGTTTTGTGGTATGAAACCATCCAGCACCACCCCACAAATAGTGTAGGCTTAAACGTCTCATTTGGCCAGAGAATCTTCTTCTGCGCGTTTGCTGTGTCTCCTATGACTTTTGCCACATTTTAAACTTCTTATCACTTTCTTTTTGCCCCCCTTTGGCCTGCTCACTTGGACACAAAACGGGTATAGTTTCAAAAACAGAGTCTGTAAAAACGGCACCACAGTGATTAAAACCTTTGTCCACATTGCTTCACACAAACTGGCTTAAAATGCTACAGTCCATATGCCTGGCCCACTGGTGGCGCTGTGACACTGCCAGAGGAACACAGAGAATAACTCTGAACATGCACAGTCAACCTGGTTGCAAAAACAACAAATCTAGCTTCAAATGAGAGCTTTATTCAAAAGCATATGGTGTCTGTGGTTCTCCGAATCCTTTTTTTGCTGCTGGTGGTAGAGGAGGGACAGTGAATAGTATTCTAGGATCCATAATAAGGTCCGTGATGGCTTTATTAGGACCCATACGGCGCCTTGTTTGTTGACTTTATCACAAAGTTGCACGTCATCCACTCAGAATAAATGCTGGAGAGCTCATATTCATGGAGACAACGTTGTGAGATCTCTCCCCTTTGGGACCCGGTTTCAAACATGATTGTTTACGGTGTCCTGAAACGCCGTCTCCTTGTGGATGAGACACCTATTGGATGAAATATCATTCACCTACACCTGGTTTCATCTCCGTGTAGACAGGGGCTTAAATGAAAGCTGGATTTGTGGAGGGCAACAGTACTAGTTGTCCTTTTAAAAGATTCTCCAACCTGAGCTGTGGATCACCGCAACTCCTTCAGAGTTAGCATTGGCTTCTTGCCCTGTCTGTATAGGTGGACAGACATGTTTTGGTAGGTTTGTAGTTCTCTTTCTATTTTGAGACGATAAATTGAACAGGGCTCAGTGAGATGTTCAAAGCTTGGGAAATCGGTTTCCTGTAAACCTCTCCACAACTTTTACCGTGTTTCTTGGTCTTCGTGATGCTCTTTGTTCTCCTTGCAAACTGCCGAAGCCTTTTACAGAACAGCTGTTTTTAAACTGATATAAAATTACACACAGGGAAGAATAAAGGTACTTATTAAAAGACTTATGAAAGAGACAGGTTTGTGAGGGACCAAGCAGTAAAGGAGAGTCAGGCACAGATTAACTAGGTTTTGATTCATCTCATAAAGCAAAGTTGGGTAAATTATACAAAATCAAGATATTGGACCCACAAAAATGATCAAAGTAACAGAACTCTACTAAAAGAACAGACTTAAATAGTGGCTGATCAGTCCACAGAGACACAAAAAAGAAGTAGAAGCTAACATGAGTAAATCCCATTACCACACCTCAGCAATCCTGAGCTGTTGTATTAACCAATTTGCAGGATTCCATATAGGCTGGCTCCACCCCTTTTCCACCTCTTAGTTCATCAGGCAAAGAGAGTGGAGCAGCCGCCACAGTGTTTGAGTGTAGATTCCCTACTGCTAACTATAAAAAGAAAATACGTCATTACCTCTGACACTAAGTACGAAGAAGTCAGTCTGTGGGTCTTATTTGTTGGTTTTAATCAATCGACGACGAGAAGTTAATCCTTGAAGTGGAGAAGCACCCAATGAAACCAGTGATCGTTTTTTTTACAAGGACAATGTGAAAAAGGAGAAGGCATGGACCAAAATATATGCAGTTTTTTGGAGGTGGATGATGAGATTATGATGCTTATTAACATAGAATAAAAAAAAAATTTCTGCATGCTACCCATTCAGTTATGCAACTGCAATTCCCCTGTGATTTGGTGATCTCGCGGGACCAGTTGCGCGGAAGGCATTCGTAGGCGCTGCACGTCTGAAACGCTCCCGGTGAGAAGGGACGCGCCGCTGAGCTCGCAGGGGAAAACGTGTAAAGCATCTGGGGTAACAGTGTAAACTAAAATGTGTGCACTTATTTCAGAATATTGTAGTTATTATGTGATTGAAAAACAATTCTAAACCAAAACCCATTCTTAAATTAAATCCTATATTTACAAAACGCAAAATATAAGTGTAGTGTAATGTATAATTCTCTGTTGTAGCAGTGTGATGCTTGATAGATATTACCCAATTTGTTTGGCATCTTATGGTTGGGATGAGTTTTATTGAGGGATAACAAAGTAATGGGGCTGAATGTAAAGGCGCACGACAGTTTATCGTGTTTGTATCAAACTGGATTAAAAATGTTCAGTTTCCTTTATATTTGTAAATCTTGGGAAATGTTAATATTAACACAGAAACAGCAAAACAAAACAAAAAAAAACAATGAACAAAGCAGCATAAATCCCAGGGAGCCCACTTTCCACAGAGGGTTCATCTTAAAACACTCTCCACGAGATGCTGACAAACCCACTGTTTGAAAAAGAGGGGGGGGGAAGCCTCTAAACACATGGCGTTAATATTTAATGGTGCAGCTTCCTCGGGAGGCCACTCTGAGCTGCGGCACTGTGTCTGAAGGGAGACGGTATTAGTGCTGTGTGCTCAGGAGGAAGAGCAGCTTCACACTAATGAAGCGATCAGGGCCTGAACTCTGTGAACAAAGCTCACATCCGATTAGCGAGCGGAGATGCGTGTAAACACGCCGAAGCGGCTCGCAATTAGATCGCTTCTCTTAATGCGAGTCTTATGTCACCAAACACAACAGCGCAGTGTTTGAAGTGTTCACTTAGAAAAAAAATAAAAAGCATCACGTTTAATTATTCCAGTGCTGCCGTTTCTTTTTGACCCTCTTTACAAGTGTTTTGAATTAAACTGGGAACCAGAGGAGCAGAATGCAAGCTAATGGGTTATCACAAGCCGCTGGGCGACCATTAAGGCCCGTGCACGTGTTGTTCAGCAGTGAAAAACCACCTAACCTTGTCCACCTCCGTTCGGCAGGGACAGGGCAGCATTTGAGCGGGGCCAGTAAAAGGACAGGCCATTTGGATGTTATTAAAAGCGTTAGAGTTCCTGTGTAGCCTATACCGCTCCCAAAGCCATCGGGTAATTTGAAAGAGATCCAGCAAGTTTAAGATGTGCAGATGTTTTCGCTTTAACATTGGCATCTGTTTATGCACATACGCTTTACGTTTGAGAAGAAAAAATAAAAAAAAAACCCCACAAAGGACCTCCGATGGGTTTTATGGAGCAGTATCGGCTAGAGCACTCAGCTCTGTAATTGTGCTGTAGCAGGTAATGAGAAAATTGGTCACAAGCAGAGCTCCCTGCAGATGGAACCCGCAACATGCAATTTTGCACAGCGTGAGCAGGATGCACCGTTATTTGTTTGACTTGAGCTGCCGGAGCCACGGTACAGCTTTCATGGGTCAAACATGCACGGTTAAGAGCCGGCCTCTGATTAGAAAAATGTATTCTGTCTAAAAACACACATACAGGTTTACAAGTCTACAAAACAGTCTATAACCCCGATGAAGTTCATTTCTTTAGATCTGAGTGGGGACTGCAGTACTAACACATAGACATAGCATAAAGAGACTTGTCTATTTAAGAAATAATATTCCAATAGAATGTAGATTGATTTGCTTTGTTTTTTGTCTCCAATGTATTCGGAGAAATCTCTGTGCTGTGGGACTCATGGTGCATTCCATTTGTAGTCAGAACTCTGAAACTTTTTTCTTGGAAAGTCGGAGATATTTTATTTCTCTGAGTTTGACTTACAATATGGCTGCTCATTGCTTCAACAAAAGTAAGTTGTGGTGGAAACGATGGATGGATAACGATGTTAATAAGAGGTACTGCCAACAATGGCTGCCTGGGCCTCCCCATATTGGAATCCCGACTTATTTGACTATGTTACTGGAACGCTGTTTACATGGGTGCGAAGTCGTACCCAGTTCAGAGTTCCGACTTCTGGTGTAAATGGAACGCAAACCAGATGCAAACCACTTTTATTTGGTTAAATTTAGAGTTGCAGGTTCTACATGTAATATGGATTTTAAGCACACTCTTACAAATGAGTCTAAAAAAACATGTTTCCACCACAGCAACTATTTTTGACGCAAGGAGCGGCCATATTGAAAGTCAAACTCGGAGCAAAAAAAAAGTCTCAGACTTTCCAAGTCGGAAGTCCGACTTCAGGGGTGTGTGTTCCAGTTGATTTTTCCCACTTGGAAGTCGGAATTTCCAAGTTCCGACTACAAATGGAACGCACCTTAAAGCTCAGGAAAATAATTGATCACTTATTAAAAATACAGTTTGGTCCCACTATTACTTGGACTGGTGTTAACTGTGTTCAAAATGAAGAATTTATTTGTTGTTGTTATTGTTTTTATGGTTGTTTGTAAGATCCTGGATGTTACCAAGCCTGCCGCTAGCCATTTGGGTACCCTAAGCACAAATGCTTTGTGGTAACCCCGCTGTCAAAAATTCAGTATTTGTCAGTGAATTTCATGTAGTATTTGTTAGACACAAACCAATAAAAAAAAAAGGTCTGACTTTACAAAGGAAACTGACCCATGTAGTCATGAGTTGTTGTTTTTTTTTCATAAGAGGAGTTTATTAAAACCAAAAGTCCTGAAATTCTGCAGAACCTCTACACCTTTAGTGACACATTTAGATTAACAGACTTTTCAAAGCAAGTTATTTATGAAGCAAGACAGATGTAACGATATCATTTCTCATCTCTCTGTTGCTTTTGTATTTAGCATTTTCTATTTTTTTCATTTGTTTGAAGAAATGTAGTGATGCTTCAGTTGTGAATAACTGCATAAAAATAATGCTTTGCTGTGTTTTTTGGTTTTTGTCTACAACAGTAAAATAATTCCGTAGGTTCTTCCAGTTTCTCTCTCTCACAGCTGCTCCGATCGCTCTCAAACAGTGCACAAACAGCGCCGAGTATGAGGAGAGGTGGATAGAAGGAAGAGAGAATGCAAGCGACATCCAATCATCATCCCATTGTCTCTTTTTTCTCATTTCCACCCTGTCTCTTGATGTCCTGAGGCCATGTCCAAACACAGGGGTCTGCCAAACTTGAGATTGAGGCTGAATTGAACAGACCACTGGGAGGTGAGGGAGGCAGACACTACTGGGAAGACTGGAGGAGAGTCATCTTCTTCTCAAGAAAACACATAACTTTTGTATTGTTTATGCCTATTAACATGCTTTGTTTGTTTTTCTTATAAAATGTTGTTATTATGAATACTATAATTATGACGATTTTTCAGGTACCTGATTTTTGGTGCCCCTCCCGGCACTTGGTGCTCTACCTGCATGGGTGTAGTGGATGGCGTGCCGGCACTAGATGCTACCATTATTGGCACCCCCAGAAATTCAAATGAATGCAAATTAAGCATTTTTGCAATTTTAGCTATCCTTTTTTTGAGTTTATCAGAGTAACTTATAATTAGTAATAAATAACTTCCTGTTACCTCCGGGCACAAAATAGAGCATGACCAAAGGTGGGTAATAACTAGTTACATTTACTCAGTTACATTTATTTGTGTACATTTTTGGGGGGAAAATTACTTTTAGGTGCAGCTCTACAACACTGTAATTTTTTCTTTTACTTAAGTGAATCATTAAGAGGTACCGCTACTCTTGAGTAAAACTTCTGGATCCTCTTCCCACTGTGAGTAACTTCACTGAATGAAGTGGAAGCTTGTTTCAATCAAAAATGCACCAGACCCAGACACACCATACAGTTTATGTTGAAGTAAGACCTCTTGGTCTAGAAATTCCTCTTGTTTTGCATAGAAATATAATGAACGGCATATAAAGCATAATATAATAAAATTTACCTGAGATTTTTCTTTAAAAGAAGCCCCTTATGTCCATTGTTTTGTACATCAGTACAGAACTTAAACCAATTTAGAGAGTGCTTTATTTAGCCATGGGGGATGGCAACTGAAAATATGAAATAAACACACATGTAAGCTAGAAAAACAACAAGAAAAACAGCATTGTTGTTTGGCTTTTCATTTTGCTGTTGGTTGATTAGCCCTGACAGAGCTAGTAAAAATATGAAGAGCAAGTAATGTAATACGCCAGGTGAGCAGTGCGACATCAGTCTGTGATACATTGTCATTTTTACATTATCATACAATAAAAGTGATTTGCTTTGGTACCTGGTCAAACTTGAGCTCTCCTCTGTTTGCCAGCACTTCTCCTACAGCAAATTCGCTGGCAGCGTGTCTCCCCCCTCCCTCACATGCGCAAGTGCTGCGCACGAAAATATACAACAGCACTAGTACCTGAACTCGGATCATACCAAGATTAGGGGGGAATTTACGACTGTGTGCTATGTGCTTCTAATATTGTGTTTAGTTTTTTTTTGTAGTTTTTGTTTTATACAGTTGTCAGTCAGACATCTTACTATGAAAAAAACAATAAAAAACACACTCCAAAAGACCCGGGGCTTCTGACACAAGCTATGTTGTTCTAACCTTATTTCTATCTGCTAAGCCTTTTCTGACATTTGGAGATCAAGAATATACAGTGCACTCTATATATTGTCACTGGAGGTACTTCACCCTGCTAACATATATTTACATTATCTATTGTAAGTATTAGCTTCATGTGTTCTATATTGAAAAATCAGAATTGGGAAAAAAAAATCTGCCTGAAGTTATTATTTTGTAATTATGGTATTTGTATGATTTTTTTCTTCATTTTAGTCTTCAAAATAAAAATTTGTACATGAAATTATATTTTTCTCCATCTGATGACATCACCAGTAACTCAGTACTTAAGAAGCCATTTTACTAAATACTTTTTTTGCTATATTATACTTTCTTCGATGACTACTTTTTACTTTCACTTGATTAAAAAATTGCATTGAGGTTGTTCTACTCTTACTTGAGTGCAAACTTTTTTCCGTTTATTTAACAGGGACAATGTGCTAAAACATTAATTAAAGATGTTTTACACTAGATTATAGCCAAAGCCAGTTTCCATCTGCAGTCCCTGAGCAGGTGAGAAATACAAAATAAAATATGTTACATTTGAAAAACACACAACAATCACTGATTACACAATACAATTACACAATAAAATCTCACTAAGACCAACATCTTAACTATTGAAATCCTTAATGTTGACAATGCTGGTTTTCCAATAATAACTTCCTGACATTACAAGAGAAATTCTTTAGGTCAGAGGAAAGTTTAAAATTCTGTGGGAGTTTGTTCCATTCCTTGATGCCTTTGTAAGGAAAGCCCGTCTGTGCAAAGGTCGAGCTACGTTTAGGTAATCTGCAGTCATTATGACTTGTGGACCTGGATGTCCTGGTTGTCTGTTCAGACCAGAGCTGGACAAATCTTTTCAAAGGAGGAGGCGCCATAATATTTAACATTTTAAAGATTAATCGTACATTTGAATAGGCAATTAGATTGTCAAAGTTTAACATGTTATATTTTGAAAGTATTGGGCAATGATGATATCTCATTGAATTTTTATACAGTACTTTAACAGCTTGATTATACAAAGATTTTAGTGGCTTAATGGTTGTCTCACATGCCTGGGACCAACATGACATGCAGTAACTAATGTGAGAAATAATCATCGCCTCCAGGTACATTTTTGCAGCATCATGGGTCAGCATATTTCAAATTAGTCTAAAAACAGAAAGTATATTTTAAAGTGTTGGGCACTTTTTTAAATGTTTTTTAAAACTGAATGTTGGGTCTAGAACAAGTCCTATGTATTTAAATTCCTCTACTCATTTGATTTTGCTCTTGTTTATATATATATGTGTGAAAGAGAGGACTCCAGTTTTTGAGTTGTGGTAAAGTACATTGCCACTTTTTTGTCTATGTTCAATGTGAGAGACACAGATTGTAGTCAGTGTGAGAGGTTCTCCATAACATTGGTTAATTTATTCGCTACACTGGTCGCATCACTCCCATGTACATAAACAACAGTATCATCTGCATGCATTTGTACGTCCACATCACCACATACTGATGGGACATCGTTAATATAGATCACAAAAAGCAGTGGCCCAAGGACAGAGCCCCGTGGGACACCCATATCACCGGCCTTAGATGTTGATAGCTTTGAGCTAATGCGCACACACTGGATACGGTCACCAAGATATGACTCCATCCACTGAAGTGCACGCTGGGACAGATTTTAATGTCTGAGCTTCTTCAGTAGCACTGAGTGGTTGACCCTGTCAACGACCTTTCTGAGTACTCTGCTCACCTCTGAGAATGGCAGACAGGTCCGATCCTCTATTTTCATGTCAAATAATTATGTAGGTGTCTTCTGTTTAAATGGTCAACCGAGACACGCAGCTTTAAAAAAATTACGTTCTAAACATTTGGCTTTTCGGCAAAAAAAACATCACGGGTGAGTTTCGTGTGAAGCAGATGGTGTGTGAGAGCACCTCGTGTTATGCTGTTGGCCTGTTTCTTTTCCACAGGCACCAGGAACCTTGTTGAACTGCGTGAACTAAATAAAGTTCTTTACAATAAAAGAGAAAAATATAGTTAGCAATAAGAACATGTGTAACAAGACAAAAAAAGTAAAAAGATTAAAATAATAAAAGCAGCAGCACAAGTGAAAAGTCAAATAGAAACAATAAATATAAAGTTTGAATGAGTTCTTCCTGTAGCAACAATAAGATTAGAATAAAAGCAAATTAAAACAAATAAAAGGTAAATTACAGGAAAACGTCATAAGGATCAGCACTTCAAGATATTTAAAGACTGGCAAAAAGGTGAGTTTTAAGTCTACTTTTAAAATGTATCATCCTTACAAATATTATTTGGGGGTCAAAAATAAACGGAAGAGCTGCGAGTGACACAGCGCTGACGCAGCAGCGTGTCTGACATAAAAAAAGACGGTGGAGGTAAAGAGAGATACGGCATGCCACAGCCAGAATGGGCTGGGGAGGGGCACGAGATGCACGGTTCCAGCGGGTCGATAGCCCTAACACCAGGCCCAGTTCAGCACATAAATCTAATAGGGCTGCTTTAGAGAATCTACATTGGCTCCCCCCACCCAGATGATGCCAGTGGTGTGATCTTCAATGAGCGCCAGCGTACATTGTGCAGCCTTTCTCCACTGCAATATTAAATTTGTACTTCACACAATTAATGTACCAATAAGTGCAATTGCTGTATAAACTGAAGACATACATATGAACATACTGTGATATAATTCTTAAATGCAACATATTTTCATTCAGATTCTCATTTTTATTCTCAGAGAGGGGTGGGGCTCTGACTGTTGGTTGTGTGTGTGCAAAGCTCTACAAGTCTGAAAATGTGGCTTAAATTCACAATTTTGTCATGTCACCAGCTGCGCTGCCAGTGTCCTCTGTGCCCAAAATATGCGTAAGCAAGGTCCTTAGTGTGCTTGAAGTTGCACACATTCTTCTGCCACGTTATTTTCAATTAATCCCAAATTGGAAAAAAGTGACTTACACAGTTTTCAGACCCTGCTTTGTGCATTAGCAAGCTTTATAATTGAGACCCCAGGACCTGTAAAATGTTACTTCGCACAATGTGACATGGGTTATTATTAGAACTATATAGTACAGTGCAGTGTGGCATGACAGCTTCTTCTGCAGCTTGTTTCCAGCTTCTTGTGTCAGGTAAAAAAAACAACAACTTCTGATATTCTAGTATTTATAACTCAGTGTTGATAAGCCGCTACCATTAAGAAGACTTCTTAAAATTCAATATTTAGCCTGAACATACAACACGACCTGAAACTAGCTCATGATGTTATGGATTCTGTCTTCACTAAACCAGTTTGAAGATCTAGAGCTGAAACCCAATATAATATGATGTTTGCCAGTGTAGAGAAAACCTAAGTGACTGTGTTCAAAGACTTAATATGAGGCTCAAGCACAATGGTTCCCTGTCTACCATTTGTTTCACTGAAAAAGCAGTGTCTTTTTCCTGTTGTTTCACAAGGACATATTTCAGAGAGAAGTGAACCAAACAGTGATCTAACACTTGAGAGAACTGTCTTTGAGGACTGGGGTTGAGGGGAGTGACAAAGACAAGTGTCCTACAGATGCCATATCCAACAGCTTGTCAGTTTCCAGTGGCACTTGAACTGAAATTGGCCCGCTCAAAAGGGGACAGGCTTCAAGATTTTTTTTCAGTACTTTACAAAGACTATCATGCTGAAGCTGGAGTGTTCGTTGGTAGTGTCATTGTATCAACAGAACAGCAGTGGAATGTGCAGGGCGACAGGTTACTGGGTTGTAGATCCTCACTGGAATAAAATACAGGGCAGCTAGTGACAAGTATGTCCCCCCCCTACACATTTCTAACATTTTTGCTTTCTTCATGCCAAAATATTGCAGATCATCAAACAAATTTTGACATCAAAGGTAACCCAAATAAATATATAATGCAGTCTTCAAATTAATATTAAAATTTTTGAGAAAAGATAAAATGATTCTTTTTAAACTCTTGGACGGAACAAATGTGTGACAACTGGCTATCATTCTTCTACATCACTTTTCTTTGCAGAATTTACCAACATTGGTTTTCGAGCAAGACCGACCTGTTTCAAGCTATCTAATTTTAAATTTAAGTCCGGACTTTGACTAGGCCACTCCAAAAGCTATTTTTTTCTGCTTTACAGAAGTGGACTTGTTGGTGGGCTTTGGAACATTGTTCAGCTGTATAACCCAGGTGTGCTTGAGCTAAAGGTCACAAGCTGATGGACGGACATTTTTCTTAAGGATTTTACAAGACAGCAGAATTCATGGTTTCGTTACTTAGAGCTAGTCGTCCAGGAGCCGAAGAAGCAAAGCAGCCCAAGGCCATCACACTACTTTCACCATGTCTAAATGTTGCTGCAATGTTCTGTTTCTGAAATGCTATGTTAGTTTAATGCCACATGTACCTGCTAACAAGTTCTACTTTTTTCCTTGTCAATCTACAGAATATTTTCCCAAATGTCTTGGGGTTCATCAAGATGCTTTCTGGCAAAGGTGTGACAGGCCTTTAAGGTCTGTTTAGTTTTTTAGGTTTTTTTATCTTGGAACTCCCTTATTGATGCTATTGTTGAACCATGACCTCTGAACTTAACTAAAGCAAGTGCTACCGATGTTGTCCTGAGTTCTTTTGTGACCTCGTGGGTGAAGGGGTTGATGCTCTCTTGGAGAAATTTTGGAAAACAAGCCGCTCTTGAGAAGGCTCACCACTGTTCCATGTTTTCTCAGTTTGTGACACTAATGTCTCTCACTGTGGTTTGCTAGTGTCCCCAAACCCTCAGAAATGGTTTTGCTACCCATTTCCTGATTTATACTTTAATAATCATGTTTCTCATATGTTTTTTTTTGTAGCCACAGCTGCCCTGGGGCACACTGACACCACCGAGCTCTCTGACCACCACCAGCAGGCAAGGAGGGTGAAGTCTCTTGCCCAAAGACACAACAACCGAGACAGATGGAACCTGCCACCCACCGGTTACGGAACGAATTCCTACCTCAGGTGGTAGAAATTCTTCCCGTAACCGGCGCACCACAGTTTGTTTGTCTTTGAGTTAGCAACATAACTCAAACTCGAAAGGTTATTGGTGAATTTTGATGAAATTTTCAGGAAATGTCTGCAATGGGACCAGGAACAAGTGATTCGAATTTGGGGGGAATCTGAAAGTCAGGTGTAGGGGGGTGGGAGAGAGACTGAGCTGCCTTGGCAGAGGTCTGCTTTTGTAGGTTTTTTTTAGATATTTTTGCCTTCTTCATGTCAGAAAGGTTTTGTTTAAGTGATTTCATGGTTCTACTGGTCAGCTTTAGTTAATCACAGTTAATCCGTGATTCAGTAAGGAGGATGATTATATTTTCACGAGGAGTCAAGTTGGATTGGATAGTTTGCCCTTAATAAATTAAATCAGTATTTGATAGGAATCAATGCATAGTTTGTTTAAGGCATATTATAGGATGTTGTTTAACCTTTCAGACAGCTGAAAGAAAGGTGAAAAACACAAGACTCTTAAACCATAATACAAAGACATGCATACCTAGTCCTTATCAGGGACAAGCAGTGGGTGAAAAAACGATCCAGAACTGAACAAGAAAACCCAGAAGAACTGATGAGAACAAAAAACAGGTGTGTGGAGGAGCATAGAAAACAGGGTAAAAGACACAAATCAGAAAGCGGAATAAGTGGACAAGAACATATGACAAGGTCGAGTACAGAAAGATGAAGGAAATAGTCAAAGTTTCACCCTGGGACTTCACTGACACTGTAAACAGAAAAAGAAAAGAGAGCAAAACAGAGAAACCATTTTATTTTCTTTGCAAAACAACAGAACAACCTTTCCTAGACTAAAGAATGGATTTATTCAAATGCTCATTAAATGTTAATAGCTCTAGCAATTATATATTGCTTTTCTAGTCATCCTGACCAATCAAAGTGCTTTACACTGGAGCCACATTTAACCTAGTTGCATTCAAAAATGTGCAGACATTCTTGTGCCAGTACATTGACAACACAATGAAACTGGAATCGAACTCATAACCTTCCCACTGAAAGATGAGTTCCGTTGTCATTGAGCCACTGTCACTAAAACAAATCTCGTATTTGGTCAGAAACCTCTTTTCTGAAGGTTTCTCCTGATTCTCCAGTCTACACTCTTACTGTAGGTATAATTACCCTCTCTGGACCTTTCTAACAGCCCTGACCTCATATGAGGTGTTTCCAAGCAATTTGCCGAGATCTAAAAAGTTCTTATGCTATTATGTGCAATATCAAAATAAGTACACAGCCCAAAGATTGCAGTTTACTGTAGAGTTTACACACATAGCTACAAAAAAGTAGTAACTCTACTGTAAACACAGTAACCTGGCTAATATCCTGCTACTTGACATTAACAATTAAAACATAACTATATGACAGCGCCAAAGTTTGATCAAATTCTTTTAAAAGCAATTTAAGTCCTCCTAACCTCAAATTCATATTTTGTTCCAACTTCACCATTTCGTAAATGAAAGAGACATGTACTGCTTTCAGTGCAAGCACCCATTGGTTGCATGGTACCACAATGTGTGATGTTAAGAAGTCATCCCAATGGGATGTGTCAGTGAAAGGCTAACCTGCACCAGTGCCCTTAAGAATGTGTAGTATAACGTTATGTTGATGTAAAGTAAAAGACCTTAACGTTTCAATAGCAAAAATTGCTCCGGTATTGCTTCACTACGTTACCATAATTTTGAGCATTTAAAGCATGGCAGAATAAGCACTGCAGTGCTCAGATAATCATGTATGTGTGCCACTACTACACAACCGATACACCATAATGTCTGCACTATTAAAGAATCATTCACTTTGATATGCAAGATGCTTGGAACTGAAAGTGAAACTGGTATCTTGTCCCACTTTCTGATTAATTCAGCTAATAATTCCTTACCACTTGGGGTACTGGTAGAAACTTGAAATTTCATTCTCAGACAGTCAGTTCTTCAGCAAAAGTAACTTACCCCATCTTGCTGCAGCAGGACACTGTAATGTCCACATCCTTGATCCCAGTATACACACACTGTTTAGAATAGAAGCGCATCAAAACACACAGATAATTCAAATATGTGACAGGACTTAATGTGCAAGAAAATCCATTTCCTTCTCTTAGGTTAAGACCTACATGGCATGTGTTTTCAATATGCAAACATACATGGCAAGATAGGAAACAATGTATAGGTGGTTAAACATGTGCACAATAGACATCAGTGTATCGAATCTGGGTAGTAAAGCATACAAGCATCTTCTAAAACAGGTAAGATTAGTATTAATTGGTTACATTTTGTTATGTACATATTAAACCAAGTCATAACCACACAAAAAATGACAGTAGGCATGTTATTAAATAAGTTTATTACAATCTCATAACAACCATCTGTGCAAGCATGCAGAGATCTATGTAACCATGAAAATTCTCTTTATTATTCCATTGTTATTTCCTTGATATTTCTGTGTCTTTTAGCCCTGAGACATCCCCTTCTTAACACACTTTGGGGTTTCCACTAGTGATAGCATATTTCAGAAACCTCCATAGCCAGTTCCAAACAGTCACTTGCATCATGGCAGATCCCAAAAAACCCACAATCCAGCTCCACATAAGAGTCATCATCATCGCTGTGTGAAGACTCTACAGTGCGGTCGACATGTTTGTAGCTCGGCCAGCAGTGATTGGTGAGTCTCTGGCAGCAGTCAGGAAGGATGGGGATCATATCGTGGAACCGGCAGAAGAGACAGTTCAGGACAATGTCAGCACAGTCAACTGAGGGACGCAAACAGAGAAAAACATTTATTAAACCATGTTTTTTTCCTGTTTTTTCTATTGTTTAGTTGTGGTTCCTTGTATTTTTTTCCTCAGTCTTCCATGCAGAGCATTGCAAAAGCATACCCCTTAATTTTTTTCACATTTGATCATATTTGTTGTGCATTCATAGCCGGAGAATTAGGGTAACGTGATTTTTCTTTCTTAAATTTAAGATTGTATTTTGAACCATTCCAATAAAAAGCCACAACAAAAGTTATGCTAAAAATGGAAGTAATGAAAATCTTATGAAAATAATTTTAAACACAACTTAAGTTTAGGTTTTTTGTTATTGTGTTTGGCTTTTTGCTGTTGTGTTGTGGCCTGTGTAGTTGCGTTGTGGCTTTTTCTTGCTCTTGTGGTTTTCGGTGTTGCGTTGTGGCTTTTTCTTGCTCTTGTGGTTTTCGGTGTTGCGTTGTGGCTTTTTCTTGCTCTTGTGGTTTTCGGTGTTGCGTTGTGGCTTTTTTTTGCTGTGTTTTGTTGTTGCGTTGTGGCTTTTTGTTGCTGTGTTGTGGCTTTCATTTGTTGCATTTTGGCTTTTTGTTGCAGTGTTTTGTTATTGTCTTGTGGCTTTTTGTTGCTGTCTTGTAGTTTTCACTGTTGCATTGTTGTTGTTTTTTGCTGTGTTGTGGTTTTTGCTGTTGCATTGTTGTTGTTTGTTGCTGTGTTGTGGTTTCTGCTGTTGCATTGTGGGTTTTTGCTGTTGCATTTTGGCTTTTTGTTGCTGTCTTGTAGTTTTCACTGTTGCATTGTTGTTGTTTGTTGCTGTGTTGTGGTTTCTGCTGTTGCATTGTGGGTTTTTGCTGTTGCATTTTGGCTTTTTGTTGCTGTGTTGTGTCTTCTATTTGTTTCATTGTGGCTTCTTGTTGCATTGAGGCTTTTGCATTTTTTTAACCCTTCTGGGCCACCGTACCTTTTGCTGCAAATACCAAGTCAGCTTCCCTGTCCCTGCTGACAAATTGCATCTCACTGCATGATGCTGCCACCACCATGTCTCTTGGGTTGGTGTATTTGTGGTTTTATACAATGTTAGTTTTCCTCTAGACAAGGCATTTTGGATGCGCGTCAAAGTCAAGTATCCTGTTTGGAAGTTGGTTTTTCAAAGTATTGACTCAAGGTTGCTGAAAACAAATGCATGCCGAACTTTTCAGATTTGTTGCTTTTCAACTTAACAACAATGCTAATTCGTGTTTCAAGTAAAATCCTAATAAATTTTACTGAAGTTTGTGGTTCTAACATGACAAAATAAAAAAAGATGAATACTTTTGCTAAGCACTGTAAATCATCTCTTTCTCAGCTGCTGGTCTTTGCTTATGTCTTATAACAGTTTAAAAGCCACTTTCCCTTCCTTTACCCATGCATAATTTAGAAAATCATGCCTTTCTCTTTTATATAGAGACAAGCAAGAAAGCTGTTTGGAGACATCATCAATTACCAGAAGTCTCTCTTGTACACTTTGTCAGGAGTGTTTCCAATGTGCCTTGTGGTTGCACTGAAACGGCGTTTTGAGTCTTTCTATCAGCCTTTGCCAAATGCTTCCCCTTGGGAGCTATAAAGTGTGAGATCATCAAACGACACTGACCATGAGGAGCCGGTGACTCACAGAAGACAATGTCACAGGAAAATGCTCCCAACTTGTGCTGCAAAGCTTTTAGAGAAGCCTAACCTCTAATCTGATGTTTTATTGTCTTTATAATTGAGCAGGCTTTTAAGACCTGATTACAATCAAAATACATTTAGCAGACAGTAGTGGCTACAAAGGTATATAACAACGAACATCAATGTGTTTCATTGGAATTTTATGTGATAGATAAACACAGAGTACATCATGATTGTGAAGTGGAAGGAAGATGATACATGGCTTTCATTTTTTTTGTAAAAATAAATCTGAAAAGTGTGGCGTACATTTGGATTAGCCCCTCCTGAGTCAAGACTGTGGTATGTGGTATGGACGATGACTGGGCCAACACATGAACATGCCTTGATCCAACCATTATGAGGGAATTTTAGTAGCAGACCAACACAAAGTAATATAAAATTGTGATACTGAAGGGAAACATGTCTTTTGCAGCGGTTAATAGGTTTTCTGGGGCGACTGTGGCTCAGGAGTAAGGAGCTCATCTTATAACCAGGTTATTCTCCAATAACCTGGTTCAAAAGCTGGTTCGGTGCCAGAGGCTGACTTAGCATCGGTTCTTTGGTTTTCCACTGCTAAAGCATCTGTTTCCAAACCGGTGCTTGACCTAGTAACAACTCTAAGTCAGAGCTGGTGCTAACTAAGAATTGCTTTCTCCCCCACCCACATGGTGACGCAACCACGATGTGGGGGCAGGATTATTAAAGCTTAGCTTAGCAAGGCACAACACACAACCACTATTTTTATTCGTAACAATGGAAGCTGGAAGCAGAGTTGGTCAGACGAGGGAACCCTGTATTTTTGGCTTTGTGGTTGTCGTCATCGGTCCAGAAGAAATTGAAGGGAGGGAATCGAGATGTTAAAATCTCTCTCTCTCTGTTCACATGCTTCCTTTTTACTTCTCCCCATGTTGGCGTATACAGTTGTCTTGCAATACCCCGTGTCAGTGGAAAAACAACCTGTTCTTTGAAAGAACCGACTAAGAACAAACTAAGCACTGGCTCAGATATAAGCACCGAACTAGCACGGTTTTATTTTTTGCTGGAAAAGACCTATGAATAATGCTCTCCCTGTCCAGCCTGTTGGTTTAAGTCAGGGGAGGAAGGATTTTTGTGTGGCCCTTGACCTCAATTTAAGAATGGTACAAATTTGACACCTCAGCACAGATATTTGATGCAGATGAACACAATTCATAATTTCTTTCTGTCATTTTTTAGGGGGAGATTTAAAACTTTTTTTTTCATTAAATGTTAGCATAAAGTGAAAAAGCAAACATCCAGTGGCATTTTCGAAAAATAAGATGTAAGGGCATCAGCATATTAAAGTTACTGAAATACTTTTTCAAACAGAGATTGATTCCCTAATCCATTCCAACTGATGAGAATAGATTTACTTTTTATTTTGAAACTGCATGCTTTTCTGATACACCCTTTAAATGTTTCAGATCCCCTTTTCCTCTAAAATCTGACTCTTCTTGTTTGTTTCCTGACAATTGTTTTGCTAAACAGTTAAGTGTAAAAAAGTTTTTAATTTGATCATTTTAGTAGTTTTATAGAAAAAAACTGCAGCTGTACTGTACTTTAAACTTGGCAGATTTGGACCAGATTTGCTTTAAGAAGCCATTCGACCCTAGAAGAATAACCGGGTGAAGACAATGCGTAGATAGATGGTTTTATCAGTTGCATCCTAATCTTCCCATTATTGAATGATGATCTAAGGAGTGCCCTGGAAGATCATCAAAGCTTAGTTGGATGTTGAAGGCAATTGGTTCTACTGGATAATTTAGGGGTATCAGAGTAAAGGGGACTGAATCCAAATGCACACCACACTTTTCAGATTTCCACTTCATAATTATTCAGTAGGCCTACTTAATGCACATAAAATACCAGTAAAACACATTACAGGTTTTGGTTGTGATGTGACAAAATGTCACAATGTGGTCTGTTTTTCAGGTCTGAAAACTGCAAAAACTCTCATTCTAAAACACCAACAAAAAAGTTATGGTGACTTAACTAGAATAAACTGGCAGCAGGACCTCTGGATGTATGACAGGGCCCTACAGCTTATTCTGGAACATATTAGGTATATTGGGTAAAATAACCACTTGACCTATTGTGCATGTTTTTGAGCTCTAAGAGAAACGGGAGTACTTGGAGGAAACCCAGAGGGAGAACATCCAAGCTTCATGCTGACGGACCCCAGATCTGAAAAGAGACGGAGTTGCTGTGAAGCGGCATCCAAGCCAATAAAAATGTAGATTTAACGCTGATCCCAAATAACAATCTGAATCTGAAACTTTTCTTTTTCATCAAATGAGAAATACAGTAAATCAACAATATGTTCCAAAACGTTTGATATGATTAAAGTCAAGTACAAGTCCATAACTTAGCCATTTATATTTGATTTAGAAGCGCTTTGGTTGGACACAAATGGCAAGTAATCGCTGCTGTTGCACATCCATGGTCATTCATTAACACTATTTTTCTCTTTTTGTTGCAATGTCAGATTAAAAAATGACACCGTTTTGTAAAACGTATTGAAGCATTTTTAATAGCACCGAGGAATCAACAATATAGTGTAAAATATGTTTTATTCTCTCTCTGGGAATATTACTGTCAAGATTAATAACATCTTATTACATTACTTACAGTGCAGCACTTGTTACAGAAAATGTTGGTTCCTAATTATTTTAGTCCGTTTACCCAGAGGTTTATAAAACAGTGTTGAAGTGCAGTGCTGTAGGTTCTGCTTGCTGCTGACACTAACCTCCCATGTTGCTCTTCGGAGGGGAAGACACATTGTTCGTGGTGGCAGATGAATTGGACGAAGATTTCCTAGGGTTTTCGTTCAGAGGGAAAAGATTTTCCCCTTTCTGCTCAAGATCTCCACTGGTTTCCTCTTGTTTACAGTCTGCAGAGGCAGTCTCTCTCAAGCCCCTGGCTTTATTTCTACTTTGGAATCTTTCTGTCAAAAAAAGGGAAGGAAAAAAATACAATAACTATTTCTTTGTATGATTTATCCCCAGAAGTTCAGAAGTCTCTATTTACATAAGAGTTATGTAAAATCAGCACTAGTCCCATGTGCACAAACCATTTATGCAACCGTGTCCATCTGAATGACTAATGTAAGATTACTGAGTTAGTGTGTGGGCTCAGCATTATAGTGTGGGATGCGTGAAACATGCATTAACAAAGCAGAATTAGAAGTAGACAACCAAATAAAAACAATAAATACCCTAAATACAACATGTCCAAGAGATAAATGTTGAAGTTAATATTAAAAGATATCTTTATTGTTCTCATTGTCTGACATTAAATCAGAGCAAACTTCGGAGTTCTAGATCCTGATGGCTTTCGGCAGGAAAGATTTTCTTTAGCCGTCCGTGTTACAGTGAAACTGAAGAAGCCTCCGACTGAAGACACTCTATTGTATGATAATCCTATGAAGATGATGTTCAGGGCTGGCTCTGATGCTGCTACCTCAACAGATGATGGCAGAAGAGATTACACTCTCCACAACAGACTTGTAGAAGATCTGCAGCATCTTGCTGCAAACCTTGAAGGACCTAAGCTTCCTCAAGAAGGACAGTCTACTCTGTCCCTTCATATGAGTCTACAGTCCGGTCAGTTGTATATGTGAACTCAGAGGTATTTATACTCTTCAATCACCTCCACTTCTTCTCCCATGACACAAACAGTATTTGACCTCTTCCTGTTCTTCTTAAATCTACAATCATCTCCTCTGTTTTGTTCACATTCAGGATTAGACAATTGTTTCCACACAATGCCCCAAAGCGGTCCACCAGCCCTCTGTACTCAGCTTCTTGTCCATATCTGATGCATCCAACAACTGCAGAGTCAGAGTATTTATGCAGAGAACAGGTCTGACTAACACCTCTTATACTGGAAGTCTGAGGTGTACAGAGTGAAAGGGAATGGTGAGAGTACAACCCCCTGTAGTACTCCTGTGCTGCTGACCACCCGGTTTGACACACAATCCTTCAGTCTCACAAAGTGTTGTCTGTTTGTCAGGTAGTCATTGAGCCATGCAATTGTTGAGGGCTCCACCTGTGACTTCTGGAGTTTCTGACAAAGCAAATCAAGTTGAATTGTGTTGAATCGTGATATGTTCTAGTTTGCTTACTCAGGTGGGCCAACAGGAGTCTCTAAAGGACCTTCATGATGTGGGATGTCACCCTTTCATCTCTGCGACAGAACCCCTCCCCTTCTTGAACAGTGTGATGGCTGGACATTTTCATACAATTTAAAGTTGCCTAGAAAATTTGAACAGATGAACTTAGCACCTTCAGACATCAGGAATCAACTGATGAATAAACCAGACTCATGGATGTCCACAAATCTCGTCCTGGTACTTTGATCTCTTCGGATTTTCCAATGATGTCAAACAAGGAAGCAGTGTGGTTGAGGTGTTACCTTTAAATGCATCAACAGGTTTGCCACCATTTAACTCAAAACTTGTACATTAATCTATCAGAAGCTTTCAAAGCTGATCGTCACAGCATCTGGCCTTTCCCAAATTGTTGAAAGGCATAGTAATCTTAGTATATGGAAACTTCTGAATTTAAAGGAAATAATAAAAAATCTCATTATTTTTTACATTTTCTGCATTTAAAAAAAAATTGCCTAATCCTAATGTCCTCAAACAGGAAACGTTTTGTCTCTCTGACAAGGAGAAACAAATGTTAGTTACAACTTATGTAAATATCTAATTCCTTCTGTACACTCACTGATCACCTCATTAAGTCAGTTCAGGTGCTTGTTATCAGATTTTATGATAGCATGGCTGTAACTCAATGCTAAGGCATCTAGACGATTACTTGCTAAAATGTTTTAAGCGAGCATCAGAATAAAGAAGTGAGTGATTTTGTTGGTGCCAGAGAGGCTGGTCTGGGTATTTCAGAAACTGCTGATCTGCTGATATTTTCACAGGTGACAACAGTAGATCAGATAACCACTCATTACACCCAAGGTATGCAGAATACCATCGCTGAACAATGAACGTGTTAAACCTTGAAGCTGTTGAGCTGCTAAAGACCAGACGGAGTGTCACTACTGTCATCTATAATCATGAAACTAAGGGAACAATTCACACAAGTTCATCAAATAGAACAGTAACAGATTGGGAAAATTATCCCTGGCCCAACGAGTCTTGATTTCAGCTGTGACATTCAGAAGGTAAGGTCAAATGTCAAAGCTCAAGTCTTCTCAAACTACGTTTTCAACATTACAGTTCCATGTACAGCATCAACGTCCACAGTCACCAGACCTGAGCCCAGTGGAGCTCTTTTGGGATGTGATGGACAGACTAATGTGCAGCAGCATGATGCTTCCATTTCAATATGAACCAAAAACTCTGTGCAATGATTCCAACAAATTGTTAAAATGGACAGAACCTATATTTTCCAGTCCACATTTATACACCGATACGCAAAATGGTAGGCAACTTGGGGTTAAGTGCTTTGCAGAGTGGCACATCGAAATGTGACAGGAGGATGCTGGAACAGCAACCTGCTTTTTGCAAGACATCTACCCTACCCAGTGAGCCACAGTCGCCCCAACTATGCTACGAATAGTTAAGACAGTTTTGAGGGCAAAAAAGAGGTCCAAGGCGTACCTAATTAAGTGTCCAGGTTTCCTTACATCAGTGGTGGTGCAATAACCGCAATGGTAGAAAGAGGTGTGCCGCACACATTTCTTGTATACTTCGCCTCCAGTTGAACAGATTACCTGTAGATTATGTGTCCTCCTTTAGTTAAAGTTACATTTCTTGTATAGATAATCCTAAAACCATTTATGTTCTTTTTTTGGCGAGGGGAAACTGGAGATTAGTATTATTTGTTTCAGTGAGCAGATGGTGAAACATGGTGATGCTGCACTCTCAAGTGTTTCAGCTATTGTCACGATCTGTAGCCATTTGGAGTTTGTGTGTATTCCCAGGTTTGTATTCTTCTGGTGTTTCCCATGTTTTGTTAGTGATCGTTTTCTGTGTTCCCTGATTTACCTTTTTACCTTGCTTGTTTTCTCAGCTCCCTGCTCCTTCCAGCTGTCTCTCATCAGCTAATTAACTGACCTGTCTTTAATTCCAGTAATCATCTCCCCAACATGCTAAATACTAGTTGTTTTATTCATTCTGGGTGAGATCCTCCTCCCGTTCACCTTCATAACATCTGTTGAATTTGACTTGAATTTCTGGTCTGTGTTTCCCCAAAATTTGCAACATTAATAAAAGATTCCTGTGGATGATGGTTTGCTCTGAGTAGAGATTAGATTGGCATATCTTGAATAAAAACATCTCCTGATAAACTGTCTACAGTGTTGACTACTCAAAAGTACTCTCAGGGTCAGTTCTTGCATGAATGTCCCTGAGCACCTAGCTACTCAACACACAGGGATGCCAATTCCACATTGACTACCCAGGTATAAAAGGATGCAACTGACAGGTAAATAAATTATATCTTTTTGTATATTGCTTGTAAGCCACCCCCCACTTACCTTTTCTATGCTGCCCTTGGCAACTGTCCATATGGCTTATATATAATCCACCACAACTCCACACAATCCCATTTCAAAAGAAAAAAAAACTATCAGCTTTAAAAAAAAAAAAACATTTACTCTGTAATCAACCTTTAAAATAGGGAGTTCCTAACTCATAACTTAAAAAAAAGCGTACTAAAGGTTTTCAGCTTCTGCCTGGTGGTACTCAGAGGACAATTTGATAACCATTGCCACGTTCCTACCATAGGAACTTCAGGGTAATTTTACTGGACCTTTATAGAATGGGTCTGTCTCCACTTTACCGGGCCGGTAAATTCCTGGCCATTTCAGAAGCCAATCGTGTACCAACCTTGTGGTATGCACATGGAAACGGCCCTGTAGAGTCTCTAGGTGGGACTTGTGGTTAGCTCATGCTGATTGGTTGTAACTCAGTGTGAAATTATATGAGCAGACATCGCCAAACAACCGTCTTTGTAAAGTAGGTTGATTGTCTGCACAGCAGTTTATAACAACATAGCAAACAGAAATCATCCCTGCTTATTCCATTTTCGATCTCTTGTCATTATCTGCTGCTGTGGGTGCCTTGTGGTGATGATCAGTGATGTCACAACTGGCGAAATGGTTGCAATATGCTGATATCTTAACAAATTTCTTAAACGCCCAGTTTTTAATGGCAACACAACGTCTGAGAGGACCAGCAGCAGCAGATTTACCCCATCAGCTTTTTCCTCCCAGAAATGTTTCGGAACTCATCTAGTAGAAACTGACAAATTTTATCAAAAGGATCCTCATTTGTTGTGATCTCTCATGGGTGACCAAAGCCCCCATGGCTTGTGGTGCCATCACATCTCCTTACATGTGTATTACACTTATTTTTGATACATAAAACAGTAAAGGGATCTTAGCATTTCAAACACATGCTGTTTTAACTGAAAATCAGCATGATGCTCCAGGGTTGTCTAATTGATTAAATAAAAAGGTGCAGCTGCTCCATGTTCGTGACCATTAAATTATATAGAAAAATAAGGCCTGCAGGCAAACTTTGCATTTCTTGGTTTATGTTCCACTGTTTTCTAAAATGCACCTACTAATGAGACCCTACAATTGACTGAAGTTGAGGGTCTTAAGGTATTCTTATTTAACTTCTAAAATTAAAAAATGCAGCCAATACAGGACCATCAACAATATAGGCAAAATCAAATATTGAGCATGTTTTTGTGTAAAGTACATGGCGTAATTACTCTTTTTTTAATACAAAAAAGTATGGAGAATTCCAAAAGTAGTCATGCAGTTTTTGAATTCTATAATTTGTTGAAAGCCACAAACTACAATGCCTCTCACTGGGATTATTGTGGCAGACCAAGACAAGGTACTGCATATAAAGGGATGAAAGCTGTGAGATTTTCTTTATCTACAAATAATAAGTGTAGCATACATTTGCGTCCAGCCCCCTTTACTTTAAAACCTCTTAATAAAATCCAGCATGACTAGCTGTCTTAAGATGTCCTCTAATTAGACCCCTTGTGTGTAATTTAATGTTAGTATACAGTGGCTTGCAAAAGTATTCGGCCCCCTTGAACTTTTCCACATTTTGTCACATTACAGCCAAAGTGGTGTACAGGTGAGAAGTGGAGCGAAAATCATACATGATTCCAAACATTTTTTGCAAATAAATAACTGAAAAGTGGGGTGTGCGTAATTATTCAGCCCCCTGAGTCAATACTTTGTAGAACCACCTTTTGCTGCAATTACAGCTGCAGCTTTGCACATCTAGAGACTGAAATTCTTGCCCATTCTTCTTTGCAAAACAGCTCCAGCTCAGTCAGATTAGATGGACAGCATTTGTGAACAGTAGTTTTCAGATCTTGCCACAGATTCTCGATTGGATTTAGATCTGTACTTTGACTGGGCCATTCTAACACATGGATATGTTTTGTTTTAAACCATTCCATTGTTGCCCTGGCTTTATGTTTAGGGTCGTTGTCCTGCTGGAAGGTGAACCTTCGCCCCAGTCTCAAGTCTTTTGCAGACTCCAAGAGGTTTTCTTCCAAGATTGCCCTGTATTTGGCTCCATCCATCTTCCTATCAACTCTGACCAGCCTCCCTGTCCCTGCTGAAGAGAAGCACCCCCAGAGCATGATGCTGCCACCACCATATTTGATAGTGGGGATGGTGTGTTCAGAGTGATGTGCAGTGTTAGTTTTCCGCCACACATAGCGTTTTCCATTTTGGTCTCATCTGACCAGAGCACCTTCTTCCACATGTTTGCTGTGTCCCCCACATGGCTTGTGGCAAACTGCAAATGGGACTTCTTATGGTTTTCTTTTAACAATGGCTTTCTTCTTGCCACTCTTCCATAAAGGCCAACTTGTGCAGTGCACCACTAATAGTTGTCCTATGGACAGATTCCCCCACCTGAGCTGTAGATCTCTGCAGCTCCTCCAGAGTCACCATGGGCCTCTTGGCTGCATTTCTGATCAGCGCTCTCCTTGTTCGGCCTGTGAGTTTAGGTGGACGGCCTTGTCTTGGTAGGTTTACAGTTGTGCCATACTCCTTCCATTTCTGAATGATCGCTTGAACAGTGCTCCGTGGGATGTTCAAGGCTTGGGAAATCTTTTTGTAGCCTCAGCCAGCTTTAAAGTTCTCAATAACTTTATCCCTGACCTGTCTGGTGTGTTCTTTGGACTTCATGGTGTTGTTGTTCCCACCATTCTCTTAGACAACCTCTGAGGCCGTCACAGGGCAGCTGTATTTGTACTGACATTAGATTACACACAGGTGCAATCTATTTAGTCATTAGCACTCATCAGGCAATGTCTATGGGCAACTGACTGCACTCAGACCAAAGGGGGCTGAATAATTACGCACACCCCACTTTTCAGTTATTTATTTGTAAAAAATGTTTGGAATCATGTATGATTTTCGTTCCACTTCTCACGTGTACACCACTTTGTATTGGTCTTTCACGTGGAATTCCAATAAAATTGATTCATGTTTGTGGCTGTAATGTGAAAAAATTTTGAAAAGTTCAAGGGGGCAAAAAACTTTTGCAAGCCACTGTACATCCAGCTGTCCTGTGAAGGCCTCGCGGTTCATTGGAGAACATTGGTGAACAAATTGCATCATGAAGGCCAAGGTACACAGGAAACATATGGGATGGAAAGAATAGCGCAAATCACCCTATACGCAACATTCCAACAGGGAAACATGGTGGTTCCAGTATGATGCTATGGGGATGATGGGAATATTAATCGAGTTACACACAGAGCAAATCTAAAAGAAAACCCGAGGCTGCAAAAGACTCAATACGGATGCAGAGGTTTACCTTCCAGCAGAACAATGATGATGCATATACGGCGAAATCTACAATGGATAAGGAGGTATTAATGTGTTAGAACGGCCTAGTCCAAGTCCGGAGCAAAATCAAATTAATTTAAATTGATGCTCCATCCAGTCTGACTGAGCTATAGCTATTTTGCTGGTACATACCAGAAAACATGTGAAGCTGTGAGTGCAACTAAAGGTTGTTCTACAAAGCTTTGACTCAGTGGGGCTGAGTACAAATACATGGCACACTTTTCAGATTTTTATTTGAAGAAAGAAAATGTTTCGCTTTCCATCCATTTTACATTAATGCAATCCATTATGTTTGTCTTTCACATAAACAGCTAAGGAAATGCATTGCTTGGTGTGAGTAAAACCATGAAACTAACTTTGATGGCTGTAACAAACCTTTACAGGGAACATAACATATCAACAGTGGCACTCAGATACTTTCTGCACACCTGAGACGCAGTTGCTTACCTCCTCTTGCCCAAACAGAGTTGTCCTCATGTACGTTTGCTATCCCTTTGTCTTTCACATGAGCTTTCAGAGTGGTTTCAACTGCAATCCGTTCCATTGCATCACATATACAAAATGCACCAGGTCTGACAAACCTGATTATCGTAAGAAACAAAACATGCAGCTTTTCACAAATAAGGTCAAAGTGACTTGATGTCTAAAAAAAAGAAATACAGCTCCTATCTGCTCTCAGGGTACAACATCGTCTTCTTGTCCTGGGTGTGGGAGCACTTGTTTTCTTCGTCAAAGCAGCGAGCATCCAGGAAAAATTATCCTTTGCATTGCGAAAGGGTCCATTTGGCCTGCCGCCCACTGTACTGCAAGCTCCTCTAATGTTCCAATGACGTTGGCAAAAATACTTCAGATCCACTCCTATCCGAACATCACGTCAGCTGCGTTTTATTAGTTTGAGTTATTTCCTACTGTGAAGTGATGATGAAGCCAAAGGCAAAGCAGAGTAGCTCTAAATGGAAGGAAATGGTGTATTCTGCCTCTAATTCCCATTTCAAATGCATTATTGAGCAGTCGGGACAAACCATCAAGAGACTTTATTATGTTTTAGTAATACTGCAGAAGACAGAGAATACCAATAGGCATCAAAGAGATGCTTTTATCAGCAGAATTGTTGAATCTCTTTTTGGTCACTCCATATAAGGGGGTGTATGTATGCAGGGGCAAAATAGAGTTGCATTCAAATTCCACACAAAAAAAGGCATCTAATTTACTCTAATTAGGTTCAACACTAAAGTTGCATTTTAATAGACACCCTGCCATGATTGCATATGTTCAGAGAACGAGAGTCGTGCTAATTGAAAAATTAAGATATGAGAGTATTTGTTGACTGAACTCCCACTATGCTGCACTCAGTGTAAACAGAACTTGTAAGGAGGAGCTGCAAAGCCTCCATTTCCTCCAGTGCTGCTCATTATTACATGCTACAGTGCAATACACTAAGCAGATTATTTTCTGTGTTTTTTTTCCCCCAGATGCATTCCGTTTTGATAAAAGATGGATGTGATGGAAGGTGTAGCCAATTGTGCAACTTGTTCGGTTCTGATGAACATCTGCACTAATGCTACAAAGATTAGTCGATTTGTCACGATTACGTCGACAACTAAACTTGTCGGCGACAAATGTAATAATCGACATCATTGGGTTTTTTTGTTTTTTTTTTTCTTTCTGTTTCTCACCAAAAAAGCCAAAACAACAGTATCACGGTGAGTCGGCACTCTGCAAGGTAGAACTTTGCAAAGCAAGGAAAGGCAAGGCAAGTTGGTCGGGGCCCCCCCTACCACAGCCAATGGTGGGGGCCCCATGCAGCCGCCTACCTATGCCACTATGTTAAGACCGCCTATGTACATAACACTCACATAACACTTCAAGCTAGAAGCTAATAATAGTTATTTCAGAGCAGCTGTATGCTGCTGCAATACGCTACAATTTACGAGTGATCCCATCAGTTGACTAATCAACAAAATGATTGGTGATAACCGATCACGGTTACACCTAAATGTCCCATAATAGTTAACCCTAACCCTAGGACATGCATATGCAGCAGATTTCCTTGGTATCAGAGCCTAAAGATGTACAAACAATGACAAGTTTAATTGTTGCATGATTGCACACCATGGAACTGACCAGGGTAAGCCACTCCATTACAAGTAAATTATTATACATTTTTCCTAATCCTCAGCTTAGTTGATTTCAGCAAAACTCATTAAGAAATGAGTCTGACGTGTTAAGCTGTTTTTTGGATTTTCTGATCAATATTAAACAAGCATGTTATTATTTTTAATCTTTAATTATTTATAATTAAGTAGAATGAGTTTAAAATAAGATATTTTTTTTCTTGATCTTTTTCTTTATTTATTTCAGGGGAAAAAAGATTTTACTAAATTATTTGCGGAAAACCTGCCAATTTGTAGATTTTTTTATTGCACATATCTACAATATGCCAAAGAAAAAAACAAATAATGCTATCTGACATGCTATTGGCTGGCATTTGCAAAGCAGCCAATCCATGAGCTGCCTTTATTTTTTGTTGCTGCTAATTGGCTGTACCTCAAAGAGCGAAAATAAGGAAGACTTTAGATGTTATGTTCTGCTGCAGTGGCGACACAGTTTCCACTGTGCGCATTAATGCTTATTGGGGTATATTTGGTGCTTGAACTATTAAAATAGGCGGTTATAAGTGTTGTAGAGGAGGTCTCAAGTATTCCTGGATTTGAACTATTTGAAGGTGGGTGTGGTCCCTAACCCCTGCAAATACCAGGGGTCCACTGTACTTGATTGTGTTTCCCTTTTAGACTTTGTTGTTGTAGTATTATTAATCTGTAACTAAATTTCAGTCTAATGTTGCAGAGATATACCCACTATCAAAACCTGGCTTCATACCTGCTTCAATCCTAATAATTACAACGCTGCACTTGAGTATTATCATATAGTGCCATTATAATGGCATTACCACTATTGAATTTTTTTTTTTGCCATGGGCCATTTTCATCCGCATTAAATGAAAGTATTTGTCCCCTGCCTGAATCACCTTGGAAGGACAGTTCAACATTTACACAGAGCATGTGTGTGGCCCTCAGCAGGTGTTTCATGAAACTGAGACTGGTTTTAGTAAAATGTATTATTTTGTTGAACATGCTGCCGGAGCAGAGGTCCCCTTTACCCCTTAATGAGTTCCATGGAGAGTAAGTGTCACAGTTGGCTCCGGTGATGAGACCACACTCCCATGTCACCTTGAGGCCGGCTAACACAAAGGAAAGAAGGAACTTGATTTCATATCTGTTTTCCTGGTATAAAGAAATGGGCTATTTTGCTGTTTTAGTGACAGGAAGATGCCACTGTCGACAGACAAAGGAAAAGCATCCATACTCTTCCATCCATACTAGTACTAACAATAATAATATCCAATTATGACATTAACATAACCCCAATATTTAAAAACTAGCAAAAATATGAAAACTTTACATACTTTTGATGATGAAGATTATATTTACATCGTTTTTTTAGTTTATTATAGCAATAGTTCTTAGCAATAAATTTCAAATACTGTTGAAAAGCCTGTTTTTTCCCTCTAAAAGGTCATGCTTTTAAGGAAAATGCACATGTGGGTTGAGCAGCAGAGTTCATGTGGGTTATGCCTGTGGAAAACTTGCTGAATCCTATTCGCCACTGCCACACAGCTTTTGGTGGAGGCAGTGCAATTATGTGGGATGGCAACCCCCTCATTGGAAAATTCGAGGCACTCTCGATGCAGAGAGATATCAAGGTGAGATTCTTGCAGCCAGTTGCAATGCCATCCCTCAACTCTTATGGACCGAACGCTATCGTTCAAGATGATGACGCCTGTCCACACAGAGTTGGGGTTATCAGAAAATACCTCCAGAAATGTGTAGTGGAGAGGATGGAAAGGCTGATCTGCAGCCCTGACCTCAACCCCTATTAAACACGGGCGGGATCAGATTGGGCATTATATGTGTCAGATTGAACAATACAACAACAAAGGGTCTCTTGCGACAAATGCTGGTTCATATAATCGGATCCCATCCCACAGCAGTGTGTGACCAAGCTGGAGACCAGAATGTGGAGGAAGTGACAGGCTGTTCTGGCTTTCTACTCTATGCCCACACATTGCTGAGGCACCTGTTTGTGGTGCAGGTGATAGCACTACTGCCTTGCAGCAAGAAGGTCCTGGGTTCAAATCTGAGCCTGAGATCTTTCTGGATGAAGTTTGCACATTCTCCCCGTGCATGTATGGATTCTCTCTGGGTACTCTGGCTTTTTCCCGCAGTACAAAAAGAAATTCTGTTAAGTTAATTGGTCCCTCCAAGATTATTCTTAGGTATCAGTGTGTGTGCATGGTTGTGTGTCAATGTGTTAGCCTGTAATAGACTGGCAACCTGTCCAGGATGTACCCTGCCCCTCTCCAAATGACTGCTGGAGCTAAGGCCCCAGGCCCTTGCAACATGGCCTTTATAAGCAGGGATAGACAATATATGGATGGTCTGGAGGATATCAAGTCTTTCTTTTGATGACAAAACAGTACTTGGGAAGGGTCCATCTGTCACACCTCTTGATGCGGAAGCACGAGGGAGAGTTTCTGAAGAAGTCACGGTAACTCTAACATCAGCAGTAAAGTCCGTCAAGCAGTCCATGTTCAATCACCAACTGCAGCACTCGCAGATGGTAGTTTACGCTTCGTTCAGTACTGCATGAGGTTTTAAATCAGACAGCGCACTCTCGGTATATCACACAGCAGAGCCACCGCTATGTCATCTGGACAAATGATTCAGAAAAAAAAAAAAAAAAAACCCAGCAATTTACTTGCTAGTTTACATGCTGTGTGTGTACTTGCAGCTGTGAACAATTAACAACTATCCTGTTGTCCAATAGACAAACATTAAACAGAGAAAGCAGCATGTGGCTGTTTTCTGGAGGGTAGGTCTTACCTAGATGCTTGTTGCCAACTCATCAGCATGGAAAGTAGCTGGTGACCATGTTAGTCACTAGAAGACACTCGATGTAAAGGCCGAATTAGCTGATTTTAATGGACACTGTCGGAGAGACAAACAACAATCTGTGAGAGACAAAAAGTAAGTAAAAACCAAATGTTTCAACCCATAAATGAAGGTGAGAAAGTTTGAATATTTGCTGTATAGAAATAGCTACAATATCGCTAATTTGGTCACCTGGCTTTACCAACAGCTTTGCTGTCCAGTCCCAGGCTCACCGCATTCTTTATGCCCAGACTCGGCCAGCCAGGCTGCCATCTCACCAGTCGGTCATTCACCCATCAGCAAGCATCCACTGTAAACAATGCTTTAAAATTTAGAACATTTAAATAACAGAATGTCTATAAAACAACAATTTCCTAAAAAAGTAAAATACTAAGAACTGGCTGGTTATTTGTACTCTGTATATGCAAAGTTGACCAAACTGTGCAAAAATCTTTAACCTTCTTTTGTTGACTACAGAAAAACAAGTTGATTTTATGCAGCATGTGGCAAAATCTTTACATATTTTGGAGTTAGGAGCCATTTTCGGTGATTCATTGTAAGATTCTATGGCTTTACCAACCCATAACAAAAGCGTCCTTGAACGTTACGGTACCTGTTAATTGAGAAACTGATCGCAAGAAACAAAAGGAAACTTTAAAGACCTTTATAGATACAAAGATATTAGGGTTAGCAAAGACTTATACAGAGTAACGTTAAACAGTGCAGGTGGTTCTGTTCTACTTAAGGCGTTGCAACTTAAAACAGAGCTCACCTTACGTGCTCTGGGGAGTGTTTTCTGCTCAACCCATTAAGAGCACAATAATTCAGTTTCAAGATCATTTTGCTCTAATTGCATATGTCTTTTATCTTCTGTTTTTCCCCTCTCCAACATCTTTAAGACACCTGCCTGCTTTTATGACAGTTGAGCAGGATGGGGAGGGAGGGATTCCTGCTGCTCATCGCAGAGGGAAGAAATCACAGTTTCCAAATTAAGATTTCAGATAAATGACCTTACAAAGTAAAGGAAATCAAAGAAGTATGGGATTGGGGGTAAATTGGATTCTTTAGCGTCTCACAGTATATGACTTAAACCAACTGGGGATTCTCTCCACAGTGGAGGAAGAGAGCATTTCCTAAGGCAATAGTCCCACCTGGGATCTTTTGATGATCCATGGGGTGTTCGGGAAAAGCCTTGAAGTTATTCAACCCACTAAAAGGCTAAATAGATTTTTTTTTCTATTAACATTTAGACTGTATTGCTCTGATTTCAAGGCCTCAATAGCACTTTCCACTAATCTATTTTATTTTAATCAGTCTATATTCTGTATTTAATTTGCATAGCTTAATGTCTGAGCTTTCATCCTCCTGAATATTGAGGACTCTAAAATAATTATGAATTGTTTGGACAAATTAAGCACATGTTACAAAAAATGCATTGATAGAAAACTTAATCTTGGATTAAAATGAGAGCCAGATTTGAATTTGTCAGCAATTTTCTGTTATAGGACAGAGTTGAGATAAATATTACACTGCTAAGTTAAATACCAGAACACATACTGAGTATAAAATGATTGTCGGACACATCCTGTGACCTCAAAGCAACATTTCCATCTATTTAGCCCTGCAAGTCCTGCCACTTGTTTAGAATAGGTCTAGAGTAGATCCCCAATTGCATCTTTTAGCTTCATACCTATTCACCACTGTACTGTAACATAGTTCACTAGAGCGGAAACCCAAAAAAGGGTTAATCAACCCCTTCACCTTTACATGCCTTTGAAGTTTGGGTTGTTTTGTACCTGATCTGGCAAGAGAAATTTGGCTCCCCAAAGTTCAGTTCAACATCCACCAACAGGAGGTCTCTTAGAGTTCTTTGTGTGTGATCAGGGGTCCTCATCTGACCTTTATTAGTAAACTGGCTAAAAACACAGATTTAAAAGCCACAGAACTACAGTTAATTAAAAAATTCATTTAACTAACAGGTTTCAACTAACAGGGCCGTATAGTGATGCAGTTGGTAGCAGAGTTGACTTGAAACAAGAAGCTGAGCAGAGTTTGCATGTTCTACCCATCCATGTGCAGGTTCTCTCTGGGTACTCCAGCTTCCTCACACAGTCCAAAAACATGACTCTTTGGGTAATTAGTGTCTCTAAATTGTACTTAATTGAGTCTGTCCAGGGTGGTGTTTCCTTTTGATGGACTGGAAACGTGTTGCCCAATGTTAGATAGGAGATGGACAACAGACCCACACTAAAAAACTAGTATATACATCTCTGCAGCAAGTTCACACAGTTTCCACAGCGTCGACAGACACTCTTTCCTTTCAGACTCCTCCGTTGTCTTGAGAGTCTTGCTAAGCAATTCCCAGCCAGGAAAATAGTGGCCGCTGGTCTTTTCTAAGAGGGGTCCTGCCAACGTTGCAGTCACAACAGTGGTCGACAAACCCCTTCACTTGAACAACTTCAGCCTCTTTCAATACTCAAAAGAGCTTTTCGCGCACAAATATTATTAAAAAGCTCCTCATTCACTTTTGTAACAGCCACTGAACACTCAGAAATTGTCTTATGCAAGATGCTCTTCGATCTGCTGCATGTCTGCTGGTTGATATCTTCAGTACTTGTCTTGTTTTTTGGGAGCAAAATGGCGGTGCTGTTGATGAATTTAGAGGGAGTGGCGTGCTGACCAGTCACAGGCTTGCACTCTCCATAGCTTTCGACGGTCATTTTAAAAATTGGGACCCTCTCTCACCCTCTGCGGGCCTGTCATAGAGCATAACGGATGACATGTCTCAACTACCCCACTGATAAAAATGTATAAACTAGGCTTAAACCCTAGCCATTACCTCCCTACACAGATCTATCTATCTATCTATCTATCTATCTATCTATCTATCTATCTATCTATCTATCTATCTATCTATCTATCTATGTGTGTTTATATAGCATATTGTGGTTCTTGTGGTACTATGCCATGTTGTCTTGAGTTTCTACTTTTACCTGGTAATCATTCATTTGTATATAAAATTTTAACAGTTTTTAGAGGTATAGTTGATAGATATTATTTAAACTAGTGTTTTTTATAGTCTTTGTTGAAGTAAAAAAAAAAGGTTTTTGCAGATTCACACTTGCATCAGAAGAAAAATGGCCAGTATTATGGACCAATTTGCACCATCAGATAATCAATGTTGGCAGTGATTCAAACCCAGTCTCACAGGCTGAATGCTGGAATTGATCAGTGATGCTTTCTCACCAATAGGCATTTCAAAAATGACTAATTGGGTGGTGCAAAGAGAAGCCCAGTTGCTTGCTATTAGTGTAATGATGATATGACATCAGGCCTTTTCTGTAAAGCATTGTCTTGTTGTTATTGGCCAAGACAGATTATGATTGGGTTTAGTCAGCGCACATTATGGGATCCTCCTCAAGTAGCATTCATAAAGCAAAGCTCATTTTTGTGTCAAAGCGATAATAGGTGTTGTGATTCATATATACTTAAGGAGTCAAGAGGAGCACCATGTTAGACCTGCATTTTCTTTTATTCGTCCTTGCTGTTGGGGATCGTGGATCATGTGCTTTCTTTGTCACTGACTGCATCGGATGCAGAGCTCTGTCTGGCAAGTCATTGATATTCCGGCTCTGTTTTTACACATTGTCATTTTATCTTTCTCATTACTGTCATTACCACAGACTGGGATACATCTCATTACAAGGGTAATTGGGACAAACATAAAATCCATGCCCCTTGCCTTTAAGTTCGAAATCTTTCAAATGCTCAAAGTAGATAACCACCATGTTGGGTCCACAACAGCTGCTAATATTTCAAGATAATGAATCTATATTCCCACTGATGTTATTCTGACTTTGTGTTTCTTTTTTTGTAATGTGTGCCGAGACGGTGCAATTAATGACAGTTGATTTTGTTTCTGCTTTTTCCAAGTACCTGTGCAGCAAAGCTACACACACAACCTCAATGTAAAGTTTATTCACACTGATTGTTTTAAAAGTGTAGATCTTTTGCAAAAGAAAACTGGTAAAGATGCAGCACAAAAGATTGACAGTGGAGTTGGAGTCATGTTCTACAGAAAAAATCCACAAATAGGTGAATCCACGAATACTGAACCGCGAACAGGCGGGGGTCCTACGTAATGCTGTTTTGCAGCTAAAGGTGGTTCTACATAGTATGACTACGGGAGGAACAATACAAATACACAGCACACTTTTCAGACCTTGATTGGTAAAATAATAGAAAGCATGATTAATTTCTTTTTCTTGTCACAATTTTACACTGCTTTGTATTGGTCTAATCCTATACAATCCAAATAAAACACATTATAACATGGAATATGAAGGATTTTGCAAGGCACTGCATGTTAAGGGGTGATCAGAATATCCACACATAAACTTTTCATGGCTTTCATGTGAGGCTGGCACAGACAGCCTACATTTTATTTTTAGCCGGACCTCATTTTGTCAGAGGCCCCATGAAGTCTTCACAGCCTACAACTTCGTTCTTCATCCAAATATTGACTTTGGAATCTGATTATTAAGCAATTTCCACAAAACTTCAAATTACTATCTGAACAATTATTTTAAAAGACGTTACGAGACCCAGTAGACCCCCCAAGGTCCTGAAACCGATTATGCAAAAAGATAATTGCTATGAAGATTTAAAAAGAATGAAATTGGTTTGACAAACCTATAAGTTGTTAACTACCGCTCTGTGGAAGAAAAAAAAAAGAATACATTTGCTGACAAGGCCACAAAGAAGCGAAGCAGAGGAGAGTTTTCCCGTGTGCTCAGGTGGGCGGGAGGTATTGCTCTCTTTATTATCAGAGCTAATAGTGTTCCAGATTGGTTCTCACTTACACGGGATGAGATGAACTATTAATTAATAAATCTTATGATAGATAAATTGTGCCATGTTCAGCAAATGTGCATTTCTTAGAGCTGAGAGAAGACCCAGATGGAGGGTATTGACCAACAGTGGCCCCATTGCCCATCTGATCGTATTGATGTGTGAGCTTTATCTCAGCCTGACATGTTATATTCTGTGTCCCATGTATCGTCAGCAGCTGGCTGTGTTTTTGATGATTTACGGAGTGCAAAGCCAATGTTGCATAATTTGTGTGTTAAGAAAAGATATTAATCCTTCTGCACTTTGCTGAAAATGGATATTTTTGTCCTCCCAGGTTAAACGCACGCTGCCTGAAAAATGACACATCTTCAAAGTACTTTTGAAGCAAAAGGGTGAGTTGTATAATTTTCCCATAAGCCGGGAGCATTTAAGTGTGGAAAGGAGGAATTATATGGCTATGAATGGCTTCCTTAATAGTGATATCACTTCCTAGAACAAAAGAAGGTGGCTCGGCGATGAGCTGCAGAGTGCAGATGCTGGCTCGAATGGACGTTTCCTCGGCTTCCATTAAGGTCACGCACTGCGCCGCCATGCCGCAGAGTGCACGGGCGACAACAGAGGCCCAGACAAATGGAGCACTCTCCCGCAAACCTCATTATGGCTAGAATCACTGCAGGAGAAAAAAAAAAAAAACCATAATAGTTATTAAATTAATAACGGTCATAATCTCGTAAAATATGTGTCAAAAAATTATATGCGGTTCGATTAACACATAACATGGGTGTCAAATCTGCTATAAAAGCCTGATCAATAAAACAATAACCATGTTGTTAAAAGCAGCCGCTGAAAGGAGTTGCTGGCGTGGGGCTCCAGGGGTGGGCAACCCTTTTAATATAAACGGATTTCATCTTTCCACCGTGTCACCTAAATCACCTCAATGTTTGTGTATACAATTAAAATAAGATAATAAATTGCACCAATGGATGGATTACGAATGCTCCCCTCGCCCCCATTCATCAGGCTTTGTCAGTGGCCCAGAAAATGCATGTCTAACAATCTGTTGATTACAGCCGGGTGTGAGCAGGGGCCCCAGCTAGGGAGGAGGAGAGATGACGGTTGCAGGATACATTATTTTAACATATTGTTATGTCTAAATCGATAAGTTTTAAACGAGCGCTAACGACTGCCATTAATTAAACTTCGAGAATCTTTTATTAGAAAAGTCTCCAGTTGTATACTTGATTTAATGAATGGTTTATTATTTCATTCGGCTGGCCCTGACCATTATTCCCAAACGACTGGCCCTTTATCTTGGAATGGAAACGAGGCAAGGCATAGTTTATTTGCCGTGCGGAGATGATAACGCATCACTTGAAGGGCATATTTGTTTTAAAGCCTTGGAGGAGTAACAGATCCGATTTGCCTGCCTCTGCACCATATTGAAGTCAACCCCCCCCCCAACACACCCCCACCCTTCTTTCTTCTTTTGCATACTTGGCCCTTGAGATATTATTATTTTTTATCTGCATGTTTATGGGAAATCATTTGAGTGGGGATGTCAATTTAGAAGCGAAATTGTCTGTGCAAGGGAATCATTCAGAGTGGAAATTAATAGTGTTGCAATTAAAATTTGAGTTACAGTATTTGGGAACAATTATGATAATGACAGTAGCTGGAGGTGTGAGTTCCACAAAGCGAGGGAGGGATGTTAGAGGAAGCGCTACGCTGGGAAGCTACCAGAAGTAGCTTTCCTTTGTTTTCTACCCAGTGTAAATTTTGTTTCTACCAGCTTCTTCTGATGGGGTTAAAGTTAGCAGAGAATCTCCCAGCCCCGGCTCAGCACAATATTACCGAACGCTGATAAACGGCCTTTTGTGATACTGCTGCAGGAAGCTCTGCTCTCTCTAGCTGCCGCAGACTAAAAGTGTCCTACATTGTGTTGCTGTAATAGAGTGGTTTATCAGCTCGTGTTGAGAGTAGCTATAGGCTAAGTGTGGTTGAGAGTCACAATTACCAACAGACACAACATGCTGTTTGTCTGCTCGTGATTAATGCTCTGGATCAATGTGGGCCGCTCTAAAGGAGCAGGGTGATGGAAGATTCCTGGGAGATTTGTTTTTCTCTTTCCTCTCGCTGTTTTCTTCTTTTTGTTCCTTTCGCGCACTCTGCTATCTGCCAAATTGGATGATCAGTGGGGGAATTCTCCTGCTCTCTGGGGTTTGTGGATTTTGCCTTCCAGTTGGAAATTCATTCAAATTGCTTCAGTTCCTTTTCAAGATTTTTTATTTTGGTTTAGCATTGTGCTTAGCTCCAAATGGAGGAAGTATTTTCCTTACCAAGCAGAAATAACTATTTTGTGCTTTGCTAGCAAGAATACATTAGAACCTGAACATTAGATCTGTTTGTTTAAGGTTGGCAAAAAACTTGGGTTTTCCCTTCCTATCTCCATTTTGTTCCCGAAAAAAACAAATCATTTCTAACCCATCCACCTGATTTCAACGCTGAGATTTCAACCTGATTTAGACATAGATGCTTCATCTACATTTATACAAAGCAAAAGTGCTTAGTATTTATAAGATTTAAGCTCATCATTTATGTGAGATTTTTAATAAAACACTTGTAAGGACCTCATAGAAGCTTAGAAATCATACAAAAATAGCTTAAATCGAAATCAAAACTTCATTTGAGTCAATATGAGTCACCTGATCTAATCTCTCTAGCGGTGGTATGATGCTGGTTCTGTGATACTATTAAATGATGGATAAAGGATAGTATTTTTGTTTTGTTTTGTTTTTTTTGGGGCTAAGAAATAAAAAATAGTGCTAACGACAGATCAACATAATTGCAGTGTACCAGTAAATGGAAAAAAAAACGAATTTTAATCTGAAGTGTAATTCAGTATTTAAGCTGTAGGGAACATTTGAGTTTGTAGAACAGGCTGTACATTAATGACAAACGTTCTCAATATGAACAGAAACAAAGTTCAGTTTCTCCTCATGAAAGAGAAATGTTAGCAGTTTAGCATGGGTCACATTTCATCTACTACATATACTACACTTAATACAGTGACAGCAATGACCAAGTTGCTCTTAACATCAAGGTGACACAAATAAAACATCATTCTATTGCAACAACAAAAGAGTTAGAGTCCAGCTGGTAGTAGAAATGCTTTCCTGAGTGTGTCGGACCATAAAATAGTGTACCAAACCGCACCCACCCATGCCATATCGCTCAGTAGAAACAAGGAGTCAGTGACCTCTTCTACTGATTGGGGTCCATATAAAAATACATTTCCATACAGTAGACTATAAGAATATAGAAAATGACTTTACATTTTTGAAATGTCTCCCTGGCAGGGAGACAACAACTATTTGGCACGAAACATCCAGTGGCAGACGTATCTATTTTAGACCCAGACTTTGGTCAAAACAAAACGGGCATGTCTGCCGCAGAACGTTTTGAAATGATCAAAACTGCAAAGGTACAACTTTTCAAAGGGGCAAAATGACCAGCATTCAACTCAAACCATTTATTTTCACCGGACACTTTCAAGCCACAATCCAGATCTGTCTTCTGAGTGTGTAAAGCAACAACTGATGCAGAATGGAGGGTTGAAGTAGACCCCACTGCTGTTACATCTTTGAATCAAATCCGCAAATGGAGAAAGAGCATGGAACAGTTGTTACGGTCCCAGGAGTGGCCATCGTATTAAAAGTACTCGGAGAAGTTGGACAGCTCATCGGGAAGGTCAGCAATTAACCCAGAACTAAAGCACTGCAGGCCTAACTCCCTTAGAAAAGGTAAGTGTTCATTCAACAATGAGAAAAAGACTGGGATAAATTGACATCAGTGGTAGTCTTATAAGCTGAAAACCACTGCTAAAACAAAAAAAAACAAAACAAAAAAAACACTCAAAGTCCATTTTCCCCAAAAATCATCTTGATGATTCTCAAGATTAAAAGAAAAAGATATTCTGTGGACTGGTTATGCAAAAGTGAAACTTTTTGGAAGCTGTGCATCCCATTATATCTGGTTTATAATTAACACAATTTCAGAGAAATAACATCATACTGACAGTCATACCTGGAGGTGGTGGTGGTAGTGCAATGGTCTGGCTCTGCTGTAACTGATTTAACCAGGAAGTCTGCTCTCTACCAGAAACTCCTGAAGAAGAATGTCCTGTCATTTATTTGCAACATAAACTCAAGCGTGCTTGGGTTATACAGCAGGACAAAGCATACCAGCATGACTACCTCTGAACAACAACAAAAACACATCTTTTTAAGTGGCCTAGTCAAACTCTCAACTTAAATCCAATTGAGATGTTGTGAGGTGATCTTAAACGGACCGTTTGTGCTTTAAACCACTCTAATGTGACTGAATTTTAACAATTCGGCAAAGAAGAGTGGGCCAACATTCTTCTGCAGTGATGTGAAAGACTCATACATTTATCATAAACGCTTGGTGTGGCCTTCCATTGCTGTAGCCCATCTTTTTCCAGCTTGAAGAGTGACTGTTTGCTGCCAGCTCCTATTTCCAGTGTTCATTACAAGCTCTGAGAAAGTCTGATGTCACCTTAGTTGGCTGTACGAACACAGCTGGAATGCACTGCCAGAGCGGGCCACTAATATGGACTCAGCTCACATTTCAAAAGCGTTCAAACAAAAACCCGATCCATCAGCACACGCATCTTCCAACGAAAATGGCGATATGGATTTGTCGAAGGCCAACATCGCATATCAGGGGTTGATTTGCAAGGTTTTATGACTCGGCATGACGAGCAGTATTTGGATCTAACCCTTTCATGGTTCAGACAGCTTCCAAAGCAATATGCATTTTTGGACAGGGTCCAGAAATGCATTTAAATGTAACACAAGAACCAACTTTTTCCCCCTTTTTTTCTCCTCACCACGATGTAGAATGCCGAACCCTGGAGCCAGAGCTGAAAAACAGAATTACCCATCAACTCCTGAGCAGATTCAATGGTCAGTAATTGAATGAGTGAATCCCATTGTCCAATTACCCACATTATCTCTGAATGCTCCTCTCATTAAAAGGCTAGGGAGGAAGGAGAATAATTAAAAAGATTTGCAGTATGGGCATTTAATGACGATGCTGCTTTTGCCTGATATACTCTCCAGGAGCAGTGAGATCATGTGGGTTGGAGGCAGAGGAGCAGCCCCGGAGCGCCAGCTGGCTCCAGTGTGAGGGGGCTTCAGCCACAGCGTTGAAGCTGCAAGCTCAAAAGTGCAGCTCCAGAGGGCTCCATGTGAAACCATGCAAGCTTCATCCACCATTTGCCAGGTTTTCTCCCTCGGAATGTAAAACAGAGTGCACATCAAAAACAGCAAAGTATATAAAAGTCAAAGAGCCAAAGTGCAGTGTAAACACTTTTAGTGGAGTACTACATTTCTGTTTGGCTACTGGTTCTGCTGCCTGCTGAGGAACTTACCTGAGGTAGGCATGCCTTTGTCAAGAACAAATTCTTTTACTATTAACAGTCTTCCAAGAAGCGCTCTCAATTGCCTCTTCCATGAAGCCCATCTTTAATTAGTTAAATCTTGGAAAATAATTTCAGTGTAATTTCTGAGAAGGCTTTGCTCCTGCAGCCTGCTCACTTCGAGGTGTTTTCTATCTCACTCGTCAAGTGGGCTTTTTCATGGTTTGTCCAGAGTGCTCCTGTTTTACTGTAAACACGACTGATGTGTTTCTCAGAAAATATCCAGCATTCAGTTTTAAATCCATCCCAAATGTGATGAGTCATTCCAGTGATGTGACAGCTGACCTTATGAAGCAGTTTTGAGAGTACTTCAGTTCATATTTAATGTTTATAGAAGCTCCTAATTGGTATAAATAGTGCAAATGCTTCCTGAGACAAGAGTTGTTTGGTCTGGATGCAGCATAGAAAGCAAATATTTTTTCTCAGAACCAGAAATTTATATAGTCAGTTGTTTTTTAACCAGGGCTTGATTTAAAAAAAAGGTTCTTTAGCAGTTTTATATTATGAGTAACATAATTATGAGTAAAATAAACTGAACCTTTCTTCAAAACTTGAATCAAGTAGTGAAACAAAAATTTCTGATGTTATTAAACTGGTGATTGCATTGCCTCTGAAAGGAAAATAATACCTGGTAAGGAATTTAACACATACAAACTGAAGAGTGCGATATGCAATAGTATTCAGCGCCCCTTACAGTGACACCCCTAAAGGAAATTCAGTGTCACTAATAAAACATAAACACGATTAATACAGCTCTAAGGGATGAACAGGTTACTAGCTCAAGTTAGTTTATTTCAATCGTGTCAAAAGAAAAACTGACATGCCGAAAATCAAAGCTAAAAATAAAAACTCTTTCCAAACCCAATTTCCCATCAGTTCCAAGGATTGCAGCCCCATTTTGGGTATACTTTTCCTTTTTATCGCCTTAAACTTTACAGATTAAAAACAAAATATTAGTGTGCATCAGTATTTAACTAGTTAGCCAACTAGTTAATTGGCCTATTTCTAGTTCTCTGCAAATACTTTGAAAATGGAATTCAGCTATTAGTAATTTAATTTCAGAATGCAGTGAGCTCCTGCCTAGTTGCAGTTCAGTATTCGTGGATTCACCTATTCACGAATATTTCTGTGAAACGTGACTCCAAATTATTTGTTTAAAACCTGCCTATTTGCGAACTTATTCGTAGAGCATATCTAAAAATATTCCAAACAAAATGCAGCTTTGGAAGCTGAAATACCTAGCTCCAAGGTTACATGGTCCACTGTTGGCTAGCCAATTCAGGAGCACCATTTATTTTCCCTGGAGCTGATTGGCTGTACCCCCAAGAGCGGAATTAAGGGAGGCTTTAGCATTAGCTAAAAGCAAGACATTAGCTTCTGCTTGAGTGCCAGGTTTCCACTGCATGTCTTAATGCATACAACATTAAGGTATTTTTGGTGTTTTAACTATTAAAATAGACAGTTGACATAAATGTTTTTAGAAGGGGTTTAAAATATCTCAGCTTATATTTCAAATTTTAGCCATTTGCTGTGGTCCCTAACCCCCACAAATGGGTTCACTGTAACTGCAACGGTTCTGCAAGCCCACCATACACCTAAACTAACATGCCGGGGGTGGGGGGGGGGGGGCATTAATCAAAGTAGCCAAGAGGCCCATGCTACCTCTGGATAGGCTGCAGGGATCTACAGCTCAGAGGATATAATCTTTTTTATAAAAACAGTCATACCACTCATGGCCCTGGCAAGAAAAAAATGAGTTGTCAAAAGAGACCAGAAACAAACACTGCACATAACCCTGAGCACACACTGACCCAGAGTCAAACATGGCGCTGGGAGCATCATGCTGTGAGGATGCCCTATTTCAACAGAAAAAAGGAAGTTGGTCAGAGCTGATAGGTAGATGAATGGAGCTAAACACAGACCATTTAAGACTTTTGAATTTGGGAAGGGCCTAAGTAAGAGGCAGGTAGGTAAAATAAACTCTTTACTGAAAAGGGGGACAAATGTACAAAAAAGACAAGAGGAGGAAAGCAGAAAACACAAGAGGAAAACTGGGAAAACGATGGAGCTTGATAAAACATCACTAGAGGATCTGGCCCACAAAGAGATACTTCAGCTTGAGAGTTAATAAGCTAAAAAAGGAGCAGGTGGTTGATTGTTAACAAGCTGCAGCGGGACAAGAAGCCAACTTACAGATAAAATGACTGAACAGAACTTATACAGAGAAGCACAAAGCCCAGTGACAAATACACACCTGAAACCGAGCACAACTCCACACCAGAATGAGCCAAAATACAGAACAAAATGTCATAAAAACACCCAGAAATAGGAAAAACACCTAAATAGGAAGCAAATGGAACACGGAAAACCAATTTATGAAATGCTTAAAACATACAACAAAAGAACTTGGAACCTCAAAACTATAGACTGAATATGGATTACCCTGGGTAACAAATCTAAAAACCACACAAAATAATCAAAATATAAAAACCATAATCACAAGAGTCAAAGGCAATACGAGAAGAAAACCTACTGGAAGCTGTAAAACGCTTGTGACTTGGACCACGGTTAATCTTCTGGGAAGAAGACAAAACAGCCAGATCTACAATGGAATAATAGGTTAAAGCGTTTATAAAGTCCAAACCAAAATTCAACTGAGAACCTGTGGAACTGAAAATTGATGTTTACAGACTTCCTCCATCCAGACGGACAGCGTTTGAGGTTTTAAAGGAAGAATAGAGAAAATGCTGGAGGGGGACTTTCAGATGTAACTGCAGCTCATGGTGGTTGTATAAAGCATTTACTGCACAGGGGAGAGTGACTGGCGGCACGGAAGTTATGTAGGAGCACAAGAATAAAAGGGGTTGAATAAAAATGCATGCCACACTGCTCTCACTTTGATCACACTTCACAATAATTCATCGCTTTTTTTAACGCTTACAGTATGTTGAAATCTGTGGTTGTAAAAATAAATAGAAGGGGAGTAGATACTTTTGCAATGCACTGTAAAGGAGGACAAACTTTGCTTATATTCAACTAGAATTAGTGTCCTTTGGTTACGTTTCTAAGATAAATAAGGGATGCAAGTGTGACTTTATTCCCTCACTCTGCAAATAGCCATGGTTGATTAACATCTACGACAAGCAGGCGTCTAAATAGTTTTTTGGGGCCTTATTTTCATCCAGATACAATGACACAGAAAATCAGTTTGATAAAAAGTTATTTTACAATCTAACCTACCAAAAATAACTGAGCAGATAACTGGGACGTCTTTACTGCCAGCAGATAACAGAAAGAGAGTTTAGCTGATCAGAATTTTGTACTTTTTTTTTTAGTCAAAATTGGGAAAGGTACAGACGATGAGTTAAAAAAACATCAAATGAGCACTGAGGAATAAAAGTGGGTAGCTGCTGAATCATACAATGAATCTCTAGTTTTAGTAATTAGTAAGCTGATACTGTTTTAAATCCTCACAAATTACTTTAAGTCCTCACAAAAGACCCTGTGTAAACACTGGTCAGGGAAAATGAATGGTCTGTATTCTGTTTTCCAGCAATTTAGCTTGTTGTTTTAAACTGGTAATTTCAGAAGAAAATGATCTTTAATGTTTTGTCTTCTTCATCACCTCTGTTCATGTTTATGATGGCAGCTCAGAACAGGAGTCAGGGTTAAAGCAGCTCACACAGAGATGGCAGTGAGACATCTTTGCCAGCTGGACTTGGATTGTGAAGGAACCGGAGAACGGGCCTCTTGCTTTTGCTGCCTCTCAACTTTTCAGAGAACACAGTTTTGTCTCAAAGTTGAGCAGCTCAGGCCAAGGATTTTCCTTAACCTCTTTTGAGAAATGGACCGCAGGGTGAATTCATAAAAGAGCAGTCTGTTGAACAATTTGTCTTTTGACAGGAGGGAACATTGGAAGCCACCAGAGGGTGGGCAGCGGTGAGAGGCAGAGCAGTGCCTGGGGCGGTACCTGCAGGCCATTCTTCCTCGTGATTTGCCCAGGTTGGACGCGGGGGGGGGGACAACGTGGGCCGCCATCTGGCCTCGGCCGCAGAATTAGGTGGAGAGGTGTGGGTGGCGGGCGAGCGCTCGGTGTCAGTACGGCTGCATCAGGCCTGTTTGTGAACAGATGTTCTGTGGCGTGTTCGCTCCAACACACCTCAAGAGGAAGACGTGTCTATCAGTGGCAGGAGGCTTTCTGGGGAGCAGCTGACTCTGACCTTGAGCCTGCTGCATGTCAATCCTTAAAGTCCTAAAGCCCAGGGGGACTACCAGACACTGCCCTATTTGGAAATCAGATGGACTGAAGTTGTGAAAACATAAAGCATCTAATCATAGATATGAGTATATTAGCATGGTGGCTTGGTACAAGTTCCAATCCTCAGCAGCGCTAAGAAAAGCCCAGACTTCCCTCTTAAAATGTAGCACTAGGAGGCATGTCTAAGTCATACATTTTCATAAAGGAATAAATAACCTTGAATGAACAAAACTATTTAAATACGTAAATGTCTTGCATGGTGGTTTGCTACTATTGAAAAAACAATTTCTTCAGCTGCAGAAATAATAAACCACGTTGATATTACAGTTGTTAAAGTATCAATTATTTTTATGTTTTGATGCCTAAACGTAAGCAAATATATAAAATAAACATTCAATAAAATCCTTAATAGCACTTTCGCAAGCTTTTGACTAAAATACCTAAAATAAAAACCTGCAACACGGCGTAAAACAACCTGGGTTATTAGTCAGGCTGTCAGCTCAGGTAACCAGCCTGCAGTACTTTTTCATAACTGAATATTTCCAAACAGCCGAGTTTGTTCTAACTTAAGAGAAAATGAGGAAAAGTGTAGACCTCTTTTAGCCAGCTGACCGGGATACTAAAGGTGGGAGATAATTATCCAGAGAGAACTCCACCAACACTTTCTCTAGGCTTCATGTGACAGTTGTCATCTGAATTCTGACGTCAAGAAGCCCCCCTTGAAAAGTATATACATACTTTTGTACATACATTTGTCATTTTAATCAGCAACCATCGCTGTACCACAATCTAAGCTAATATTTAACTCTACCTAAACAGTTGATAAACGTACTTTACATTTTACAATAAATATTCCTTCTGTCATTGTATTCAACCATGCATTTGCACGTAAAAATAAAATGTTCTTTCAGACTCACCCCTGGTATGCACCATTCTCAGGTACATACCAGTTACGAAATGTGGGGAAATGAGATGTGGTGATATGTCATAGTGGTAGAGCTGACCCTACCCCTACCCCTAACCCATTTAAGAGGATTATTTGTCCTCAATTCTGCCTTCCGGGGGTTTAATTCTCAACCTCAGGACTTTAGCAGCATGCCCTCCTCCCTTCTCTCTCTGCCCATCTCCTGTCTAATATCTGTGAACAAAGGCAACTTTTTTTTTTACTTCATCCATCATCAAACAAGTGTCTTTATCTTTTTTTTTTTTTTTTTACTGGCAGTCATTTTGGACCATAGATGAACCTCATCCATTTTCACTGAACCTGTTCCAAAGAATAAATAAATAATGGTGAGATTGTAACAATGTTAATCTGGGGTTGTCTTAGTGATCTTTGTTCACGCTTGACAATGAGTTAAGCTACCTGTCAAGTAGCTAAAAAGCTTGTGCTAGCAACGTTCAACATTTACCATCTGACTAATGGACTTGTTATAAAATCAATACAGATGGGCAGTGTTTTATAGTGCCTATAAATTTTGTTTTCGGAGTTTATGTCTCAATTGCTCAATCGTTTTTGGAAGGAAAGTTACATTGAAACAGATTTCTTTCTCACCCGGCTGGGTGGTTGCAACTTTTTAGGATTTTAAAAAGGCAGCAGAGGGACGTAGTCAAGGTTTACAATCTGTCTTGCCTCCGTACTTCTTGGTTGCAGGGCCAATCACATGTGAGCCCAGGAGTTTGCCAAGTCTTCAACCTGATTTGACACCGACCTCGCTAGAGGCTAACTTTGACCTAACAATGCTAGTAGTAAATTAGAAAAAGAAATAGTAGGCCTTAAACAAAAATAGTCGGCCCTAAAATATCTCGAACTATTTTTTTCAATTACCAGCAGCTCGATATTGCAGTGAAATGTACAGATCTACTTATCAACTCGCTGTGTGTGACTGGTCTTCGCTCATCATCGTGAATCTGATCCTTAACTGGCAACCCAGCATGAAACTCACAAAGGGGAGGGGGTGAGTGGCAGAGAGCAGACTCTTTTGTTTTTCTTAATGGAATGCAGTACTCAAATTTGACCACAAGATGTTATTCTTACATTTTGCAAAGTTAACTGGATCCTTTTCAAGGTAAAACTAATTATTTTACCCAAATATGATTTGTTCAGTAATCCAGATTACGGGTTTTTCCACTCTTTGCTAGCCTTAAATTACACAATCATTACTTTAGCTGATTTTTGGGGGTTGAAAACAAAACCCAATGCAGAGTAAAACCCACAACCCCAGCCAGTCGTGTTACGTCAACCCAGGTCTTGATCGGTCCATATTTAACCCAGTGCTGAATAAGCAAAATGATACAAATTGGATATATTTGACAGTTTTTAGAGTGTAAGCACTAGTCAGGATATTCGTTATGTTCAACTATGGAACCATCTCCCTTTGACTTCCTGTGTGTCCCCCCTCTGAATGAAAACAGAGGAAAGTGTAAAATCCAAGGGTCAGTGGATCTATATCCTGTCTCCATCATCTGGATCTCAGCAATCAATAAGCGTTTAATCTGTCAATTATGTAGCATGTAATTTAACAGCCTGCAGGTAGAGCCATGCCAGACCACTTCCCCATGAAAAACCAGGCCATCGGAAATTTATCTTATGAATGTCATTGCAAGAAGGGAAGTTTTCAAAGGGAGGGATGTGGAAGCCCACAATATGTCATCTGCACACAGAGATAGATAGGCAGAACTGACAGCAGAGCTCCGGTTTCAGAGAAAAGGGTTAAAAAAATGAGATTCTGTATGAGTAGGAAAGATTTCAGCTCGGAGTTATCAATAAAGTGCAAAAGAGAAAATATGGCAGAATAAGTGGAAAAGGATGAATGTGCCCTGTGGTGGCAGTGATATATAAATATGGGTTTTATGCACAGGCTTTTTAATCAGGCAGTTTAAAGAAGAAGCAAGAAGCGGTTATAGTTTTGGCAGTGATGGGAATGTTTTCCCTTTAGTGATAGGAATTCCATGGAAAAGATCCGACACATATTGCCGTTTGAGCATCTGCCTCATTCTTCTCTGCATTCATGTTGAACCATGCCTTCATTCCGTATATTATTTATTAAACAAATGTTCCTGCCTTCTCACTGACATCAGAAACCTATTTCAGAGAGGCTACAGTGGGATTTATTTGTTCAGAATCAAACAAACACTTATGATGGATTTATTGGTACTTGTTTAGAAAGCATGGTTCTTAATTTGTGTTTTGCAGTTAGGTAACAAACACAAGAAACCTAAAATAATGCGGACTTTGCTTGAAACCTGGGTTGTACACTGACAAAACAACCTGTTAGAGGTTAACCAACAAAATCTATGTAACAATTTACATATGGTCAATTTTGGTAGATTTTAATCAGTATTTACATATAAATTTGTTAAATACCAAAAAAAGGTTTAAATACAGCTAAATTAATACAATTCCATCAAATTATGATTACTTTCCTCATTTGGTTTGTCCTATTATGTTTAAAGAAACTAAAAATAACAATTATTAACAAAAGTCCTAAAAACTGAGTGAAATAGTAACATTTTTAAATCTACTCTGACAACGTGCCATATCACAGGATGTGCTGTTCATGATCGATGACTTTTGTGTCAAGCGAGCTAACAGAATAGAATGGCTTTATTGTCACAGTACATATTTAATGTTGGAAAGAAACACAGAAACAAGTCCTATGACAGTTTTGAACTTTAGTTGAATTGCTATATTCATTAAGGATCCAACTTGTATTAATAACACAACTTTACTGTTCTCTGCTGGACACTACGAATGAGAGAATCAGTTGACTGAAGCAGGATCTTTAGATAAAGTGATCATGTGACCACTAGGCATCTGTTTTCTGTGTTTTGTAGATTTTTGACCATTGAATATGACTCTCGACGGTGATTGGTGATTCAAAATATTTTGTACCAGTACAATACGGTTTGAGTTTACCCATCATTGAACATCACATTAACATTTACTTTATTAAAATTGTAATTATTGTGACATCTTAAACTTAATACCATCCAAAATTCCTTTTTGTAGTGTTTTGCAAGTTTGATTTTAGCATTAGTGTTGTTTCTAAAATAGCTAACACTTAAATTCTTGCTTTAACATGGAAATCGTCTCAACCACAAGTCTTATGACTGTTGTTACTGAGTTGATATATTCATTCATAATATAATAAGGTATACTTCAATCCATAGAAACGTATGAGCCTCCCGTTTTTCTACTGGACACCACACACAAGAAATGAGAACTGTTGACAGAACATCTTAATGTGACTGAAAATGCGTGGGTAGAATGCAACAAAAAAGAAGTTATTCATCATTTGTGAATTTTTTTTTTACTTCAAATAATTAAAATTGTTCAAGTTTTATACTCACCAAATTAGATTTTTTTCTAGTGTAATTTCTGGCGAATTGTTGCAGTGAAGGTGTTATGTGCAGGGGTCGGTGAGGGAGCAGTCCAGCTCCTCACTCACCTATTAAAACCAACATCTGTTGAGGCATACATTAAGTTTAAAAATCTCTGTGCAAAGATCACCGGCTGAAGTACAGTCAAGCAGATGTCGCCTTAAAAGTGCCAGATGGAACAATGAAAGCGGGATTGGAAATTAGAAAGCACTGTGAAAGGTCAGATCAATTAAGAAAGCGGCGTTGGCTGCCACATGACAATTAAGGCGAGTTTTTAAAGCAGTACGCCTAACGGGGAGAAGGAGAGAGCTTCTGTCGCCGGCTGGAACTTCTCGGGGGCAAGCAAACCGTGGCCAGGCTAGACAGGGGGACCTTCTTGGGCTGGAGTGCGTTAACAGTAGGTCAAGGTTAACGACCTGTGCCGATAAAGTTGATAGAACGCCTCACAGTGCTGCTCACGACCTTTGTCCATCAGTACTGAGGAGCCAATAAATTACAGCTGTGACTTTAAGTGACATTGAAATTTGCTTTTGCTCTAATGAGAGAAGAGACACTCTAGGGGGACACGTGGAAACATATAACCCCAGAACCTCATTTTAATCTTTATCTTATTCAAACTTTCAGCATATTTTTGTCTCTATTTTTTCCTTCTTTTTTTTGAAAGAAATTCTGCTCTGCAATATTAAAGTGAAATTGCATGTCCCTTAGGGCTGGAAAACCCATGGGGTCCAGATGAACCACAAGGGGGCACTATTTGCATTGTTTGTGTGCATCCTCCCCAGGCGCACACACACACACGCACACACAAACACACGCAGATTTACATTTATGTTTTGCATTAGCACATTTGGACTGAGCACAGTTTAGCTGTTCATTTACATTGCATCATGTTAACAGACACCATGCTAAGCTGTTTCCTGTAGCGACAACAGCAAACACAGTCTGACGGGACCACATGCTCCTTATGCTGCAGCCGCTCCAAAAAGACTTTGCAGACAGAAACAGAGAAACCACCTAGTGCTTATCTTTGCTTGGTTCTTCTGCTGTTTTTCTTTGATCCATTGTTTTTAATTGGTCGAGCATGCAGCAGTGCAGCTCGGCGGCCGACACTGGGGAGGCAGGAGATCTCCTCCACTTTTAAAGGAGAAATTTCTTTCAGTTTGTTTAGTTGATTCTTCCAAAGTTCTGCTGTAAGCACTTCTGCGGTGCCCAAATGGAATTATTCATTGCATTAATGATAGCATAACTGCAGCGGCGACAGAAATTAATGCATCCATGGAGATTACCTTTATTTACACATGGAAAAGAATACATTGAACAACTTTTTAGAACAGTGGTGTCTCTGTAGAAAAATTCTTTTCATTTCTATGCATACCACGCCGAGGATTATGTGTGTAATTTCTGCTAATGTGGCCATTTGCATGTCCATAAAGTGCTGTTTTCATTAGAAATTAGGAATGACATGTAACAGCAGCACCTAGTGCAGACAGGAAATTCCTAGCATGTGTGTTTTTGTATAGGAACCTAGTGCCTTGCAAGAGTCACACTGCAGCTGCAGATTTCTATGCATTTCACTGGGATTTTTATGTAGCTTCCTTTCATTTTCAGCAGCAAGTCATTTGGGGTTTGTCTGTACCAGCTTTGAAATTTAAATTTAACTTTTTTGCCCGTGTTTCTTTGCTGAATAGCTCAAGCTTAGTCAGGTTAGATGCAGAGCATCTGGGAACATCACTTTTTAAGATGGATTTCAGTCTGGACTTTGACTGGGCCATTCTAACACCTGAGTATGTGTTGATCTACCATTCCCTTGTAGCTGTGGCTGGATGTTTATTGTCATCCTGCTGGAAGGTGAACTGTCTCAACAGGTTTTCTTCCAGGATTGTGGAAAAGTTTTCCCACACCATAATTCTGCCGTCAGCGCTGTTTCACAATAGGGGTGACGTGTTCAGGGTAATGTGCAGTGTTAGTTTACAGAAAGTTAAACTGTGGTCTCATTTGTCTGGAGCATTTTTTTCCACGTTTGCTGAGTCCCCTACTTGACTTCTGCTAAACTACAAATGGGACTTCTGATGGCTTCCGTTCAGCATTAGCTTTCATCTTTCATCATCTAGTTATGAAGGGTCGAGCCAGGACTAAAGCTGTCCTGACAACAGATTCTCCCACCTGAGCTGTGGATCTCTGCAGCTCCTCTGGAGTCGTCATGGGCCTGGTGGCTCTTTCTCTGATTTATCTTTTGCTGTTTTGTTTTCATGATGCCGTTTCTCCTCTAATGGTCTCCAACAAACCTCTGAGGCCACAGACCAGCTGGAGTCATATTCAGATTAAACTACACATAGTTGGACTTCATTCACAAACTACTTGACTTCAGGACAGGATTTTATTTTAAGGGTAAATGGGCTCAATATAATACACACCACACTTCAGATTTCAATCCATAGTTATGCTCTGATTTTTGTTGCTCTGTTCCATTCAATCCTAATAAAAACCCACTGGGGTTCGTGTTCATAAAGTGGCAAAACATGATAAAAGTTCAAGGGGTGTCAGAACTTTAACTTGGCATTGTGCGTGTGACTGTGTCTGCAGCAATGGGCTCCTCTCCCAGTGTTCCTCCTCTCATTGATTGTGGGGCCACTGTGCTGGAATGTGGAAATTAATTAGACAATTTGTATAATGGACTTCGTCACAGAAAGACAAGCGGGGGTTCGGCAGAGCGGCAGCGTGCCGTGGATCCCATTGTCCTTGAGGAACTCTCATCCAGATGTTCAAAGGGATTGGAAGCCGACCCTTCACCTACTCCTAATTATCATCTGAATGACAACACGGCCCGGATCAATAGTTCCCAGTTGCAGTTTGAAGATCGCAGATAAAAAGCCACCTTGTTGTCGGAGAGAATATGCTAATGTAATTAATGTCCAATAATCCTCTGGCAAAGGATCTGAGTGTGGATATTAGGAGAAGATATTTACAGCAAACACGAAGAGCAGGGGAAAAACATTGCAACCTGGGAAACCAAGCCTTTTTTTTTTGGGAGCTTGTTGCAGATTGTTTGAGCTGACTTGCTGTAGGCCATGATAAATTGGAGTGAGAGCGTAAAGCAGAAGCAGCTTCCTGCCGAGGCTGCGACTGGTGATGAGGGTCAATGGGACTCTTTAGAGAGGTGTCGGACTTGCTCGCTGCCCTCGCAGCGCTGCAGGAGCTCGTGTGTGGCCGGCCGCCGTGGATCCACGCTGCAGGCGTCCCTGCTGCCATCACACACATGCTGTTTAATTACACTTCATCACAACAACATAATGTGCATGCTGGAGTTTGTTTTAACCCTTTCACAGACAGTATCAGTGTTTTGCCTGTTATCAGACTCTGTCGTTTGAAGGCAGCACAGTTTGTTTTTTTCTCACATTATATTTGCTTGTGGTTTGAGTGAATCTCTATTTATAGAAGTTTATGCAATAGACCAACATATGGTACTGCATAACTGTTAGCAAGTGTGGAGTAAATGGAGCTTTAAGACTTTGGTGTATGTCTACCTGGCTTTTCACATCAAGAGGCTGAAATTTGTACCCATTCTACTTTGCAAAATATCTCCAGCTCAGGTTAAATGGAGACTAAATTGGTTTTAGGTATGGACTTTGACTGGGCCATTCTAACACATCAATATGCTTTGATCTAAACCAGGGGTGCCCAACCCTAGTCCTCAAGATTGACCATCCTGCAACTTTTCGATGCATCCCTTCTCATCACAGCTAAATCAAATCAAGGCTGATTAGGGATTGAGCTATGTGACTGAGGCATTTAATCAATATTTGCGAATGGTAGATCTCGAGAACCAGGGTTAGGCACTCCTGATCTTAACGATCAGGTCTGGCTTTCTTTTTCAGGGTCTGAGCTGAACTTTGGCTAATTGATTTCATTCCAGGACTGCACTGTATTTAGCTTCATTCTTTTCTCCAATCAAATCTGACCAGCTTTTTTGCCCCCATTAAAAAAAAAACATACCCACAGCATGATGCCACTACCATCATGTTTCTTGGTGGGGATTGGATGTTCAGGGTAATATGCTATGTTAGTTGGGCACTGTGCATAGAGTTTTGTGTGTAGGCTGAAAAAGTTTGGTCCTCAACTTAGCAAATCCTTCCACATGCATGCGGTGTCCTCCTTAATGGTTAATGGTAAACTTCAATTGGAACTTGATGATTTTCTTTCAACAGTGGCTTTCTAACAAACGAACTTGGACAGAGTGGACCCAATAGTTGTCCTGTCAAAAAGTTCTCTGCAGGATTTTGGCAGCTCCTCAATAGGCCTCTGATAAATGCCCAGTCTGTCAGTTTAGGTGGACAGCCATGGTCTAGTATGTTTGCTGCTGCCTTTCCATTCTCTATGAGATGTTTTAAGCTTGGTATATTGTGGGGTTTTTTTGTTTTGTTTTTTAACACGTGTCCTGTGTGGCATAAATACAATAACAGCGTCACTAAAAACCTCATGGTACCGATTATTACAAGATTTAGTAGTGGTAACCTAAGCCCAGCAATGTATCTGTAAACACCGTAATCCATACACCTGTGTGTGTGTGTGTGTGTGTACATGTATAGCTATACTTGTGAGGACCAACCTTTGACAGCCCACCACCCTTGTCTGGACATTTGTAGTTGTGAGGACATTTTGCCTGGTCCCCACAATGTTTAACTAGCAATTAAACTCTACTAGTTAGGTTTAGAGGTATGGTGTGAATTAGGTTTAGGTTAGGGTTAGGCATGTATCAGTAATGGTTAGGTTTAGGGAAAGTGTCTGGGTTAGGCATAGTAAAATCAATGGAAGTCAATACAATGTCAACACAAGGATAGCAAGACGTGCGTGTGTTTGTGTGTGTGTGTGTGTATGAGCATGCTGGTGCATAAAAGGGTTCTCCATATGAGTGTTCAATAGTTGGAGCCATTGATCTGCCTCCCAGGAATCGACGCTAACACAGGGGAGATCGGAGCCATAGACATCCAAAGGACCCCCAGAGCATAGGAGCCCTAGACAGACCAATGCAGGGCTCCCAAGAGAGGAGCGGAGGAGAGCTGCAGGGGCCCGGAGGGGGGAGCAGCAGCAACTGCACACCGCAGCGAGCCAAGACCAAGCATCCAACCAAGGTCAACCAAACCCACCAATGAACTTGACCGAGCATGAAACGTACAGAGGAGGAGATCAAGTGGAAATGCCAGACCCGACCCCCGCCGAGCCACCCGACAGCTACCACCAAACCAGCCCCTCCCAAAGAGTGCCCCCCCCTGACCAATACCCCGGCCCACCCGGGCCCAGCCAGGCAGGCACTACGGATGAACTGGCATGCCCCCGGACACCGAGAGCCACCAACGCACCAGCAGGCAGAGGCATCAGTCACCGGCAGGGAGTGATGGAGGGGAAATATGCCCCTCATTTGGTGGGGGGCCTGAGATGCACCAGGCCAGAAGGCAGCCCAAGATGCAATCTGACAGATACACAGGAACACACAGACATACTCATACGTTCCTTCCCTCTTACACACAAACATTCTCATCTGCACACCAAGACACACAAAAAAGGACGCTGTACACCCACTCATACTTCCCATACACACTCTATACTCCCAGGTCCAGGTACTGATACCCCAGCAGAGCAACCAGCCCCTGGACCCAGGAGGTGGTCTCCCTACCCTCTACAATGGAGACAAGCAGATCACCAAAGCCCTCACAGTGGCAAAGCAGCCCACCAGCCCAGGCCCCAACCAGACCGCCTGTTCCTCCTCTCGGACCCCAACCACTGATGGCCAATAGCGAACAGGGGTGTGGAAAGACCCCTAGCCTCCCTCCTCCAGCTCGAGAATGGTGTTGATGCATGTTGTTATAATGTGCATTTAAAACAGAGGGGTGGGATGTGGGGAAGGCAGCTACACCCTACCCCATCCCCCACCCCGAACCCTTAGTGTCCATATGCAGTTTAACGGTGGGCATTGGCACCAGAGGTGAAGCTGATTTAATAGCTCCTCCTCTGGATGCTGAAAAGTCTGCCCACCCCAAAGTCCCTACATGTGTGTCTCATGAGAATATTACGAGTGAGAGTGTCTAAGGCAGCAGTGAAGCAGACGGAGTAAATGCAGTACATGAACAATCGTCTCCTTCAGCAGAACCAGCATGAACTCCATCTCTTCGTCAGTTGAAAACAAGCACAGATTGCCCTCTTACATTCATCTTCTTCAACTGTGTTGTTGTCATACCAGTGTTGGTATTACCGCTTCCACAGTCTCGTCTTCCAGAAGGGGTTGTGCCCAGGCTAGTCATAGCTTGACTAACCTGGGATGTCATTTACATGCAGAGGAATACATTTTTTTACCACGTTTTCTGAGAGTCTCGATTAGGAGTAGACCAGTTCAGTTGAACTTGTCTACATGCATTTCAAAACTCTGTATTTAGTCGAAATAACCCAATAATTCAGTTATCTCTTACTGCCTGCAAAACTGTTCTGTTTTTTCTCAACCAATTTAACAGATAGAAACTACTGATCAGGCCCGAAACCTAGGTGAGGTAATAGACTCAGACCTGAACCTCCAGGGTCACATAAAGGCAATAACAAGGTCAGCCTTCTATCACCCGAAGAACATTTCTAGGATTAAAGGACTGATGTTCCAACAGGACCTGGAAAAAGTCTGATTGATTACTGCAACAGCGTCTTCACAGGTCTGCCTAAAACGTCAATCAGACAGCTGCAGCTGATCTAGAACACTGCTGCTTATGTCCTCACTAGAACCAGGAAAGTAGAGCACATCACCCCACTTCTAAAGTCCTTACACTGGCTCCCTGTAGCTCAGAGAATAGACTTCAAAATACTTTTACTAGTTTATAAATCACTAAATGGCTTAGCACCAAAGTATGTCGACGATCTACTGTTACTATACCAACCCACCAGACCACTCAGGTCCTCTAATTCCAGTCTACTAAACATCCTTAGAATCAGAACCACACATGGAGAAGCAGCTTTCAGTTTCTATGCTCCTCTAATCTGGAACAAACTTCCAGACAACTGCAAAGCTGCTGAAACACTGAGTTCTTTTAAATCACAACTAAACACCTATCTGTTTAGAGCTGCTTTTAAGTAATGTTTCATGTATCATATGTTTTGTGTGTGCTTCTTGCTTTTTTGCTGTTTTTTCTTTATATGCTTTGTCTGTGTTTTAATGCTATTTTTATTTTACCCCCTAATCATGTAAAGCACCTTGAATTACCTTGTTGTTGAAAGTGTGCTATACAAATAAAATTACCTTGCCTTGCATTTACAGTACTGTCAGTGTTGGATCACTATATACACAAAAATGTTTTTTTTGGCTTATTGATTTTTTTTGGTGTGAAAACTGCAAAAAACATTTCCAGAACAATAAAGTACAAAAATAATTTTATGCAAATGTTTTATTTTTATGGGGGGGGGTGTTCTTGTTCATCTCAATATTGTTACCCAAGCTAACAGGATGATGTCTGCAGGATCATAGTGAGGGAGCAGCAACAAAGAAGTTTTTTCATGTTGTAAATATGTAAATGTACACATTTTGAATCATGCAGTTTTCTTTGCTTTGAAAGACCCTGAAAAATGTGCAAATAAAAGCCTCACCACCAGAGCTGGACTTTTTTGCAGCCCATTCAATCTTGTTACTCAGCTCACTTCCTCTGCTGCCATCTTGTAGCTGCTAATGACAAAGACCTCCTGACAACACAAACACGCAAAGCCTTTCTGCCCCGCCGTCCTCCTCTTCAAGGTGTGCATTTCACAACTCTCTGCCTGGCTGAGCTCATGATTAACTTGATAGTTATGTTTTTTTTCTTCTGTTTTTTTTATCTCCAGATCCACAGTTCACCACAGTGCTCCCCACTGAGGCAATAACAATTTCTTTGGGAAGTTTCACTCTTCATGATTCAAAAATCATAAACCCAGCAGGAATCAGTGATGATCCTACTCTTGTTTTTACATGCAAAGATGAATAAAACAGGTTGTCTGGAAAGAAACAAAGGTGCCAAATTAAATGAATTGTTGCTTCAAATTAATGCCAGTTCCCATTAATATTTTCCTATCTTATTACATATTACATGATCTATAAGAACAGAGAGGAAAGAAAGCGTGGGGTGTTTACGGGTGGGAGGAAGTGTTAGTTTCGTTAAGATGGAGGGAGATGGAACAATACAATTTATTCGTTGCAAGAGGTAAGGGCCATATTGCCCACCATTAACAGAGCAGAACGTCGGCACGGGTGGATAATTAAGTAATCCATGAAAGCATGAGCAATGTGGGACAATCCACTAACATCCAGTGCTCCTTTGCCACATGAAGCCTCGCAACCCTCCCACCTCCACCCCTCGACATCATTTCAGATTAGACCGGAAAATATTATTGCATTGTGATTTGAAACTGCTGCTGTGGTGGAAAATGTTCTGCTCGCAGCTCCAAACTAATGATTCCAGAGAGATGAGCTCATTTTAAACACGCACGTCTCCTGTCACAGTCTTCAGATCCGTTCCTTTGGAAAGTTTAGGTTAATATTTAGTTGCGCATGGAAGGTTTGTTTTGGTTGGTTTTTTTGGACGCTTCTTAAAAGTGATGAATACCATTTATGTCTACATGTCATACGGAATCATTTGATGAATATTTATTAAATTAATGATTTAAAGAATTTATCAACAATATTTTATACCTTAGAGGCTCCGCCAAAGAGGTTATTTTTCTTGCTAGGGTTTTTTTGTTTGTTTGTCTGTCTGTCTGTTAGCAACATAACTCTAAAAAGTTATTGGTGGATTTTGATTACATTTTCAGGAACTGTCCACAATGGGACCAGGAACAAGCGATTAGAATTTAGGGGTGATCGGAAAACTGCCATTACTGAAAAGGTGACTTTTGTGAATAACCAATGAACTAATAATGATATCAGTGTGAATCAAGCCGCTAAATGTATGTTTTCATAGTCAAGGAATCTAAAAAAGTTAGAATTAGATCACAACATGGGGTGTCTGTAGGGGGAATATGAGCTTCCTAGGTCTCCGCTCTTACTTACTTTAAAGTTACTAAGCAAGCATGTAGCGACAGTGGAGAGGAAAAACTCCCTTTAACATGAAGAAAACTCCAGCAGAACCAGAACCTGACTCAATACGAGCGGCCATCTGTGATGACCAACTGGGGGTTTGGGACAGAAGACAGAACAGATATACAAAAAACAAAAAGACCTGATGTAGGAGTACTTTCTATATTGAAGAAAGTAAAAAGTGGATAACAGGACATGGAGGACGATCAGTTACGGGGAGCATCATCCCAGTCGATGCCCCCCCGTCCAACAAGGCATCACCTCTAAGCAGGATACCAGACCAGGTGTAGCGTCTATGGAAAGAAAAACAAAGTTAACAGTTGAAATAACAGCAAATAATACAACTGGAGAGTAGTAGAAGAGAAAAAAAGCAGAGTGAAGAAAAGGGGTCAGTCTGTCCGCCAACCGTCTAACCCCATAGCAGCATAACCACAGAAATAGCTCAGGATGACCCAGTCTGTTAGAATGAGACATGAGAGAAGCAGAGCCAGGGAGAACAGTCTGTTTGGACTGCATTCTCCCCCAACCGGCTTAGGCTGTAGGCTACTACCCCTGTCCTACTGCACCACTCATCCAACGACTTGCTAAAATCAATCTGTTTTCAACTATAAGCTTGATCAAAATAGAAAGTTTTAAGCCTTGTCTTAAAGGTAGACAGGGTGTCTGCCTCACGGACTAAAACTGGGAGCAGGTTCCACAGGAGAGGAGCCTGATAACTAAAAGATCTGCCTCCCATTCTGCTTTTAGAAATCCTAGGAACCACAAGTAAACCTGCAGTCTGAGAGCGAAGGGCTCTGTTAGGAACATATGGAACAATCCGATCTCTGATGTATGATGGAGCTTGATTATTGAGGGCTTTATATGTAAGAAGGAGGATCCTATTAGTTTAAGTTAGTATCCCACTTTACCTAGCTTAGCGGCAGAGCTGAACTAGCTAAACTTCCTAGCTAGCCGAGCTTCTTAACCCTGAAGCAGTTGTTGCTAAACAAGGGCACATCTCTGGTTGTCTGGAAAAAGCTTTACCTGCCACCTTGTTAGAATAGAAAGTTTATCACCATTTCACTAACTTTTTATATCTTTGTCACAGAGCAGTTCTGATGCTTTTGCTTTATTTTAACATTGGGGAGAAACCAGAACAAAATGATGTCACTAATTAGCTTGAACGGAGTTACTTAGCAAAGTACGTCCATTTGAAAAATTGGTTGGCATTTCACTGATCTATTTAGAGTCCTTGAACTGTTAAACCAATTATGTTGATATTTTAGACCCTAGAACCCGAGGGTCCCCTAATTGGGGGTCCAGTCAAATGAATATCGACGTGCGATGCCTCTGAAGAAGAAAAATGCCTCAGCTACAACGCCATACAAACATTTCTACCTACTCTAAATGCAACTAAAACAGCATCTAAATGATATATGACATATAAGTATTCACACCCCTGCTCATGTGAACCAATTTTGCCACATTTCAATCTCTAACGCGACCAAACTTATAACAGTTCACTCACTACACCGACCAAATTGAATCTACAGCCATGCTAATGAAAATATTTTGTCAGAACACTCTACACTTAAGTTTCAGAGAGATATAAACCATAAAAACAACTATAGACAGCATTTTGCCAAAAAGCAATCAAAGAATCGTCTTTACCTGCAATATTTCGCCTTGAAAAGTTTGTTTAATCCAATTGTTTCATATTTTTTTATATTTTTGTTCATATAGTGATAGCTCTTCCTGTTGTGTTATACTGAAATTAGTTCTGACAGGAAATAGACGCATTGGTACCATAAAAAATAGCCCCCTACGCCTAGAATCCACTGATGACCAGATCCTGCGGAATGTGTTTTTTTATGAGTCTCATTGGGTGACTGTGCCGTCAATTTCAATTTTGTGAGTACGACTTCATTCAATTAGCCCTGACTATTAGAAAGAGGTGTCAATCATCCAAATTGACCAGTCCATCACATACTGTAGATACACCCTGCGTAATGACCGCTCAGTGTCAGGCTGACTTCGCACACCCCTACTGTGGTGCGAGTGCCTCCAGAGCGCATGACCCAAGACGAGTCAAAAATACAAAATGCGAAAATGATTTATTCAAGCTTTCGGTCAGAAACCTTCTTCAGGAATGATGGAAAGATGGCTAAAAAATTTTGAAAAGAAGAAAATACACAGTGGGAGAAGTCTTTCAGCTGCCAGGAGAGGAAACGGGAAATGCAATGTATGTCAACAAGTCTTGTCTTAAGATAAAGATCTCTGATATGTCTGTTGTATTTATAAAAAATATTGGTGTAAAACGTATAATCAATTTACAGCTTTGTCAGGGCACCTTCTGGCTTAGTTATGTAGCTTGCAGTGATATATTGAGAATGTGAGAGCCAGGAAATAGGCAAGAGGTGTGAAGAGGCTTGAATGTGTGAAGAACTGCTACATGCTTTGGCATGATAAACAGTAACTTATTGATGTAAGTACTTTTAAATAGTTTTAATCAACAGATAATTAGTTCATTTAGCACAGTTTTTTCACTGTTTGTATATATTTGGCTTTTATATATTTACAGTTTGTTCTAAATAAATCTGGTCTATTTGCATTCAACATGCAGATCTTGAAATAACAATAAATACCAATATAACATAGAGATCCGTTTGGGGAAAAAAATCATTTTTTTTTTTTGAAAAGTTGTATTTCAATGTATTGAATCAATTTTGTCATATAATACTTAATAATATTGTATTTTACATGAGTAAAGTCAAATGGCACAGTTTGGCACAAATTGTGCCATTTTGGAGACCTGGCCTGAAGTTTCTTTATAAAAACCTCTCTGTTATTGTTTTTCCTCCATTTATTAGAATCAATTTTTGTACAGATAATTTGAAGATGTTTAACTATGATTCACTGAGGTTTGAAGAGGTAGATGCATTTTCCCAAAGAGTTATTCATCCTATAAGTACATTTCTTTAGGCGGAGAAAAAAATGTTTTTACAATGTGTCATGTTAACTTACTTACTAGCAATAACACATAAACTGATATTTATACATCTTAGCAAATTTCACATGGGTTCCCTTAAGTATTTGACCAAACGTTCTGCAATAGACCTTGCAGTTACAGAAATATGTTCATTTAATTACAGGCATGCCATTTTCGAGCAAATTTCTAAAAAAGAGGCTCAGGGCCCATAGACAAACTCATGCAGTCATAATCATTTAGGGCAGGCTTGTTAATCAGATTAAAAGTACCTTTGGAAAATAACCTTTAAGCAGGTATTAAACATACTTTTCATTAAGCCCACGTTTCTGTAATAAGAATGTTTATTGTTTTTATTGGTCTGATGCTATTTTATTAATCTTAAATATATTTTCATTGGCCTATGTGTGTGCTTAACCTGTATTATGTGTTTTACTTTCGGTAAATTGGGTTCCTGAAATAGATGAACTTTTCAATAGTATTCTCATTTATTCAATATAGATTTAGAGTTGTATGAATTGCAAAAAAAAAAACTTAATCCTGATAAAATGTTAACATTAACAACAGACTTGAAATTGGTATATAAAGTTGCATACATTGTATTTGGATAGATTTTATAACATTTTTCTGACCATAACCTATGTAAGTTTTAAAGCTACAATACACTAAAATAGATCCGTAAAGTCCAACTCTTTCACTGTTTCAGTGAATTCAACCGGATGTACATATGCTTTTCACTGTGTTTAAATAAATAAAAAAAATTAAAGGTGCATGTTTTTCCCACAATAAAGTGCAAGTTGTCCCTGTGCACCACATGCAGGGCCTTAAACACTCCATGCTCTGTGTTTGGGTAAACTGCGTAACAAATTGGAGAAAAAAGGCTTGAGCCGGAGACAGAGAGTAAACTCCCTCTTGGACAATATCTTCCTGTATTATTAATGCAGCAGCTCTGGTCCAGGCGTTGTAACCTGCAAAAGATGGGGGAACATGCTCACCGATGATATCAAGGTGACTGAGCACACGCAGAGCAGCGGGCCAGCTGCTGTTCAGGCAGCACGGTGGGGCTCACGCTGTGGACTAGGTGCCTGACTGCATAATTGGAAATTATTAAACAAGGCTCTGGCAGAGAGGTGATCATGAAATTGTATTTTCAGTCTTGAGGGATGGAGGCACGAATTAAAATGTTGCCGTTTGTTAGGAAGCGAGGAGGAGGAAAAAAAATGGAAGACTCTTGTCTTAAAACGTCCCATGATTCTATTTCTTTTTCGGAAACAATGGAAATGCATTTGGACATGCAGGGGAGATGGATGATACAGAACGCTGTTGTAAATTGTGCATTGTTGTAAATCGCAATCTGGATAAATATTTCAGCAGCAAGTCAACCAACATGATGAAATACGACATGAGATGTTGTTCGTTTTTCTACAAGAAAGACGACCAAACAGCCAGTCGAGATAAACTGGGAGGAGTGTCAAAGAAAAGCATCAAATATTTTAGAAATGATTATTTTAAAACTAGAAATTGTATTTCTTCCTGAATTTTGAGTATTTTTGATGACTTACATTAACATTGAAGGTTGTTTAAAAAAGAATACAAAAAATGAATATGTGACTGAAGTTGGCGTTGGTTGCAATGTAACTGTCAAAAAAGTATTTACAGACACTTTTTAAGAATAGATAAAATTATATTTTATCTAAACAAAAAGTAAAAAGGAGTCCTACTGCTGCAAAAGTACAAGTGATTTTCACTTTTAGCTTGAACAAATAACATATTTTGGCTCTTTTCTTTGAAAATTGTAGTTCTAAGCAGACTAAATCTTTCCGGGTGTTAATAGCTGCTTAAATGACCTTATTTACAAGAAAAAGAGATTTTCCAGTTCTCTCCGTAGTTGGTTTTCAGATTTGGAAATATCATCACACCCACATTGAGTGCATTCCAGTTGTGTGTTGCTGTGGTGGTTCTTAGTACTATTAGCAATACAAGACCACAACAACAATACAAGCTAGTATTATGAGAGTTGTACATTAAAGCAACAAGTTAACAAATAGAGCTTGGCCAGTACTATGCGTCTCATTGGTTTTAATAATGCGAACTGTCAGATGTGCTAATAAAAAGTAAAGGTGTAACTGTACACAAAATTCACCGTTTGGTACGTTTTCTGTTCAATTCAATCAGAAGAAACTTAAAAGAAATTGCAACAACAGAACTAACTGAAGATTTGGTTTGATTGTTGTCTCATTTAAAGGATAAGTGGGTATAATGGATGGATGGATGGATGGATGGATGGATGGATGGATGGATGGATGGATGGATGGATGGATGGATGGATGGATGGATGGATGGATGGATGGATGATCATTGTTTTTGGCCAGTGTCTGACCTGCATGCTGTCAGGAGATAAGTAACATTTAAGAAGTTTATTGAATGAAGAATTGAGTATGAATGGGCCAGGATCTGGAGCAGACTGGGGACTGGGAACTGGCACCCTGGAAGAAAGAAGCAGAGAGGTGAGGATTGTTTTAACTGCAGGTGAAGTTCCGCTAATGATAGTGAACGACTTACTGATTGTTGGAGTGGAAAGGCCAGGCGGGAAAGAGTGTGGTGGAAATCCAGGAGCGGTGCTTGTAATCCAACGGAATGGTTCCAGGGGTACTGAGGATGACTGGAGCTGTGGGTTGGGAAATGATGGGAAATGATAAATGGCTTAATGTTATTGAAAGGAGGGCGAACAGGAGGCATGCAGATGATGGTGTTCGTGGCAAGGAAGATGAGATCCTGAAGTAATGGTTCTTAAAGGTGGAGACGGTTGCTCAGAGGTAATGCATCCCGGAGGGTGGAAAATGGCTTGCAGGAGGATGATGGTGATAAAGAGGAAGCTGGTAAACAGTTGTGGAAGGATCCAGATTGTGATCAGCGCAGAGCTTGGGGTCGAGAAAACGAGTAATGAATTCAGGAGAAAAATCACTGAGTCAGCGGATAACCTTTGGAGGGAACAATGACAATACCGCAAGAAAGGACATCAAGATTCACAGCGGGCTTGGCTTACTACGTAGGTTATTACTCAGGCATTGAACGACTAGCCTCCAGTAGGGTTGGGCGATGTCCCCCAAATTGGCAGTTGACGATGTTTACAGTAAAACATTGCGATGGACGATGAAATCGTCGTCTGGCGGGGGGGTGCACTTTTTCTTTCTTCTTTTTTTTACTATATCTCTTTACATAGGCCTAAAAAATGTTCTACTTAAAAAGTAGGAAAAAACGTACTTTCGTAAACTGTACTTTCGTTATTTTACTATACTAATACATTATATGTTGTAATACATTGTAAGTTATAAGTTGTAGTACATTTCATGCAGCTGCGTGAATCACTAAAAGTGTAAAGGAAGTGGCCAATTCTAAATGGGACCCACTGTACTCACTCGGGCTTTTCAATACGTGGCATGTAAGGGGAAAAAAAGAGACTGATGAACCGAGCTGTAAAGCACAACAATTTATCGCTGATGCCAAAAAGTTAGAAAAATAAATAACACTTAACGTCCGGATTTTGTCTTCAGTCACCCATAAGGAAGGCAGTTTTTGTATCAGGATCCACCTACTACTCCAGGTCGTTCTCCTCCCAGGTAACAGCCTTACAATAAGTTCTTCCCACCGAGCAGCTCCACGATGTCGGCTGACAGGCGAACAGCTGATCTCCTTTAAAGCTCTCACGTCTCCACCTTTGGCGTGCTACGCCCCCCTTCAGCCGAAAACAGTTGGACAAACTAAAGGCAGGCACCAATATCCGTGCACCCTTGACTTATAGTGCATAGCGCAAGTTGTGCGGCGATCCGCGCTCGCTTCTCAAAACAGAGGTGAAACAGTACTCATAGCACGTACTCTGCCTCGTGCTGCCTGTCTGGCTGGAGACGCGCAGTCATCGCTCGTGGTGTTCCGGCCAGTGGGTTCAGTCCTTGCTGACCTGCGTCAGCTCCTTGTATGTGCAGCCTAACAACTTTTTGCGCACCTGTAACAATGCAGCTGATTGCTGCGCTCCTCCTCCTGACTCATCCAGATAAGTTCAGTTTTTCTCTTGGAGCTTCACAGAGGGAAAATAAATGCAAACAAAACACACCAAATCCACACAAACAAACCATGCAAAATAAATACAAAAATATGCAAATATTCCCACTGTGCAACACATACGCATTAGTTAGCCTATATTCTCAATGTTTACTGAGAAGTCCCTGCAAAGTTTTTAGTTAAACTACAGAAGAGACAGACTATAGGATTAGTGTGTGTCTGACAGGGTGGGGGTGTGTGGCATCACGATGGCGGCTCTTCATCGGGATGTCAGTCAGCCATGGACGATGTCGTCATCCATCGGCAAAACCCTATTCTCCAGCTCCTCTTATCCTCCTGCTAACAACCTTGATGATTTGCAGGTGCTCAAGCGCCCTCCAGTGTGGACTGTGGAACCTAAAAAACTGAGGAAGATGCAAAGAAGCACCAGACACACCAACTAACCAGACTCCGGATGAATGAATGAATGAACGGACAAAGGAACAAAGGAAGAAAGGAAGAAAGGAACGAACGAACGAACAAGGATTTAGGACTGTGTAAATATTTAAGAATAAAAAAGATGTAAATCAATTTGGAGTTCCTGTGATATTAAGGCAAGGCAATTTTATTTGTATAGCCCACTTTCAACAACAGGGTAATTCAAGGGGCTTTACATGATTAGGGGATAAAGTAAAAACAGCAATGAAGCATAAAACACACACAGAGCATATGACACATACAAACTACGAAAAAAATTACTCAAAAGCAGACATGAATTTAGGATAATGTAAAAACAGCAATAAAACACAAAGCACACACCAAACATATGATACGTTAAAACATTACTCAAAGCCAGCTCTAAACAGATGAGTTTTTAGCCGTGATTTTAAAGAACTCCGTGTTTCAGCAGCTTTGCAGTTGTCTGGAAGTTTGTTCCAGATTAGAGGAGCATAGAAACTGAAAGCTAATTCTCGATGTTTGGTTCCAATTCTAGGGATGTTAAGTAGACTGGAATTAGAGGACCTGAGTGTTCTGGGGGGTTGGTATAGTAACAGTAGATCTTCAACATACTTTGGCTCAAGGCGATTCAGTCATATATAAACTAATATAAGTGTTTTAAGTATATTCTCTGAGCTACAGGGAGCAGGTGTAAGGACTTTAGGACTGGGGTTAGGTGCTCTACTTTCCTGGATATAGTGGGGACACCGTTTGGACTGGGGGCATCGACTGGGATGATGGTCTCGGCGGCTGAACATCCCCCGTGTGCTGTTATCAACTTTCTTTAACATTGAAAGTACTCTTATATCAGAGACAAAGGTCTCTGTCCTGTCTTCTCAAACCCCTAGACCAGGGGTGCCCAATCCTGGTCCTCGAGATCTACCATCCTACAAATCTTAGATGTATCCCAGCTCCAACACACCTGAATCAAATTGTTTAATTCCCTCATCAGCAGTCTGTCAGCTCTGCAGAGGCCTGGTAACGAGGCCTTCATTTGATTCAGCTGTGATGAGAAGGGATGCACCTAAAAGTTGCTGGATGGTAGATCTCGAGGACCAGGATTGGGCACCCCTGCCCTAGATGGTCGTGGCAGATGGCCACTTGCACCGAGCCAGGTTCTGCTGGAGGTTTCTTCCTGTTAAAGGGGAGTGTTTCCTCTCCACTGTCGCTCCATACTTGCTCAGTATGAGGGATTGCTGTGGTTGGAAGTCTGCATCAACGGGACACAACCTCAAGTCAATGACTCGATGCAATCTGATGGGATTCCTTAAATAGGAAACTAACTAAAACGTTAAACTACTTGTAATGTTTGTTTGGTTGTACTGAAATGACTTTTCTTGTAAAGTGCCTTGTGATGACATCTGTTGTGAATCAGGCTATAAAAATAAACTGAATGGAATTGAATTGACACGAGCAGCAGCATTCTGGATCAGCTGCCTAACTGACTTTTTAGGCAGACCTGTGAGGAGACTTTTGCAGTAATCAATCTGACTAAAGATAAACACATGGATGAGTTTTTTTAAGTCATGTTGCGACATCAGTCCTTTAATCCTTTGTGATTGTTAGGAAGCTATTTAACTGTTGAAACACCGCTTTTTCAATAATCTTACTGATGAATAGAAAATTAGAGATTGGCCTGTAGTTCTGCATTAACGTGTTGTCCACTTTATTCTTCTTTAGCAGAGGTTTAATAACTGCTGTTTTTAATGCCTGGGGGAAGAGGCCTGACAGGAGGGATGAGCTCACTATTTGAATGAGATCGGACCCAATGACAGGGAAAACTTTCTTAAGGAAAACTGTAGGTAGGATATCAAGACAGCAAGAGGAGGATATTAATTGGTTAATGACTTCTTCAAGGTTTTTCATGAAATTCTCATATTTTCTCCACATTGGTGCTGATTGGGGATGACATTGGTAGTGGGTTTGGTACTGAGGTACAGCCTGAGCGTCTAATTGTCAGGTTCTATTCAGTGAAAAAGCTGGCAAATTCATTGCAGGCCCTGGTAGAGTTTAGTTCAGGGGCTACTGTCACTAAAGGATTAGTTAGTCTTTCCACTGTTGCAAACAGAGTTTGTGCATTATTAATGTTTCTGTTAATGATTTCAGAGAAGAATGAGTCCCTTACATCTTTTAAAGTTAACTGATATCTATTCAGTCTCTCTTTGTAGATATCACAGTGAATCTGGAATCAGGTATTCCGCCATTTTCTCTCGGCTCGTCGACACTCCCTTTTTTCACTACGTACTAGTGGATCACTTGTCCATGGAGACTTCTTTCTACCTGAGACTACTTTCACTTTAGTTGGAGCAATGGAATCAATGATGTCTGATATTTTTGCGAGGAAATTTTCTACCAGCTTGTTTACTGAGTTGGAGTTGGGAGATGAGAGGGATGTGATGGGAGGGTAAATACGTTTAAAGGTTTCAACTGAACTGTCCCAGAGAAAACACATTTTTACAGTGGCCTCACTGTGGCTAAATAGTTTAGCAGAGATGGTACTTTCAAAGAAAATGCAGAAATGGTCAGAAAATGAAATATGAATCACAGAGATGTTGGATATAATTAAAACTTTGCTGATAATTAAGTCCAGAGTGTGTCGCTGAAATTATTAAAGAAGTTAGAGTTATGTTTTGGGGGTTAATATAAACTTAGAAATAGAGCTTTGTTAGGATCATTTATCTGGCTAGCTAGGTATTCAAAAGAGTCAAATGTGCCCAGAGATACCTTTTTAAAGTTCATTGAGTAATAAAAACTGGTGGGTACGCCTCCACCTTGTCTGTTTCCTGCTCTCGCTTACAAAAATTGTAATTTGGAGGACTAGATTCTATCAATGCAGATGTTTCATTATTTACATCTAGCCAGGTTGCTGATAAAAAAGGGCATGTACATTATGTTCAGTGATGAATTCATTGGTTAGAAATGACTTCCCTCATAGAGACCTAAAGTTTAATAAAGCTAATTTAAGTGGCTTGATGATGGGTAGCTGAACCTTCTGACAGATGATCAATTTGAGATTTGGTTTGGTATGAGAGCGCTTGGCTTTAGATTTTTTGTTTTCTGCTGCTTTTAAGCACTGGACTACTACTCTTGGGGAGGCTGGGCAACCTCTGAGAGACGATGGGTGTAGATTTAAAAATTGACATTTCAAAATGGAGAGTCATTTGGTGTGGATGAGTCAGATGACGTTGGAATACTTGAAGAATGCTGTGGTGAGCGCTGTACGTCTGCTTGCTGCTGGTGCTGTCATAGAACAGGTAGGAAGTGTTTTTTTCTCTGTAAATCTCTGCGTGTCGTGCATCTGTCTGGGCTGGCGGCATCATCTTCACTTGGTGTGTTTGGGGAAGTGTTTGTTCTCTGGTAGTATCCACGGGGCGTGCTTCGAGGTCAGCCCTCGGGTGCTTTATCAAGTGTTTAGCTTTCTGATTCAGATAGCAGAACATATAATAGGTCAGCAGTCTCACTCCAGCTTTGTTGAGATAATGTTGGTTTTCCTTAAAAAGATGCTTGCCACATCCAAATATTTTAATGTGATTGATTTTTCAACAGATTGTCTCTTCAACTACTTATGGAGGATGCGAAGTCTACTGTATCTTTCATCATTCCCTTCAGGTACTGGGCCGCTGATAAAGACGTTTATGTTAAGTCCATCAAGTCTCAGTGGCAGATCAGAGAAATCTCTCTTCAGAATATCTGACTGTTTTTTTGGCTACATCAGTTGATCATGCATGGATAATTAGCTTTTCCAGTTTTGGGTGTTTATCTATGATTGTCTGGATTTTTTCTGAGATTTCGCTCACTGTATTCTTGGGGCAGCTGATAAAAGTAGAGATTTGGCTACAGAAGTCTTCAATCCCATTTATTGAACCATCATGAAATATCAGAACTTTCGCTGGGAGGGGTTCTTACTTTCTTATGTGTCTGCTTCATGTACCTGGATTTCTCCTGGTGACCTTGACTGGTCCCGGGGGCCGCGTCGTCTTACGGGGAACTGAGGGCTGCAAATCTTTTTTTCAGCGGGATTTCAGGGGGAGTAATATCTCTTATTTTGGGTTGGAATTTATTTTGTTATTTCTTCCTCGGAGCAAGAAGAAAAGCAAGTATTAAAGTTTTGGTATGCTTTAAAGCCGGCTAGTCTTCATCAAACTGTGAATGGAGTGTTCTACCCATTAAGCACCTTTTGGCTGAGGGAGTATTGTTGTTCTGTGGCTTCTATGCGAGACTATTGGACTGAGTTAACACCAGACTTCTAGGTACTTGTTCCCTGCGCGTAGTCATCGTTAAAGTTGTCTCATTACCATATCCAGTATTTACTTCCATGTTCAGTTCAAAGCGACGTATCTTTATCTCTATTTCGTCCATTCTCTGTTTGTCAAAGTCCCTAGCTGAGCAAAACGCAATTTTGTTGATCCACAGTCCTTCAAAGAATAATCCAAAAAAGAGACCTGGTCAAATACAGTATCTTCAAAGGCTGGGTGTATAAAGTAACTAAGAAAAAAATCTAAGAAAAGAAAAGAGAATGAGGCGAGAGATTGGGAGAAATCATGAGAGGCTCCTCCTCCTTTCACAATCCAATGTACCACATGGACAGTGGCTTGCAAAAGTATTCGGCCCCCTTGAACTTTTCCACATTTTGTTACATTACAGCCACCAACATGAATCAATTTTATTGGAATTCCACGTGAAAGACCAATACAAAGTGGTGTACACATGAGAAGTAGAATGAAAATCATACATGATTCCAAAAATGTTTCACAAATAAATAAGTGAAAAGTGGGGTGAGCGTAATTATTCAACCCCCTGAGTCAATACTTGCAGAACCACCTTTTGCTGCACTTACAGCTGCCAGTCTTTAAGGGTATGTCTCTACCAGCTTTGCACATCTACAGACTGAAATTCTTGCCCATTCTTTTTTGGAAAACAGCTCCAGCCCAGTCAGATTAGATGGACAGTGTTTGTGAACAGTAGTTTTCAGATCTTGCCACAGATTCTCGATTGGATTTAGATATGGACTTTGACTGGGCCATTCTAACACATGGATATGTTTTGCTTTAAACCATTCCATGGTTACCCTGGCTTTAAGTTTAGGGTTGTTGTCCTGCTGGAAGGTGAACCTTCGCCCCAGTCTCAAGTCTTTTGCAGACTCCAAGAGGTTTTCTTCCAAGATTGCCCTGTATTTGGCTCCATCCATCTTCCCATCAACTCTGACCAGCTTTCCTGTCCCTGCTGAAGAGAAGCACCCCCAGAGCATGATGCTGCCACCACCATATTTGACAGTGGGGATGGTGCGTTCAGAGTGATGTGCACTGTTAGTTTTCCGCCACACATTGCATTTTGCATTTTGGCCAAAAAGTTCCATTTTGGTCTCATTTGACCAGAGCACCTTCTTCCACATGTTTGCTGTGTCCCCCACATGGCTTTTGGCAAACTGCAAATGGGACTTCTTTTGGTTTTCTTTTAACAATGGCTTTCTTCTTGCCACTCTTCCATAAAGGCCAACTTTGTGCAGTTCATGACTAATAGTTGTCCTATGGACAGATTCCCCCACCTGAACTGTAGATCTCTGCAGCTCATCCAGAGTCACCATGGTCCTCTTAGCTGCATTTCTGATCAGCGCTCTCCTTGTTCGGCCTGTGAGTTTAGGTGGACGGCCTTGTCTTGGTAGGTTTACAGTTGTGCCATACTCCTTCCATTTCTGAATGATCGCTTGAACAGTGCTCCGTGGGATGTTCAAGGCTTGGGAAATCTTTTTGTAGCCTAAGCCTGCTTTAAATTTCTCAGTAACTTTATCCCTGACCTGTCTGGTGTGTTCTTTGGACTTCATGGTGTTGTTGCTCCCAACATTCTCTTAGACAACCTCTGAGGCCGTCACAGGGCAGCTGTATTTGTACTGACATTAGATTACACACAGGTGCACTCTATTTAGTCATTAGCACTCATCAGACAATGTCTATGGGCAACTGACTGCACTCAGACCAAAGGGGGCTGAATAATTACGCACACCCCACTTTTCACTTATTTATTTGTAAAAAATGTTTGGAATCATGTATGATTTTCGTTCCACTTCTCACGTGTACACCACTTTGTTTTGGTCTTTCACCTGGAATTCCAATAAAATTGATTCATGTTTGTGGCTGTAATGTGACAAAATGTGGAAAAGTTCAAGGGGGCCGCATACTTTTGCAAGCCACTGTAATTGAATGCGGCATAAAACTGCAGCTGTTGGGAAATCCTCTCTGCTCAGAGGGACTCTTTAGTATAGTATAGGGTATTCTGACGGTGACCTGTAAGTCGTCGCACCAACAAGTGTGTTAGTTCGTAGTACCCACAGGGACGAAGCTGAATTCAAACCAGCAGCAAGTTGTTCCTTTTTAAACAGATGACGTTAAGTTATGGCGTCTGGCATGTTTGGTGCTTCATTTTGGTAGAAACGGGAGCTGTACTGACCTTTACTGGTTGCGGTCTTTAAAATGCTTCAGCTAATTTGTAGAGCTAATTGGCTGTCTAAGCACCACCAATGTTATTCAGCTTGTCCTGTCGGTCTGCGTTGTTGGCAAAATACCTCCAATCAATGCCTTTTCGTATAAAAAAAATGTCACAAAGGCTCTTCTCTTGGCAACTTGCGCTGCTACAAGACGATAAACTTCAATCCACAGCTTATTGTTTTGATTCTTAGCCATCAGTTATAGCTTCTGCCAGGGAGAAGAGGACCTTAGCGTCTGTGTGGATGTAGCGCTGCTCTGCCGAGTTTTGTGCCAACGCTGAAAGAGGAAGATGTTTTCAACTACTTTGATGCAAATATCTTTAAAATATGTTTGTTAGTATTGATATTATTCAAATTTTGATTATTTTGACACCCAAAAACAACATCCAAGTCGTTTTTATGCCGCTGTGAATATCCACACTGATATTGCAGTGATGATTGTGATTTGACATATTATGCAGCTCTACTTAAGTAGTTAAGCTTTATAACTGAATAAACATAACTTATTTATTTTATACAAAGGCAGAGTTTTGTCATTTCATCCAAAAATGACATTCTTAACAGAACCTTGGGCAGCTTTCCAGCAAATATAAAGTCTCTAGTTAATCTTTTAAAGACATTAAAACCCCAGAATCTCATGTTGTGGATAAAAGATACACATAAAACCCGAGTTACATTTAGACAAACTAGATATAACCCTTTTTAAAGTGGCAGGAAAAAATGTTAATTTCACAGCTATATTGGAGTTTGTGACCAACAAGCAGCTGCAGCTGAACTCATCAACCTTCTCAGTTAATCCCAAATGTTGGTGAGCTGGTGTTTTGCTGTCGTGTCTCAAAGTGTCTGTCTTTGCTCTGTGTGCCGTCTGCATTTCCTTCCTGTTCTTTGTTTCTTCCACTGAACATATCTTTAAGTCACCCTGGGTATCGCAACGGGACGCGCTCTCACCCTTCAGCAACGCTTCAGTATCAGTCCATCGCCTCGGAGTATGTTGTATGAGCTCTCAAGCGTCGCCTTGTGGTTTTTGTTGTTTTGTTTCTTGGTTTTGAAGTGGGAAGGCACAGTGAATGCAAGTCTTTGCGCAAAACAACACACGCGCACACACACCTACACACGCAAACACACACACATGCACACACACTGAGACACCTGTAATGCTACCAGCAGAGCATGCAGGATATACAAGTGAAGCTGCTGAGGAATGAAAACATTTTTGATTGACTTGCAGGTAGTTCAGTGCCTCCCTCTTTGTTTCATTGCATGTCAGCTTTAATACCGCATACCGCCCCACACACACATGGAAACAAGCTCCATATTAGTGATTACAGGTTAGTTGGGGGTCAACAGTCTGATCAGAAACAGGCGCTGTTAACATCATGTGTACATTTTTCACGTCAGACCTTGTGGAGATCAATCCTTGCAGTGACCAACCACGTGTGCACTCAGGGAGCACAACGCTGGGCTTGTTTTTCAGGGATAAAAAGCAATTTGTTTAGTTGCAATGAAATAACTGAATAAACCTGAAGCAACCCGCATAGACTGATAATTTTGCTTTATATACTACAGTGCCTTACAAAAGTACTCATACCCCATGGACCTTTCCACATGTTCTCACATTACAACCACAAACTTATAAGCTCCTGTGACAGATCAACAAAAGTGTGTGGTGAATTTGTTTTTCCAATGATTTGGGGGGGTGTATCTACCAGCTTTACACTAGGAGAGACTGAAATTCTTGTCCATTCTTCTTTCCAGAATACCTCAGTCAGATTGCATAGAGAATGTATTAGTAACCTGTAATTTTCAGGAATTGTTACATATATTTTATTGGGTTTAGGTCTGGACTTTGACTGGGCAAGTCCCTTTCTGGTGGAACCAGAACCTCAGCCCCAGTATCAAGTCTTTCAATTCAATTCAAAACTACTTTATTAATCCCAGATGGAAGTTAAATGTTGTAACTCATATTATCAAAGTTTCTACAAATAGTTGTTGTAGATGCTGATGGCAGTAGGCATGAAAGATTTCCTGTAGCGGTCTCTATTACAGTGAATCTGAGGAACCCTCTCACTAAAGACACTGTTGTTGTATAACTCATGGAGTGGATGCTCAAGGTTGTCCATAATGTTCATGATTTTATGAAGAATCTTTCTTTCCATCATCATCCTTCTTTCCACAGTCCTCCCCAGAACAGAGCCAGCCTTCTTTTTCAGGTTGTTGAGCCTTTTTAAGTCCCTGGCTCTGATGCTGCTACCCCAACACATGATGGCAGAGATGTTACACTCTTAACAACAGACTTGTAGAAGATATGCAGCATCTTTTTTTGTTTATGCGGCATCTTGCTGCAAACCTGAAAGGAAGTACAATCTGCTCTGTCCCTTCTTGTAGACAGCTTCACTGTTGCATCTCTAGTCCACCTCCACATGTTTTCCTATGATGAAAACGGTGTTTGACCTTTTGCATGTTTTGCTCTGGAATAGCTTGCATTTGGTTGCATGGGGATGCTGTGGAAAAGCATCCCCATGCCATGATGCTGCCACCACTATGCTTTATGTTGGGATGTGTTTGTTTTCTCACATGCATAAGGCCAAAAGTTTCAGCATTGGTCTCATTAGACTGCATCAGCTTTTTCCACTCATTCGCTGTGTCCTCTACATGGCTATTGGCAAACTTTAATTGGGACATCTCTATAGCTTCAACAATTGTTCTGCTTTCATAAAGGCCAGATTTGTGGAGTGCATGACTAACAGTTTTCCTCATGTCAGATTATTCCACCTGAGCTGTGGCCCTCTCTATTTCACAAAGATGTTGCAACACAACGCTGAGCATAAGGGAAACAAGAGAGTGTTCATGTGCAAAATGTCTGAGCAGGAGGTCAAAGGTGTGCATGTGTTGAGGCACGTGTGCAGTATGGCGTATTGTGTACAGTGTACAGGCGCGTGCAGGCCTGTTCAAAGCAGTCTCTTTCCATCTGCCGTTGTGTGTGCTCTGAGGGGGTCAACTCGCAGCACAACTCTGAAGTGAGTGTGTGTATGTGATGGGTGTTGCGGGGGGGGCTCTCTGCCCATTGTCTGTCCACAGGGCCTGCGGAGAGAGCCTGCCGCTTTCAGGACATCACCGCCAGCCCCTAATATGGCAAATGAATGCATGAGCGAATACAAGGGTGAATAACTGAATGAATAACCAAAGACCATTTACATAATTGCACGTGGGATGTGTGTTTTCTAACGTTTGGAGCCGATATTTGCATATTAGCACTCTATAGAAATTATTCAGTCAATACTGAAGATCCATCATGTAAATACAACTCCTTTGAAATAACGGAAAACACGGGGTAAAAAAAAAAGAACTCATATAATAATCATGTTAATGACGTTTTGTGCCCCGAGAGAAGCTCTCGTTCCAGCCTCCAGAGCAATTACTGTCAGAATGAGCAGAGTGATCCAAAAAAACGCCGGTGTCACATGTTTGCTCAGCAGGTAAATATAAGGCAGAAAGGGTGAAAAAAAGGAAAATAATCTTTAGTGTGCCATGTCCTTTTTTCATCTTTGTTTTTTTTTCTACTTCTTGGCCCACGGCACTGATCTAAGCTCAAACAAACCATCCATTTCAGATGTCAAAGGGGTCTTTGTTTCGCACATGTGATCACAGTTTGCAAAAACTCCCCGCAAATTGTTGCCACTGTCTTGTTGCATCATTTGAAGTGCTATTTTCCTTCATGTCGTCCTTCTTTGTGATCAGGACAGACACTGGGGGCTCATGCAGGCGACATCTTTCCAACTATTCAAAAGCTCCACTATCACTCTGCGCTCCTTTTGTTGTTGTTTGAGGCGGGATAAGAGGCCCGCGTTAACCTTCACATCGCCTGCCGAAGAAGAATGAATGCAGGTGGGCTTGGTGGTGCTGGATAGAAGGTGGGGGGGGTGAAGTGAAAGAGTGGCAGATGAAGAGGGAGATGAAGGGGGGAAACGTAGGTACCAGAGTGTTGTGGTGACCCTCCTACCCTTCACCTTTTGTCTCTCTGTGTGGAGCTGTTACGAGTGCCGGAGGAGGACACGTGAAGAGCCGGACTCTGGCCAGCGGAACAGCACCCCTGCCTGGGTTTTCACCTCCTCTCCTTGCCTCCCTTCATCTTGCTGGCCTGCAGCTATGCGCGCATATTTTCCCTGCTAGAGTGGGGGTTGTGGTGAAGGTGGTGGATTTGAGAGCAGAGGGGATACAAACACCACAAAGGCCCAAATGAGGGAATATGAAGTTGTGTTTGACCAGGTCATTTACTGTTAGTTTTTAAAACATCGCTGAGGAACGAGAAAGCTTCCTCTCTGTCACTGCAGGCTGCAGCGGATTGGAGGTCTTTACAGCCTCATTTCCCTTGTCATACTCAAGTTTGTCTTGTTTGTCTGCCGTAATTCACCGTCTTATGAATTAGTCATGAGAGTAACTGCTTTGATTTACAGGCTTTAACCTACTAAAAGTCTTTTTTGATTTGGCCGTGCACATACTGGGTGGCTGCTGAAAACATGAGAGCTACTGAGGATCTCAACGGTTATGTGCTTACAGTGAGGTGGGGGAGGAGGTGTAAATGAGATGGCCTGAGGGAAGGGGAAGGCACTGATCACTGTCCAGCACATTAGGCACCACTCATTCCCTCACACAAAATCATCTCATCATATGCAAAACAGCAACCTTCCGGGGCAAAAAACAACAACATCCACAGTAATGAAACCCTCGCTTTTAATGCGACTCTGAAGAGAGAGCCATTTAGTAAAGATGGAGGGATGCGGTTCTTAAAAAAAGGAATGTCATGAAGCAATCATACCAAGGAGAGATTATGGCTAAAGGTTGTTAAAGTAAACAACTACTCATGTGTCTCAGTTGAAATTTCTTTTATTTGCAATAAACGTCAGAGTTTTATTAGCGAAAGGATTTAAGTTGTCTGAACAAGCATTTTGTTTTATAATAAGGGTTTCTGATGGGAAGATCAGTGACATGACATTTAATTTATTTGATATGAATTGAAAAACACCCGACAAATATTCTTAAACATCGAGTCCTGTCAGATGTGCACCCCTAAATTCTGTGTTTGCCACTATGTAAAGAAAGAGTAAGTTACTTTTGATGTGCAATTGTTACCTAATTTATTTCCCTTTTTATCCATTTAGTGCAACACTATCCACCTGACCATCTTTGTGCTGGAAGTTCAGATTACTACATATGCTAATGGTCTCCCCAAAGGGTCAAACTTCTTTGGCTAAATTTCTTAAAAGATAAGGCTAATTTTGCAGCCTTTAAAGAATTTTGGCATGTCAAGATGAGGCAGTCAGTGCAGAAAGAGAGTCTGCATAGCATAGCATGTGATTAAATAATATTATACCATTATCAGTTCAATGCTATGACATTTTCGTAGTTATGCCGAAATTATGTAAATCTTAGAGCTGTCATTTGCTGTATTTATAGTGTACTGGAGATATCAACACCATGAAATGTTTTGATACTCAACTCAGTGTGTGCCTGCTTTAGGTGCAGTCTAAGTTACGCTACAGTTTCAGATACATATGACGGTGATGATAGAACTTTTATTTAATTGAATCAAAGTAATTTCACTGCAGATTCAGCTTCTCCCAATATAATTTCAAATAATTCTTCATATCTAGCATTACTATGCTCTCCACTGTTACCTATCTAAACCTATCGCCTTCTGAATGGGTTTAGGGCCATCATTGCGTTTTGTCTGGGGAAGCCTAAGTAGCCTGTAGTTAAAAGCTTTATTTGTTATTCATTATTTTAAGAGAGTTAGGATTAGCCAATGAATCAAATGACAAAAACCTTAAAGGTGTCTAAAAGCGCAGTCATAGAAGGCAAGAAATATGTGATAAAACTCTGATGAGGGCCATCTCAGGAGAGGTAGACAGCAATCAGGAAAGTACAAATGCGCTTTTTCTAAGTATGAATTGTTTTTGATGATGTAGTATGAGTTGACATTGCAGTATGTGTTCCTGTTGATCGTCACCACTGGATATACTTTCATAGACTGCTGTTCAGGTGGATGCTTGAGAAGAAGATTCAGTGGCACATGGAAAACAGAGTTCCTTGCCTGATTTTCTTTGTATTCAGTGTCCTGCTCTGCAATCGTGAATCAGACCACTACTGTGGTCAGATCCAATCTCCTCGTATCTGTACTCTAGGATGCCATTCTACTTCATATCCCTTTGGCACATGTCACTCCAGCTTAGTTTTGTCCAGCTCTTTGGAGATGTGACCATCCTTCATTCTTCGCACATACCCAAGCCACGTGGTCACCTATGTTGGTGGATTGAATGATGGTCATACCATGGAGCAAGGCACTCAATAAACCGATGCAATAGAATGGGACAGAGTACAGTGGAGCCCAGAATTAGCGAGGGTTAGGACCACAGCCGCCCACTAATAGTAAATTCCGTAAAACCTTGAGACTTCCTCTAAAAACACTTAAAACTGCCTATTTTAATAGTTTATGCGCCATATATACCCTATTATGCATTAATAAGCTCAGTGAACACCGTCTCAGCACTAGAAGCTAACATCTACAGTCTTGCTTATTTCTGCTCTTGGGGACCAGCCAATCAGGAAAAAAGAAATTACGCTTCAGGATTGGCTGCTTTGCAAAAGCCAGCCAAAAGCAAGTCAAGTAGCAATGTATGCAGATATTCAAGCTTCCTAAGCTACATTTTCTTTAGAATATTTGACAAATGCGCTACAAAAAAATCAGCAAATTGGCTTGGAGTCTCGTTTCCCAGACAGATCTGCGAATACTGAACCGCAAACAAGGGGAGGTCCACTGTAGAACATTAACGAAAAAAGACATAATGAATGAAAAAAAAGGAAAATATTTGGTTAAAACCAGTATAGTTTATGACCACCAGAAAAAGAAGCGGATAGTACCCAGATATGTATTCACACGTAGCAACCACTTTTGTTTGGTCCATGTAAATGAACAAAGAGGACCAGTGGGGAATGAACCGGGACTGCTGACTGGGCGTTTTCTGCACAGTTTCACAAACTAGAAAACAGCCAGCAAATATGTAAAGACAGACTAACAGCGACAATATGAATGTGATATTAGAAGATACAAGCTTCCTTTAAGAGACAACAACCCTGATGAATTACGGAACGGTATATTTAGATTAACGCTGATAGTAGATACTTCATGATCTTATTTGTCAATATAATTGACTTTCGCTCACAAATGCTGTCAATAGAAGAAGAACTAGACTGAGGCCTATAGCAATCCCCTTCCCAAACGTGAACTAACATAACAGCTCTTGATAATACAGCAGACAGCAAGCAGGAAATAAGGTCTTGCTTCTGCCAAAGACAAAAGCAGAAAAAGCCAACAGTGTTTTCCTCGCTCACCCAGCAAACATGGGCTGAGGTTGTTTACAGCCGCTGCAAGTTCTGCCACAGTTAACACATTTGTACTCCCTGAATGCTTCATTTATTAAACCACGCCGGTGCAATTTGTTCACTTAGCTACATGCCTACCTATTTGTTCCTTTACATGACAGGATAGAGCTTCCTGTCAGGAGTGGTTTTTATTTCCTCTCAGTATGCTTCCAGCATTCAAATGTGCTGAACACACAGAGTGCATTGGGGCAGGAGAGGAAGAGAAGGGAACGAGACTAAGCAGAGTGCGGTAAACAACGCTTTGGCTCCTTAAATAAAACATTTGTTTGTGATTGAGGCTTCATGATGTGAACAGCATGACCTGTTTTACTGGGAGTCTCTAAACAGTCAGCCTCGTCGCCCTCACAGAAACAGATCCCATCCCGCAGTCTGAAGACTCCAGGCCTATTTATATTGCATGAGAACAAATTTTTTTGACAACTTGAGTGATAGATTCATGCAAGGCCCCAATGTTTTTGTTTTCAGCACAGGGCCGGTCTGAGTGACATAAATGGCTATTAATAAAAATTTTAACAATACACGGCAAATGAGTTTTTTCTGTTAACATGGCGATGAGCAGGAGCAAATGGCGCCTGTTGGGGGGCTTCCAGGGAATACCGGCGGCTGTCTGAGTCAACATTTGAAGTAAGTTGGGGAGGAAACGCAGCATGTGGCGCTGCGTCCTGTGGAACAACGGGAGCTCGTGTGCTGTTAACAACTGGGAACATGCATTCAGCACACCTAACAGTCTGCAATGAAGAAAATTACTCTTTACTGTTTAAAATCCTGCTGTTAAAACAAGAAAAAAATAAACCTTTTAATTCAGCTTTGAAGATTTGCGAACATTTCCGATTATGCTGTATCAAAATAAACATATTCCAGTTAATTTAATTTTTTTTTTCTCAAAATGAAAGAAGTACTCAAGAGACAGAAGAAAATTCTACGCAGTGAATTTACTACGCAATCAATTTACCAATGAAGACATGTCAGGGATTCACTAATTCACAATGTTTTGTGACAACAGTCTGCACAAAAAGGTAACATTTAGAAGTTTGCATCACATCAATACTAGAATTTAGAGTATTTCAGACACTGCATTAAAACTATTTGGTTAAAAACACCCTGCTGGCCACTTGGTACAAAAAGAAAGTAAAGAAAAAATAGCTGCTTACCCAACAGGATCAAACATGAGCCCATTCAGCTCTGGGGTCTTTTAACACATCCGAAGTGGATCATGGGCTTGATACAGCATACTAAATTCAGTCTTAACTTGGGATGGAACTTTAACTACATGATTTTGCATACTTAATTACAGTAAAAAAGGAAAGCAAAAAGTTAAATATTTTTCAAAATAGCTTTCTTTCTTGTTAAGCTGCGCACACATTAAACCTTAAGCCTTGTAACTACAGAAAATGAAATAACATCAGCAATTTTATAGTAATAGGGGATGAATAAACCAATTGCTAAGTATATCAATTGCCAAAGTAAATTTACAGCCAACACTCTCTGCCTGCAGTTTGACAAATTCTAACGGTACTTTTTTAGCAACCAAGAAAAAACATGTAAGAACGAATCTGTATTTATTCACATGTGTTCTCCCATATTACAACAAAATGAGGCACCCAAGTTTATCTGACTGACAGGTGTTTGTGATTTCTATGAGCTCACATAATGATCTTTGGTATTTTAGGTTTTCAAAGACATATATTCAAAGCAACGGTTTTTCTCTTTCAGTTCTGTTTAGTCGATTCAGGACTCCTTAAAGGCTGGCTGTACACAAACACACACACACACACACACACACACACACACACACACACACACACACACACACACCAGCCAGGATTCCACAGTTAGCTCTCTGTCAACTCTCTCTGCATTTTGTGTTGAAATAATTAACCGTGCCTGTTTGGAGGCAGTATTATAACTGTCTAATTGTAGCGGGCGTCGTCATGGAGACTATCGGGCCATCAGTGAATAAACAGCCCTACTTGGCGATGTTTGGCTAAAACAAGGCTTTGTGCAGATGTCAGACACAGATTTATGATGGTGAAACAGATTATATTTGGCAGGAAAATCAATAGGCTGACCACTCTGGACTGGATGCTTGTTTTGATAAACAGCTCTGTGAATGTAACCTGCACAGAAGCTGCTCTGCTGTATGTTTGCTCTGAATGAATGAATAAAAGGTGGCTTTCCAAAGGAGCACAGCTGGGTTCAACTTCAAAGTTTCACACCAATACTCTCTAATCGCATCGTTTTCATAGAAACATTAGATTTCAACACAGTCTGTCAACATGATGCAGATGAATGAGTACTTTTCTGAATTTTTTTTTATGGATTCCAGGTTTCCAGACGGAAAACTTATCAAAGAAAAAAACTGATCCCAGTGCAATGCAGCTATGGAATAGTCACTTTAAGGAAATATCTGGAGATGCTTCTGGGAATATATAACTTAATGAAAACTTGTTGTGAATAATTTTCAATTTTTCTTCTGGAAAATGTCTTTTTCTCTTAATGAGATTCTCAGGTTAGCCAGAAAACACACATCTTGATAGCTGTTTTATAATGGTGCGTTCATACCGGTCAGCGCGTCCGGGCAGCAGGGCAGCTAGATTACATGCATGTCTATGGTACCTACGCATCAAGTGGGCGTAGGTTCCCCGCAGCAAGTCGCCCACATCGGCGCAGCTGGCATCAGCGCGTCCACGCAGCTGGTGCTCGGATGCGTTGACGGACCGCCGGAGTAGCTTCTGCGTGAAGTTGGGAAAGCTGAACTTTGGGGCAGCAAACACAGGGCGTCAAACAATCATAAGGACTCTTTGTACTGACGTGGATGGCAAGTCATTCATTCAAAATGGAGGATCAACTAATTGTCGCTGTCTGTAATTTTCGTGAATTATATGACCCGTCTTCGTCTTTTTACAAAGACAGGAAGAGATCGGATTTATTTGGAGGAAGATATCGGAGGATATTGGAGTGCCAGGTAAGGTACGCGCTGACCAGTGTGAACGTGCCTTTAGAGTGTAATCTAATGTTTTTTTAAAGGTTTTAGTGGCACTAGTGGCATTTATACATTAGTAGCTCAACAGGAAGAAGGGAATTGAGCCCAGGACAGCTCAAGGACTACAGCCTCTGCATATGGTGCACGTACTCTACCACTGACTGAGACAATGTCTTGCCCATGTACAAAATCAAATGGATTAAAGGTTAACCTAATAAAAGCAAATCATGAACATCATAAATATGAGTACGACTTTGACTGAACTGAAAAAATGAAACAATTAAATGTGGTTTATTGAACATAAGATCTCTATCTTTAAAGACTTTGTTAGTTAATGACTTGATTTGTAACGGTAAAATTGGTTTGTTTTGTCTTACAGAAACCTGGCTACAGCAAGAGGATTATGTCTTAAATATTAAGGAGTCACCTCCTTCCAATTATTGAAATGTCCACATTTCTCGAAGTACTAGGCGAGAAGGAGGAGTAGCAACCATTTTTCATTCAGATTTATTAATTAATCCCAGAACAATTACTAGCTACAGTCCCTTTGAACATATAACCCTTGGTTTTCCTCATCCGAGTTGAAAAGCACTAAAACTTTTGTTTGTTGTTTTGTATCGTCCACCAGGCCCTTACTCTTAATTCTAAGATCAGATCTCAGATTTTTTTTGTCTGATTTAGTATCAAGTACTGATGTCATTATAGTGGGGGATTTCAATATTCACATTAACACTGAAAGTGAGAGTCTAAATGCAGCCTTTAATGTTATCTTAGACTCAATTGGCTTTATTCAAAAATGTACAGGAACCACCCACTGGGGTCATCACACTTTGGACCTTATACTGTCATATGGCATTGAGTGCGAAGAAATAACAGTCCTTCCACATAACCCTGTCCTGTCTGATAATTTTTTGATAACTTTTGAATTTAATTTAACTGAGCACCCCAAAACTGAAAATAAGTTAATTATAGTAGAGCTTTATCAGACAATGCTGTCACAAGTTTTAAAGACTCTGTTCCATTCTTATTTTCCTCAGTATCTCAGGGCGTATTCACACCAACCTTGTGTGGTTCGCTTAAAACAAACTCAAATATGTTTCCCACCCTTGTTCTGGACCTTTTGGGCCTGTGTGAACACAACCCAGCGAATTCTGGTGCACACCAAACAAGCGAACTGAAACCCAGTTGAAGAGGTGATCGCGGAGCAAATCAGGTGTGAAAGCGACCCAACATTATCCCACCTAGTAAACAAAAAAAACCTTTTTAGTCTCGATGGGCACCTGTGTTTGTGGCGCATAATGAGAAATGTTATTTATTTATTTAGTTAGTTATCGATTTGTGAGTGTGCTGCCTTAACATGCAAATGTCCCCACTGTGACCTCAAAAATGTATTCATATTCATTTCATATTCATAATGCTATATTAATTCTACATACTACTGTAATATCTACATACTATTGTACACCTCATGTTGCATCAAACGGTCTTGACACTCAAACATTTCTATAAGATCTAGTTGTATCAGAGGTTGTGCTACAATCTTTTGTTGTCCAGTCATTTTGACTGACAGGGTCAAAATAATCTGATCATAATCAATTTTTACCCATCAATTTCTTTTTATGATAATATATTCAGTAGTTCATTTTCATTCATTTGAGTTGATAATAAATCTAAACAAGCTGATGAGAAAATCCACATTATTCCATCACACGTCGAGCAGATTAATTAACTACATGTATTATGAACATTTCACCTGCTGTGGCCTGAACTGCTCCGCAAAGAACTGAACTACTTTGCCTGTGTAATGGAGGCTGAAGTGCCACTTTTGCCATAGTTTTGAAATCAGGAAACATTTCTCCAATTGAAGTGATCAGAATACAGCAAACCAAGGGACTTTTCTGTTTGATTCAGTGGGAGGAAATCCCCCTGGATGAGTTTTTTTTTTGCATTAGTAGTTAGACTGCAGCGATCTGTCACTGCCAGTCGATGTCAAGTGCAGCCACAGATGTGCTAAAAGGCCACAGTAACTCGTCAATGTGCTGTCAGCTTGCAGATGGCAAGATGCATTGAGTATGGTGTACAGGTCTGAGATGATGATCAGATGCTGTTATGGGGGAAAAAATTGGGATTGATTTAGTTACCTGTACTCTGTGCATAAAGTTGAACATGTCTGGATATTTGTAATCAAGTGTGTGAGCATCTAAACAGTAATGACCTGTTTGAAGAGTTTCAGTCAGGTTTTAGAGCTCATCATAGCACTGAGACAGCACTGGTGAAAGTTACTAATGATATTCTCCTGGCCTCAGATAATGGACTTGTGACTGTACTGGTCTTGTTAGATCTCAGTGATGCTTTTGAAACAGTTGATCACAATATTCTCTTAAAAATGCTCAAACATGTTGCAGGGATCAAAGGAACAGCACTACAGTGTTTTAAATCATAATCTTCCGACAGATTCCAGTTTGTTCATATAAATCATCTTCACACTCAAAGGTTACTTGTGGAGTACCACAGGGTTCTGTGCTTAGACCATTTCTGTTTTCTATGTAAATATGCTTCCAATTGGTAAAATCGTCAGAAACCATGAGATAAATTCCCACAGTCATGTCGATGATACACAACTATACTTATCCAAAAATTATTTTGAATCCAATCAGTTTGGTAGATTATAGGCATGTCTAAAAGACACAAAAACCTGGATGACTCAGCACTTTCTGCTTTTAAATTCTGACAAGATAGAAGTTTGCATCTTTGCACCACAAGCTCTGAAAACAAACTACTTAGTCAATCACTTCATCTGGATGGCAACAAATTGGCCTCCAGTAATAACATAAAAAACCTCTGTTATTTTTGACCAAGACATGACATACAAATCCCATACTAAACAGGTTTCCAGGATTTCCTTCCTTTAGGCAGAGCTTTTAGTTATCAGGCTCCTTTCCTGCGGAACCAGCTCCCAGTTTCAGTTTGTGAGGCAGACACTCTGTCTACTTCTAAGACTAGGCTGAGGTGAAATATTTATCATAGCCGAGGTTTAGCTGAATAAAAGTTGGATTTACGACACACAAATGCAGATAAACTTTTGGTTTTAAAAATAACTTTAGTGTGGTTGGCAAATTCAATAAGTTGCAAAAACCTAAACTCATTGATAGGAGGTGCAGTGTATGCAATGAGTAAATCTCTGTCTACTCTTGAAGTCTAAAATTAAACAGACTGAATTTAACCTTTCAATATTTTTTTATTTTCAAACATTTTTGATATTTTTCGTTGCAAGCTTTTGTTTAGTTTTTATCTCATTTTTATTTGGAAAAATGGTCAGTCAGTGCATGTACAGTACTGTGCAAAGGTTTTAGGAAGGTGTGAAAAGATGCTGTAAACAACGAATGCTTTCAGAAATATAAATAATGATTGTTTATTTTTATCAATTTACAAAAAAAGCAAGTGAGGATTTTGTAGGATTATACTCAGATGTTTGATCAACCAGTTCTAACAAACAGGTGCTAATGATCATCAATGTCACATGTAGGTTGAAACACAGTCATTAACTGAAACAGAAACAGCTGTGTAGGAGGCTTAAAACTGGGTGAGGAACAGCTAAACTCTGCTACCAAGAGTTTGGAAGATCGTTTCATGTCATGGCAAGATTGAGCACAGCAATAACACACAAGGTAGTTATACTGCTACAGCAAGATCTCTCCCAGACAAGGATTTACAAGCAGACTGGAGTTTCAAGATGTGTTGGTCAAGCTCTTTTGAAGAAGCACAAAGAAACAGTCAACGTTGAGGATCGTAGACCAAGGAAACTTAGAGCAGCAGATGAAAGAGACATCAAGCTTATTACCCTTCGAAATCAGAAGATATCAGTACCATCAGCTAAAAACTGGTAGAAACCAGTGGGACCCAGGTACGCCCATCAACTGTCCGGAGAGGTCTGGCCAGAAGTGGTCTTGAAGAATTGCAGCCAAAAAGCCATACCTCTGAGGTTGAAACAAGGCCAAGCGACTCAAGTATGCACAAAAACATAGAAACTGCAGAAAAATGGCAGCAGGTGCTCTGGACTGATGAGAAATACGAAATATTTGGCTATAGGAAAAGACAGTTTGTTCGTCATAGGGCTGGAGAGCTCACAATAATGAGTTTCTGCAGGCAACAGTGAAGAATAGTGGAGGTTCCCCGAACGTTTGGGGCTGCATTTCGGCAAATGAAGTTGAAGATCTGGTAAGGATTAATGGTGTTATCCATGCTGAGAAATACAGGTAGATACTTAACCATCATGCAACACTATCAGGGAGGCGTATGATTGGCCCCAAATTTTTTCTCCAGCAGGACACCAATCCCAAACATACAGCCAAAGTCATTGAGAACTTAAGAAGTGCAATTGACTGTGAAAACATTAGCAATACAATGCCTTCACCAGCAGATGTCATAGAGTTCTGAAGCTTTGAGCAATTAACCTTTTTCATTCCAATTTGATTGAAAGATTCATTGGTTCACATCACCATAATTAGTATACATGCATTTCAAAAGGGAGAATTTAAATCAGACTAAAGCAATAATTTGGTTTTCTTTTACTGCATGTAAACCCACTGACTGACAAGAAACTATGACAACAAAATTTTTGATGACTAAGTGATTTGTTTAAATGCACATGTCAAAATGGACAGCCATTAGAAAATACCAGTGATAATGTGGTTTCTCTTTGTGAAGTTCAAACTGGTTCCACATGACCAGTTGTGCCTCATTTCCACTGAGCACTACGGCACAGGTCAATGTGGTTCGGTACGCTATTTTGTCTGCTTCCATTGTAAAACCGGCCCTGCATGCAACTGACCAGTTTCAGAATCTGTCAAATGTTACTTGCTCACCATGATGTTTATTCATTGTAGCTGATCAACTTGATTTTTTTCCTCTTGTGATGTCATCAACCCAAACAGAATTCACTTTTTTTCCCTTCTGGACACGTTTGAAAATGTATTTGGCAAAATCCCTTCAGTTGAAATCTATACTTGATACTTGAGCTTTTGTTATGTTTTTCAGTATACATTTGGTACTGAAATTAAAACATAGCAATTGATTTTATCTTTAAGCAGTTCCATGTAGCACTATGCTCTATAGCCAGCCATTGCTTTCATGTTGGTTATGAGAAAGTACTGTAGAAAGTGGTCTACAACTGTATCACATTAAAAGAGATACTTTGACTAAATATGACTCATTCTAATAACTTCATATTATTTTTAAATGATGTAAACCTGCCTCACACTCCCATTGGTCTCGGATATTTTACCTAAAATAACCATCACTTACCGGGCCCTATCACGCTTGTCTTGATGGAAAGAGAAAATGGTCATTATAGGATTTCAGTCTACCTCTAATTGCAACTGCAATGACTCACACATTAAAAGAAGATGATACATCCTTTATAAACCTACTTTATGCTCACGCCTGTAAACTTAAAACAAATTCAGTTACCAGAGAGGAGAAAAACATTCCAGGACCAGGAAGTCAATAACACCTCTATCCCCCTCAGGGTGAACATTACCATTGTTGTGCGGCAGGTTAATGTACTTCAAACAAGGTCTATTATATGCTGCACAATAGTGAAGTGAGTGTAGTCATGCACTGTAGGTGAGGGTGGAGCAGACCGCTTCCTTCAGTGTTGTTTGTAATACTGGAGTGCAATGAGTCTGGTTTCCAACACTTTTACAGGTATGACTAACACCGTGCATCAAATTATACTTAACTACACTGTTGATGAAATATTAACATGAACCTGTTGCAACTATTCCAACATTTCCAAGGATTTCTTTTTACATGTTAGGTTTTTGTATGTGTTGCAGTGATTTCTCAACCAAATCTTCAAGTTGTTGCAAGGTCTTCAATTGTTATCACTGGGCTTGGATGCTATGCAGCTCCATTTTGTATGTATTTATGTGGGATGCACGATATATCTACATCGGTATTGGTCGATGTTAGTCATTTTCTAACATGTCGGTATCGGTTCCGTTTTGTTGCCATTTGTGTTTTTGTAGGGGTAGGGGAGGGGATTGGCCATATGGTTTTTGTTTGATCATGTGACGTGATAGTTGAGCAGCCCAAGGACATCACACGGATTGAGACACACTATACCATTGCTGTTTACTAAATGATGAGAACCTATGTAAGGTAGTACAACATCGATAGACAACTTAAGCTTAGTTTATACTTCTCCGTCAGCGGAGGTATGAAGATATGCTTCAGCATTATCCATCGACACAAGTGGATGGTGACATGCCCAGTTTTTATTTAAATGTCCGTCCAAACAGAGCAACCCTGTGATTGTTCAGTACGCCAAGATATCAATCAGCAGACATGGAGCAGATCAAATAATGTCTTGCGAAAGAAGTCTGAAGATATTACCTTGTATCCAACCCTTCATTGAAGGTATACAAAGATGCACAGCAGACCTTTAATTCATGGAAGGACATTGTGGAAAAAGTGGGTTTGGAGGTGGCCGCCCCCTGTTGTCCTGTTGGGAAATTAATTCACAAGACTCTCCAGGCAACTGAGAAGTCTGACATAAAAAGGTCTCTGTTGATGCCTGTGCAAACTTGCTGACAAAGAAGTATAAAGTAGACTTTACTGTGATGGTCTTTAGGCCAGATGATATCGGTCAGTCAGTGAGGGAGGCTCTTGGTGAGTCTTCAACAAGTTTATTTAAAACCGAGAAGTGTAGGAGCCTCCTGCCTGTCTGTTGGGATGACCATATGCACTGTTTATTCTTAACTAACTCCCAGCATCACCTAATTATAGCTTGTGTCTTGAACACGGCAGAAGAATATAAGCTGCAGTACAAATAGAAAGAGAAATTACGTTTATTTTAGCTTTCAAATATGGATATGACTGACTTTGAACACAGCGGGGGTGCAGAAGCCCTGCAGTTTCTGTTCATTATGCTGTGGTACCTCAGCCACGGCCTATAGTGCCCGCAATAAAAGACCAATGAACGGTGCACATCCTGTATTGACTTGTTTGCTGAATATCAGAGTGAATTTTCAGATGTATTTATAATGGCCTTATTAAAGTCTCCTTTGATCCGAAGAAAGCAACAATAACAGAATCATCTGTGTTGTTTGCAGCTAAAATCCACAGTGGTAAGAAATGTCAATATTAACCGAGGCTTTTCAGGGGCATTCACTTATTTTCTTTTAATCATAAAAGGCAATCTGTTTCAAAGGTGAGGAATGGGGGGCCCGCTGTGGTTATTCTTTTCCTTCATTGATGTAAAGCTGTTTTTTTTTCTTGTACATGTAATATTCTATTTGAAATACAAACAGCTTTAATTATTGAAACTGACACTTCATCCCACTCGGAGAAACCGCCAGCTGTTGACATTGGATGAAAAAAACGAGTATTCGTGAGGATTTCTGTGCTCGACACTGATGATGAAGATGGTATTTGGAGGTGACTCATCTGTGGTTAAGAGATACTGAAGCAGGCAGACACAAAGACAAGTGATCTGATGAACTCGTGATTAATGTGAGAGGGGTTTAAGTAAGGCCAAACATCAACTGAGTCTGTGCTTGTTTTTTAAATGACGCCCAAGTGGAGTCAGATGAAAGAACAAATAATCAGGAAAATATCGGATAAAACTCAGGGGATTTTCAGTGTCACATTAGTCATTAGGAAAGAATTACAGGTCACAAATTTCACACAGATAGAAACAACATAAAGGAGATAACCTGAGAAATATTTACCCAACTGGAGCTGCAAAGAAAAAGCAAATACAAACTGAAACTATAACTAAATCTAGACCCCTGTCACACAGCTGCATATTTGTCTTGTGTTTCAATGTCACAGGAAGTCACGATGCTAGAACAAAATAGCACTCGAGCATCATCTCCCTACACATTTAATTCTGTAGCATACACAGTTTGATAAACCAGACTGCTATGAATTTATTAGACCAGTAAAAAGAATCCACCATAACAATTCACTTGATGCAATGCAGACCCTTCACTAGCCACAGGATGCTTAATGCTTAAACTGCAAATTTCTGCTTAGTTCTGTTTGGGTCAGGGTATCTGGCCCCAAGTGGTCAGACATTTAACCCAAACTCATAAAGCATTGAAATTTCATTAACAGTTAGCTAGTTGATCCTTTAAGAGCAACTCACCCCCTTACCAGAGTCTTACTCTACCTACATTTCAAGTTTGAAAAATGCGGCAAAAGGAGGCGTTGCCCTGCAGAACGAGGGAGGTGGGGGGGGGGGTTGTTCTGGGTGGCGGCAACACTTCCTTGCTATTTCAACACCAACTCACTACGGAGGCGTGGCCAAGACTTGGCTTGTGTCATACCACACAGTGGGCAAGGTGGCTGGCATGTCATTAATATTATTGGTAGTGTAAAAACATTATTATAAAAAGGATTTTCTTAAAATTAGGGTTCCACTTGCATCCTTTGAGCAATCAGATAAAACGCCTCTCTGAACCAAGCCCCCTGGCTTAATTACAAGACCAGCCCACCCCTGGACGTGAGGAAGCCTACATCCACAGAAGATCTGTTGTTAGGTCTCCAAGATGTTTGGAACAACCTACCAACCGAGTTCCTTCAAAAACGGTGTGCAAGTGTGCAAAACAGAGACATACAGGACAAACAACCATACACTCATACCTAAGGGCAATTTTAGTCATGTTTTTGGACTGTGGGAGGAAGCTGGAGAGAACCCACGCATACACAGGGAGAACATGCAAACTTCATGCAGAAAGACCCCAGGCTGGGATTTGAACCCAGGAACATCTTGCTGCAAGGCAACAGTGCTACTAACTGCGCCACTGTGCAGCCTCTCTTTTGTTCATTCCCTGCTTTTTGCTGATTGATGAAAATAAATGAATAACACTTCCGGTTTTAAAAGAATTCTTTGTTTACAGCATTTTTTCACACCTGCCTAAAACTTTTGCACAGTACGAATATCACCCAGTGTGTTTTGCAACTTGAATGTGAAGCAAATTTAAAGACAGAAATTCAGTCCAACTTGTCATTCATCTAAGTTTTGGCTGTTTAAGGTAGCATTTGCTGTGAGACTATTATGGTTCTTTTAAATGTGATTTAACCAGTAGATATAAAGTCTCACTGCTTTACCAGGAGTGCTCACAATGAATGCTCAAATGAGCATCTAATAAAAGCTGACAGAAGGACTGAATCAGTATTCATGAATTTGTCATGTTGCTGACGTGAAGCTATTGTTTAAGTGTAACAAATGCTTAAGAAATGGCTGCCAATTGATCACACATCTTGTGTATAAAATGAACTGTCTAGGGGTACATTAGGAATTTTTATGAATTTAAATGATAAGCTTTTATGCAAGCTAGACTGTTGTTGCTAGACTCATGTTGTGATCACTGGTTTTGGAAGTTAAATGCATAAAATGTTAATCTAAAAATGTAATGATCCTGAGGTCCTCTACTGCGATGTGTTCTGTTATTTAAACCACTAATCTGTTTCCCATAATTGGTGAAAGTCACTTGGAACCCATTAATATACTTAGACTTTGCAGGTCTCTCGCTCAGACTAGTTGTATTTGATCTGTTCCCCTTCTTCTTCTTCTAAATACAATGTACTGAACTGTAAAGCAGGCTGATCTAAGGATTTTCTGATCCCTGGTATTAGATTAAATAAAAATGATTAATATTAAAATTCAACTCCTAAAACCTGTTGGTCTACTGTATGTGATTTCGACAGATGATGTCAGGCTTTTTTTGCGGACATAGCTTGCAAAACTATCTTATGCCTTGTCCACACATAGGATCTATTTGAAAATGCAGATTCAAGACATCAAAAACAATACTTCCTAAAAATTCCGACCAAAGAGAAGAGTTGCAAATTCTCAGTTTTAAGCATTTGCTTGTGGAAATAAATAACCAGAGTTTTATGTTTGGGAACGTCACTGTCCTCGACAAAAATGCTCTGACATCACATGTGCGACCTGTGTTTCCACTGATTAAGCATCTCGTTAAGCATCTATCTGTGCAATTTCAACCCTTAGATACAACTCAAACTCATCCGTCTGTTCATTACAGTGCTCCAGCTCCCGGTCCCCAGCAGTCACTTGCAGTTTCCCCACCAGTTCCTGGATCCAGAATCAGCATCATTTCAATAAACTTTTTTGTATTTTTCTGGTCTCCTGAGAGTTTCGTGCGTTCGGGTCAAGCCGATACCTTAAACCATGACAAATCAACTGGGTTTTTTTTGTCAAAAAATATGCAAATGAAACTGATGTTTTTTTGTAACTATTTTGTTTTTCAGATTTGGTACATAGTACTCACGGCATTGATTCTAATGTAGCTTGGGACTTGGATCCAAGTTAAATAAATGACCTGGATCTGTATTGGAGACAAAGAAAATCTTCATCGGGACATGATGTTTGATGAGAGCAGTAATTAATTCCATTTTATTTTGTGTATTTATATCTCAAATTTTAAATTCTTTGAAAAGGAGCCCTGGCAAATGTGTTCATGAAAGTAAGAGCTTCACTGAGGGACAGTTTTTCACTGATCAACACAACTGACTGTTTCTAATTGTGCTGATGAGACACTCTAAAGGTGTGATGTATCTGTGAAAGAAGAGTAAACTGAAATGTGATTTTATACATCTGCAACACTTCAACCTGAGGTGATCAGCCTTCCCTGTGCTCTCTTAAAGCAGTGTTTGGTTAAAGCACGGCTCCACAATAAACTGAAGCTAAGAAACAGTCGGACTAAATTACAGTCATTCATGAAAATATTCCCGCTGTGAGGGATGTTTTCCTTTTAATATAATCTGTGGCAACCCCAACTTCTACCCGCATACATGCATCAAATGTGATTAATTACAAACTTTTAATTGAAAACAATAAACAGCAACTGTAGGTTTTTGTTCTTATTTTTCTTGTTTTACATCTAGCCTACACATATATATTTCCTATTTGTCTTTCATGAATGTGATATTTACAAATATAATTTTGGTAACCTCACAACCTCAGTACAGACAAAATTGTGAGGATCCCCTGCAAGCTCCAGAGTTTCCAGTTTGGGGACCACTGTGCCAAGGCTTTTCGAGGCCAAAAGAAGAATGTAGCCCCTGTAGTTTATTCTCTCTCTTTACTGTTGAAAGTATTCGGAAAACTTCCAAAGGTATGTACTAGGAAGGCAACATGACCAGAGGCCAGAAGCACCTCAACAGACTACTTTCTATGCAGAGACAGCGGCTCGACTTTGTGCTCCGCACTGATGATTCAGCTTCTCACTTGATTTTTAAGGGTGAGTCCAGCCAACCGACGGAGGAAGCTCATTACAGCCACTTGCATCCAGGATCTAGTTTTTCCAGTCATGATCTGTATCTTATTACCGTGGGTTACCACTGGAACGTAGACGGACCCTAACACTTCCTTTAGATTAAATGTAATGGAAGCGTTTGTTTTTTTACAATCATACGTCACATAATTCAAAGTGTGGCATCCTTGACTCCATAGCAACAATTTGTCTAATCTACATGGCACCCAGATGTTTGGGAGAGATGCCAGATAAAAAGCTTTTTCTGTCCTGATACCTCAAGCATGAAAATGTGGAGTTTGCTAAACTCTACTAGGATTTTAACTCTATGCTTTGGTCAAATGAGACTAATACTGACCTTTAAGCCATTTTCAGACAGAAGTTCTGGAATATTTGCGGACAATTCCATCCGGTCTTTAACCGGAGTTGTGTTTTCAAACACACCACTTTTTTCCAGAACATTGCCTTTCGGCTGCTTTCACTCAGCAAGAAACCGGAGGATCCTGATGAATGCCTGGGGGGTGCAGGGTGCGAGGGGAGTGGGGGGGTTGTATGTGGATATGACGTAAACTTAGTGCGGCGGGCGTACATGTCATTTCCCCAAACAAATGCATTATTGCAAAGATGGTAGACGAAACAGCAGATCTACTCGCAGGGCTCGTCTTTGTGATGTGTGCAATTTTGCACACATGGAAACGCTTAAGAGACATCGATGAAGAAGCTGAAAGGAAAATAGTGACATTTATACGTCATCAAAGTGTGCGCTCACAGCGTTCCCTGCCCCTCTCCGCCCCACACCCCTCCAGCTTTCCCGGAACATTACCTGACTGTCTGAACGTAAACCCCATACCGCGAAAAGTCCGCTCTTGTTACTAGATCTTCATCCGTAAAATTACCGGTAAAGGGTATCCGGACAAAGTCCGGAAGATTGCTTTCAGACACAAAAGTGAAACAGACGAAGTCCGGAAAATTGCAGTTTTTCATGGCCTGTTTGAAAGGGGCTTTACAGTAAAAGAACATTCCAGTTGAGTTTTCTTTAGGTTATGGAAAGTTATTATCCCTTCCCTTTTGTAGAAAGATGATGGAAATGTAATAATTTCTCAAATAGTCCTGTCTGTTTTAGCTGACTTTAGCCATTTAAACAAGTCAAAATAAAATCTACATATCAGTGGGATATAACCTGATGTTAGCTGTTATTAACACTCTAAAATTTCATAAGACCATTGTTAGATTTGGTCCTCTTCTCTTAAGCCGAACAGCATCTGTGTTTTTGTGTAAAATTACCTTGGATGAACCTGACAGCTGTATCAATCCGCCAGATCGGTGGTACATTCAGGAATGGGGTAAACGTTTAAATTTTTTTCAGCAGCTGTGCTGCAGCGCTGAAAGGGCTACACTCTTGTGCTTTCAGGATCTCATAGTTCTTTTCTGAAAATCCCACATTTTTGTGAAATCATCAAATCCAATGAGGTGGATTGATACAGCATGGCCATTTTGTTAGCTTCCTCCATTCCAAGGATGTACTAACTTTTCCAACAAACTCACGCTGATATGACTTCTTTTTACTGCGGCTATGGGTAGTATTACCAGCAATAATTTCTTAGAGCCTAAATTTGAAAAAATGCTTACTAACCCTTTAACGATAGAGAAGGATCTGTGGTGCTGTGGGCCCGTGTCTCTTCCAACGACTACAAATCTGTTAGTCTCTGCAACAAAACTTAACATAATTGGGTCTGTTAGCCGAATAATAAACTAAAAAATATGACCAGATAAGATAAACCTACTTATACAGGTATTTACTACGAAATTTCAGATAACTACAATAATAGCGTACACTGAGAAAATAAAAACATGAGGGCCTAAAATAAAGAAAACATAAAATAATTATCATAAATCTGAAATTAAAACACATTAATGCTAGAAACTCCTGAGTATTAAACTAGAAAAAAAATACAAAAAGACTACCCCATGAAGACCTAGACCAGGGGTTGGAAACCTTTACAGCATAAAGAGCCATATTTGCTCTCACTTTTAAAAAATAACATTTGTCTAGAGCTGCTTGACCTGCATGACCTTTGAAGAAGATGATCAGCTTTTATAAAAACCTACTACATGAAATGTGTTTCCTTAATGGTTATATGAGCATACTTTTGTTTCTTCTTTTAGGTTTTAGAGCTTAAAGTATCTAAAAAAGTTTAAGAAACCTTGGTAAATGAAGGGAAAAGGTACATTCTTTGTAACCTATGACAGACAATAACTGAACAACACTAAAGTATTCCCTGTACCAATATGGTCATTCTGTTGTTCTATGCGAATATTGTATGAAAACCTTGCAAAGACACTTCTAAATTCTATATCATTTTTGACCAAAGTTATGAGGAAGCAATGTGAAAAGTCTAAAACTCCATGTGTGGCTCCAAGGCTTGCAGGTTGCAGACTCCTGACCTAGACAGAAGGTCATAAGCCACTGCAACTGCTTGAACCTCTTTACTCAAGAATTTCATATTTTATCCTAAATAATCTAAAATATATGTAACATATCTAAAATGAAACTTATTTCATGGCCATCTCGATCTCCAAAACTAAATAATGTGGAGAACCTGAAGGTTGAGTACAAAAGCAGAAGATATAGGCGTGGATCCAGGGTTTGGATGATCTAGAATAGAAAGAGAGAACAAAGCAGAAGAATGGCTCTTTGTATTTTTTTTTCTTTCTTTACTAATTTATTGTTGTCTTGTGTGAATTTAAGCAGCTGGCTACAATTGAATTTCCTATCTATCTATCTATCTATCTATCTATCTATCTATCTATCTATCTATCTATCTATCTATCTATCTATCTATCTATCTATCTATCTATCTATCTATCTAAATGCTCCAAACGTATGAAATGCTAGAAGAAAAAAACTCAGTGCTTTCTTACACAAAAACGAGGGGTGTATAAAGAATTGGCAACAGGGCTACGAACAAATGTGGTTACAAGTAATCCGTTTTTTAAAAACATTTTTTCTGCAAATTAATGTTTTATTTTATTTCATTATTTTCAGTCTGAGATTATGCTCCTGCAATAAAAGCAGAATTTATTTTAAGTCTTTTAACACATCTTCAACAGGAGTCCCAATAAATTTGTCTGCGTCTGAAGGAGGAAGAAGGAGGAAAGAGAGAGCTTTTGAAGTGGTTTAAGATTTCTTACATCATTTAGGAATGGCCTGACTGGATTTATCTGCAGCTTGCTCTTTGGTTTGCCAATAGAATGTTTCATAACCCAAAAGAAAGCACTGAGGGAAAATGGAGGAGTTTTTCTCTATGTAAACATCAAATTAAAGTGACGTACTTATGGCTTCACTGTAAACAGCACTGGTGACATCAGCAAACGAGGTCCATAAGACTACACACACCTACTGTAAAAAAATAAATAAAGCTCATTTGGAGCGCATATTAGAACAACAAATAAGTCAGCTATTGGATTTCTCCACAGAATTCAATACTTCACATTTCAAACACCGCATCAGCTAATTATAGCCTTAAGTCAGATGCTTTGATGCATTTTCCCTCAGCAGGAATCTTGTGCTTTTCCTTTCCTGGAAGTACGTCTCTGTCAGTCCCGAGGTAAGCTGCCTGATGGCGCTCAGCAGGACTCTGATCACTCTCAGCATATACTGTGTTTATGTGTGTGTGTGTGTGTGTAGTCTGGGGAGGAGCTGACTGCACACCATGCTGACTGCACTGTGACATGGAACGAGAAGTGCACCGCCGTATCCTTCACTGTTGCAACCGCAACTCCAGCTCACTCCTGACATGTTGCAGAAATTGTTGGTCTCGACCAAAAAGAAAAAAGAAAGAAAACAAACCTCTTGGTAAAGAGCATGTGTGTGTGTGTGTGTCTGTGTGTAGGCTCTCCACGTCTGACACTGGCAGGCTTTCTAGCGTGTGTGCAACACAAGCCCAAGATCAACAGCAGAGAGGGAAAACCACCCCGGGTGTCGGCAGACCGCGGCTGTCGGGCCCATCACACGCAGGAGGCAGGCCGCTGTCACCCTGAAATGTAGCAAAACCGTAAACTTGTCTGGCTCATACCAAAGCTTTGGAGTAAAGACTTAGAGGGAAAGATGAGGAAGGCTTATGCTGATGTGATGGTGGAAGTGTGTACTCTGGGTGCTGCTGTTTCCTCTTGGCTCGCATCCCAGTCTGTCTCACACCCCACACAGGCATTCATGCCGCCTCCAAAGAAAAGACGTGTGAAAGTCTTGTGGGGAGCGGGGTCACTGTGAGGTCAGAAAGGTTTTCTCCAAAAAGTGACGCAGCTCCATCGCTCCTCTCTCCTAATAAAGTCAACCCAGGGTGACAGATGACATCCAGACATGTGGGAGGTAATTGTTTTCACTGATGCTCCCTGACGAAGCCCCCGTTCCTCCACGAAGGCTCCCTCAGTCTCTGCCGGCCGTCGCTCATGTGTTTCCCATCAGGGGAAGTCTGTGGTTACCTTCCTGATTTTGCTGGACTGGAAAAACATAGCTAATATGGTGTGATCTGGAAAAAGCTTTGATGCAGGGGCTTTACAAATAAACCTCTGAATGCCATATGGTTTGCATTCATCTCCTAATTTATTTCCTTTAAATGTCTGTTGAATGTTGCGCAGAGCCAACATGTGTTTAACCAGACTTGGGAAAAACAGAAGGCCGGGGAGAGCAGTTTGTGGCAAAGCGTGATTATTATGATGTGTTTTGCTTTTTTTCTCCCTCCCGCGTGATAGATGGGGCCCAGAGCCGCTCCAAAGCAAGCAAACAAGAAAACATCCAAACACTTCTCCTCTGAGCACCGTGAGCTCCCCTTACCCAATCAAACCATGTTCCACTCAGAAAGCAATTAAAAAGTAATAATTGTCAGCCTCATGATGACTCATCGACTGACAGACTTTCCCCCCATTAAGCTGGATATTCCGTTACCACTGACGGGGAAGTCAACAGGCAGCGGGCGTCCAGCAGTGAAGGGCATGTGGAAGTGAACCAGTCCAAAAGCAGCAGACTTCCCAGAGCCGTTTCCAGCCAGCTGGAGTTCTAACCCGTTTCTGTGCTGCAGCTCCGGGGAGCGCCGACGGTCGTTGACCAGCAGCTGCCTGCGTGGGCGTCTGCTTCACAAAACACTTTTTGTTCTTTTATTAGTCGAAGAAAAGAAGTAAAAAAAACCACCAAGGAACGCACATGTCAAAAGTTCACTTCAAACGTTAAGCAACGAAATACGCAATTTTTCCACTTGCTTGACCTTTTTCCAAGACGAAGTGCTAAATATCTACAGCTGTATGAAAACAAACAGGAAGTGAGGGGCGTTGTGTTGGAGTTTCATTTTCTGCTCGCTGATATTATCTAAGATTATTACAATTTACAGCCAGGCTGTCAAGATACCACATCTTGACCTTTGTGACATTTTATTACCTCACAACAACAAATAACATTAAATTGGGGAGATTTCATATGATAGACCAACAAAAAGTTGCACATAGGAGTCTGAGAGCTCACTCATTAAGTGAGTAAACTAAAATTAATTGCGGGTGGTTTTTGGGGGTTTTCCTTGACAATGTCACTCTTCCTTTTGTTAAGATCTGGCAGCATATTTGACTACCAACATCTTTAAATGATCTTATACAAAATTGCATTGTTACAGTAAGAATATCGACAATTATCATCTTGTCTGGTGTTTTTTTTCTCCTCTTCTCTGTGTGGATTGGTTGTAAAGAATATGGAGTTAGGTTCTCTTCATGCTTTTATTAATTTGATTTGAAAATGTTACTGCAGAAATAAACCCCAAAAAACTGATTAATGCTCCCGTCTTCCCGCCTTGTTAGTTAAAGTGGACAGCCGTGTGTTCGTGGTTTTAAGTCATACTCTTGTGAATTTTCAGATGATGGATTGAACTGTACTCCTAAAAATGTTCAAATCCTGGGATATTGTTTTATAACCTGACCTTCCTTTAAACTTTTCCACGAAGTAATCTCTGACCTGTCTGCTGTGTTTCTTTATCTTTACGCTGCTGTTAGCTTACAAGTGTGCTCTATCAAGGCATCAACGTAAAGTGGGCACTTCACAAATATTCACTATTTTAGTGCCTTAAGGAACTTAGGCCCAGCGTTCATTTAGCCACATTGGAAGGTTTTGGAACATTCACAGAACATTTTAGGTCATGTAACAGCATATCAGTTGGATTACAGTCCAGACTTTCACTTGACCTAAAAACAATAACTTGCTTTTGTTTATTTTTCAGCTATTCAGAGGTGGACCTAATGGTATGCTTCATATCACTGTTTTCCTGCTATCCGAACTGTGCTTTAGCTTAAGGTCAACCCCCCCAGACCACTCAGGTCCTCTAATTCCAGTCTACTCAACACCCCTAGAATTAGAACCAAACATGGAGAAGCAGCTTTCAGCGCTGCTCTTTATGCTCCTCTAATCTGGAACAAACTTCCAGACAACTGAAAAGCTGCTGAAACACTGATTATTTTAAGTCACGGCTAAAATCCCATCTGTTTACAGCTGCCTTTGAGTAATCTTTTCATGTATCATATTTTTTGTGTGTGCTTCTGTTTTTACTTTATCTTAAATTCATGTCTGCTTATGAGTAATGTTTTTACATGTCATATGCTTTGTCTGTGTGTTATGCTTTATTGCTGTCTTTACTTTATCCCCTAGTCATGTAAAGCACCTTCAATTACCTTGTTGTTGAAAGTGTGCTATAGAAATAAAATTGCCTGGCCATCAGTCACAGACTGATGGCCTAATATCTTCCTTTAGTCAACTGGGCGACTGTGGCTCAGTAGGTCGAATAGTTGTCTTCCAATCAGAGGGTTGTAGGTTCAATTCCAGCTTTCTGGAAGCAAGGGCTTCTGGTAACTTGGGGCAAGGCACTTAACCCCAAGTTACCTTCCAAGCTCTGTATTGGGGTGTGAATGGGGCTCCAGTGCATATGCTGTGAGTGGTCAGTATGACTAGAAAAGTGCTATATAAATTCAGTCCATTTACTTTAGGACTTCTAGCAGAGAGCAGATGTAATGCTTCCATTAATTATGACCAGTCATCCAGCTCCTACAGCATAGCAACACAGACCAAACCAAACTATAACACTGCCTCTGCCATGTTGGACTGTTAAGACGTTCTTTCTCTAAAATGCTGTGTTAGTTTCACTCCAAATGTAACAGAACACACACCTTCCAAATAGATCTACTTTTATCTTCTACTTTTATCTTATCAGTTTGGGATAATCACAATGTTTTTCTGGAAAATGTGAGACAGGCTTTTTAGTTCATCTTGGCTCAGCAGTGGAAGCCATTTTTGTTCAGTTACTCTTGATGTTGAATCATGAACACTGACCTTAATCAAGGCAAGTGAGATTTGCAGGGCTTTAGATGTTATTCCGGGTTCCTTTGTGACCTCCTGAATGAGGCGCCGATCACCACTCACGTTTTTATCTCTCACTGTTCACATGAGTCCCATAGCCACATTAATGGCTTTGTAATCCATTCCAAAAAGATCAATTATCACTCAGTGTGTGTACGTGCATATCTAAATCAAGCATAAGCTTGATTATAGCCAATAACTGAGCAAATACCTTAACAAAATCGGATTATTGAATAAGTGTGTTCGACTCTGCGACGGTAGGTGGCGACAGACGCCCCTTCAGTTCACAAATGCACAGATCGACCACCTCCATACATCTTTGCCGCCATCTTCTTCTTTTTTTTCCACTGTGTTGTCGTACCAATGTTGTCAAACAGGTCCAAATAATATTTTACAGATCTGGCCATAAGTTGGTAGCACTGTTCCCTTGCAGCAAGAAGGTCCTGGGTTCAAATCCCAGCCTGGGGTCTTTCTGCATGGAGTTTGAATGTTCTTCCTATTAGGGATGCACGATATATCGGCACGATGTTAGGCGTTTTTTAACATATCGGCATCGGTCCGATAAGTAACGGGCCGATATTAACAACCGATGTTTATTTATTTCTATCTTTTTGACATTTCTGTCTGTGTTTCGGGGGGGTGTTATCCATGTGGTGTTTGTTTGGTCATGTGACAGCGATAGTGATGTGGCGCAGGAATGTGGGGGTGTTTAACTCAAGCAGAGAAGCGATGTAGATGGTGTGGTTGATTTTCCATGGTGTCGAAAGTGTAGGGAAATATACCGTATACCAGGGGTGTCAAACTCAAAGGTATTTTGGGCCACATCAAGATCATGAATGTCCTTAAAGGGCCGGTTGTAGCAGAAAGTATTGATAAAACAATTTTAACAAACTTTTAAAATATTAATAAATATCTGTCTCCGAATTCGACGACTACTTCTTAAAATGAAATAATACTGAATATCTTTTCACAATGATGTGATTTAGAACTATTCAAATAAACACTGATTTGATTTGACCGATATATATTATATGGTCCTCTAGAGTTTAGAGGGCCACATAAATGGCTATGGCGGGCCGGATTTGGACCCCGGGCCTTGACTTTGACACATGTGCCGTATACCATATCGGTGCATAACGGTTATCGGCCATAACAGCAGGATTAATATCGGACATTGGTATCGGCCCAAATTTTCCTATCGGTGCATCCCTACTTCTTGTGCATGTGTGGGTTCTCTCCAGGTACTCCAGCTTCCACCCACAGTGCAAAAACATGACTGTTAGGTGAGTTGGTCTCTCTAAATTGCCCTTAGGCATGAGTGTGTGTGTGCATGGTTGTACGTCTCTGTGCTGCCCTGTGATGGACTGGTGACCTGTCAAGGGTGCACACCGCCTCTCGCCCTGTGACTGCTGGAGATAGGCTCCAACCCCCCGCAACCCTGAATAGGATGGACAGGTAGAGAAAATAGATGGATGGATGGATGGATGGATGGATGGATGGATGGATGGATGGATGGATGGATGGATGGATGGATGGATGGATGGATGGATGGATGGATGGATGGATGGATGGACGGACGGACGGATGGACCTGGGAAATTAAATTAAGCCTGGGTGCAACCAGTGATATTGAACTCAAAATATGTGCTGGATCACAGTTTATTTACGATGTGCTGTAACAAGGATCAATTCTTTTTTCACTAAGACTCAGGTTGGTTTGGATAGTCTTTTGAATTAATCTCAGTTTTCTTTGCCTAACATACCCATTGTCTGATGATTTGAAACATTTAAGTTTAAAAAAAGTAAAAAGAGAAGAAATCTCTAAAGATGCTTTTTTCCACCGTTTTATAAGAGTTGGACTATCATATAAAAACCCAATAAAATACTTTAAAGGTTGAGTTTGTACCTCGACAAAATGGGACAACATTCAATGGGTATGAATACTTCAATGGCTATTAGTTCTAGTTCTTCTGTAAAGATGATTATCAGTACAAACAAACAACACGTGTGCTGGACAAAAAAACATCTGCTTCGAAGGAGAATGTCACGTGGCATTCGGTAAACTCACCAAAGCCTAAATCCGATATTTTAAACAGCCCAGTCTCTTGGCAGTTTTAGTGCAATACAGTGTTGTACACAGCCCAGCAGTCTATAAAAGGTTCCACTTAATAGTTTGTGGCACTTAAATATGCACTACAGCGAATATTCATGTCTATCCCTGTGGTCCCATTGAAAGCAGTTTAGTGCGAGATAGGGGAGTCCTGTATTTACTTTCAGCCGGCTGAGGGGAGGAGAGGCTATAATCACAGATTGAAATGTAAATGTGAGGGGGCAAGCTGAAGTATCGAAGCCGACCAGAGAGCCGAGTGGAGATATAAATTACAATCTGTCTGAAAATTTTTCCTCATCTGACATTATGTAAATGGCAGTCTAAGTGACTGGTAGAATTGGAAAGAGAAATCGATGCAGGAGGCGATAAGTGAGAGTGGCTGAGAGAGTGGTTCAGATACACTGAATTTAGGGCTGATAATTTGATCATGCAAAACATATTCATTACATAAGACTCTGTGTTTGCTAATAGAAGACAGTCTATTTTATATAAAGTTAATATTTACTGAAGGTGAATAATAATTAAGAGTTAGATTTTTGATTCGTGGGATGCTTTTTTCCTGCTTTCAGGACAAATTAAAGTGTATTTCTATGTGATTGTCTTCTGGTTTGGTCTATATTGGAGGTACTCAGAAGAACATTTCAGGAGCTTAAATAATAGATGAAGTTCTGACTTCGAAAACCTTTTACAAAAAAATGGTATTTGATAAAACTGATCTAATACTGGTTTGAAAAAAAACACCATGTACAAGGCAGGATTTTATTTCATGTTGCATTTTTATCAGTGAGTTAAGGATTTAAAGCTTCAAAGAAGGGGCCTGAGTAGACCCTGAAATAAAAACAAAAAAAATATTTTAATCCTTTTTTAAAAGAGTAAAACAATCAAATATAAGCCATTCCACTCAATTTTTTTAACCTTTTTTTTTATTCATTTCCACTTTGTTTAGGTACAGGCAGCACTACTTGATTAGGTTTAGAAAAAAAAAAAGACCATTTGGCGTTTCAACCCACCACTTAAATTAATCCTGTGGCTCCTACAAATATACAGCCAAAACCAGATGTTTCCATGCGCTGTAAAAAAAAACACATTAAATCAGACTAAGCCTTTTTATTTTTTAACAGTTATGCAAGGATCAATCCCAAGGGAATATCCATCCAACATTTTATTGGTTCAGAGTCCCCGTGATTAATGCATTTTGTTGAGAAATGTGTGTATCAACCCCAAAACCAAAGCACAAGAGATTATGTAGATGCTGGCCGAAGCTGGAGTCATTATCTATGATATACGTCCCGTAACAACATGATCTGAAAGGTCATTCTGAGAGGAAGAAGGCATTACTCCCAAAGCAACATAGAAATGCAGCATCCAGATTACTCTTTGCAAATGCTCTCAAGGACAAAACCTGGTCCTTTAAAAATTAATTTTTGCTACAAAGCGATCATTTCGGGGCAAAAAAGAAGGGACCTTGCAAGCCTGAGAACACCATCCCAACTGTGAGGTACAAGGGTGGCAAAATCATGTTTGGTTGTTTTGCTGCAGGAGGGACTGGTGCACTTCACAAAATAGAAGTTCATTGTATGGAAGGAACTTTATGTGGAAATTGTGTCTAAATCAGCCAGGAAATTAAAGCTTGGTCACAAAAGGGTCTTTAGAATGGCCAATGACCCTAAACACACCTCCGAACTAGTAACTAAATGGGTTAAAGAAGATTAAGTCAATGTTTTGGAGTCGCCACCACATAGCCCTGATCTCAGTCCAATAGAAAATTACATGGTTAGTGCTGAAAAGGTGTGTGCAAGGTACAGTAGGTGGTCAACAAAGCTGACTCAGGTACACCAGTTCTGTCAGGATGAGTAGGCCAAAACCTCAGCAATCTGTTTAAGAGAAGCTTCTGGAGCGATACCAAAAAGGTTTAACCAAAATCATAAGGTTTAAATGTCGATCCTAAGAAATGCTAAGAGAATGACTATACATTTTTCAAAAAAGGAATATATATATATATATATATATACACTGCTCACAAAAATTAAAGGAACACTTTTTTATTTGGGCCTGGCATGAAATCAATTAAACCTGTCTGCCTCAAAACAGGTATGGTTTTACATGTGGAGGTCATTTCAAGTTTCTCCCTCTTGATCTTTTTTGGCTGGTTTTCCACTCGTGCTGGTTTTGGCTTGAGTAATTATCTCTACTGGCAGTATGAGGCGATTCCTTAACCCTACAGAAGATGCACAGGTTGTCCAACTTCTCCAGGATGGCACATCCAAACGTGCTGCAGCAAGAAGGTTTAATGTGTCTCCCAGCACAATCTCCATAACATGGAGGAGATTTCAGGACACTGGTGGTTATTCTCGGAGAGCTGGACAGGGCCGTAGAAGGTCCTCAACCCATCAGCAGGACCGATACCTGCTCCTTTGTGCAAGGCGGAACAGGCTGAGCACTGCTCGTGCCTTACAGAATGATCTCCAGAGGGCCACTGGTGTGAATGTCTCTACCCAAACAATCAGGAACAGACTTCATGAAGATGGCCTGAGGGACCGATGTCCTGTTGTGGGCCCTGTGCTCACTGCCCAGCACCGTGGAGCTCGACTGGCATTTGCTCAAGAACACCAGAATTGGCAAGTCCGCCACTGGCGCCCTGTACTTTTTACAGACGAGAGCAGGTTCAACCTGAGCACCTGTGATAGACGTGAAAGAGTCTGGAGAAGACAAGGAGAACGTTATGCTGCCTGCAAAGTCGTTCAACATGACAGGTTTGGTGGTGGGTCAGTGATGGTCTGGGGAGGCATATCCATGGAGGGACGCACAGACCTCTACTGCCTAGGAAATGGTGCTCTGACTGCCATAAGGTATCGAGATGAAATCCTTGAACCCATTGTCAGACCCTAAGCTGGGTGCAGTAGGTCCTGGTTTCCTCCTAATGCACAATGCCCGGCCTCATGTGGCAAGAGTATGCAGGCAGTACCTGGAGGATGAAGGAATTAACACCATTGAATGGCCTTCACGATCCCCTGACTTAAACCCAATAGAACATCTGTGGGACATTATGTTTCGGTCCATTAGGCGCCGCCAGGTTGCTCCTCAGACTGTACAACAGCTCAGGGATGCCCTCACACAGATCTGGGAGGAAATGCCACAAGACACCATCCGTCGTCTCATTGGGAGCATGCCCCGACGTTGTCAAGCATGCATACAAGCTCGTGGAGGCCACACAAGATACTGAAAAGCATTTTGTGTTGCAGAAATTAAGTTTTTGAGAAAATGGACTAGCCTGCCACATCTTCATTTCACTCTGATTTTAGGGTGTCTACACAATTGGGCCCTCTGTAGGCTGAAAACTTTTATTTCCATTAAAAGACTTGGCATCCTTTTGTTCCTAAGACATTGCCCTGTCGTTATTTGTATAGATATCCAACTTCATATTGAGATCTGATGTATGTAATATGGTTGTTTAAAGTGCTCCTTTAATTTTTGTGAGCAGTGTATATATATATATATATTTAGAGAGAGAGAGTGCACCAGCTGACTTTTAAAAGAAAATAAATTTTGTTCATATATAGGCCACACGTGTTCATGTTGTAACATGATATTTACAAATTAAGAATTCATTCTGGAAATGTAAATGAAGATGGAATAAACATAAAAACAGATTTGGATGCAGCCCCTAAAATAACTTCAAAGCAGACTCCTGTTTGACAGTTTTTATCTTTTTCCTGTTCTGTTTAGAAATGGAGTGGCCTTAACAGGAGGCAGCGTGGATGTAGACCGGTCCGCACCCAGCCCAGTTCCCCATCTGTAAACAATAGGGGTGTGGATTAGTTTGGAAACAATGTGTTTATTTAAAAAGCCCACTTCCTGCATGGACTCTGCAAGTCTCCCATTAATTTTATTGGCGGCGGCTCCAGTTCTGAAAAATCTTTGTTTTTAAAGGGGGGACACAACACACAGAAGGGAACGCTTTGCATCTGGGCTGGGTTCCTGTGTGATAGGACGACAGCATTAATAGAATTGGTGCCCGCTATTTGTGTTGTTTTAATCATTCCAAGGCATCTTAACTTAGGAAGAAAAACAAAAAATGGGGAAACATTTCCATGTTTTTGTTAAGTCTGTGCTGGCATCAATCTGCTGCTCCTGCGCGCTCTACGTTTACAGATGTGACTTACTTAAAAAGAGAGGACAGAAAGAAAAAACAGAAAGCCAAACAGTTTTTTTTTCCTGCTTAGTCTAAGCTGCCCTCAGCAGTCTGCAGGATCTGCCTGCAGGGACTGAGATTCAGCTGGGGGCTTTGGAGCCCAGGAGCAACGCCCTCCATCCCTAACTGCCCCAAAGCCACATCCTGTCAGAAAGGAAAAGACTTGCACTTTCTCCTCAGGAAGAACACAGGCATTAATGCAATCTCCATTACCCATAAAGCCATCCTTCAGCAGGTTTCACACCTTACTTTTTAGTGGGATGTCGGTCACATCCCGCCATGTTTGGGTTCCTTCATCCTAAGGTACCATGAGAATCTGCTTATGCCGCCTTACAGATTTCTTTAGTTTTTGCTTTTTTTTGACACATTTAAAAGTTTGAGAACATCATATACACTTTGAGGTTAGCAGTTTTCAAATGTTTTTGTTTATTAATGGCAAAAAGCTATCCAGGTCAACCTTAGCCTTATATTAGGTAATCATCACTTAAAACTAGTTGTAGTTCACAAAGTTTTGCAATAACTGGAAATGACTCTTTTACATCGCTGTGGAAGACGTTAGGCCAACTCTTTGTTGAATAATTATTTTCATTCAACCCCAATGGAGGCTTTTCTACCATATCCAGGTGCTGAAGCAGCAAAGCAGCTCCAGAGGATCACCATGTCTCACCACCATGTTTGACTGTTGATATTAATTTAACATGGGTTAGTTTTACACCAAGGCAAGGCAAACTTATTTAAATAGCACATTTTCAGCAACAAGGCAATTCCAGGTGCTTTACATGCTTAGGGGGGAAATAAAGGCGGCAATCCAACTACAATAAAAACAGACAGCACAACATCGAACGAACTTTAAAACATACTCCAGCTATTATTAATCAAATAATCAAAGGCAGCTCTAATCAGATGGGGTTTTAGCCTTGGTTTAAAGGAACTCACTGTTTCAGCAGATTTGAAGTTGTCTGGAAGTTTGTTACAGATAAAAGGAGCATAGAAGCTGAAAGCTGCTTCTCCATGTTTGGTTCTAATTCTGGGGATGTTAAGTAGACTGGAATTGGAGGACCTGAGTGGTCTGGGGGGATGGTATAGTGACAGTAGATCTTCAACATATTTTGGTTCTAAGCCAATCAATAATTTATAAACTAGTAGAAGTATTTTGAAGTCTATTCTCGGAGCTACAGAGAGCCAGTGTAAGGACTTTAGAACTGGGGTGATGTTCTCTACTTTCCTGGTTCTAGAGAGGACACGACCAGCAGCGTTCTGGATCAGCTGCAGCTATCTGACTTTTTAGGCAGACCTGTGAGGACACTATTGCAGTAATCAATCCGACTAAAGATAGGCCTTGTTGCGACATTAGTCCTTTAATTCAAGAACTGTTCTTCAGGCGGCAGAAGGCTGACCTTGTGATTGCCTTTATTTGATTCCAGACATTCAGGAAACAAGGAGTCCATTACTACACCCAGATTTCGGGCCTGATCAGTAGTTTTCTAGCTGTTTCAACTGAAGCTGTGTGCTGAGTCTTGATCGTTCCTCTTTATGTCCAAAAATAATTACTTCAGTGTTTTTTAATCAGCTGGAGAAAATTTGCTTAGCGTTTGCATGGGTTCAAAGTCACCTGGAGACATTGTAATGTAGCTGAGTGTCATCTGCATAGTTATAGCAACTAATCTTACTGTGTGTTATAATCTGGGCTAGTGCGAGCATGTAGATGTTAAATAGGAAGGGCCCCAGGATGGAGCCCTGGGGGACCCCACAGGATTTCTGTCTGTTCTGATGAAAATCTGCCATGTTCACTAGAGTTCAAATCCCTTCATATTTTTTCCCAGAGTGATAGATGTCAATGATTTTATGCCACATGTAAATGCCTGAGACATTGATTAGAATTGTACAACTGTATGCTCTAAATTATTAAAACGGGCCTTGTATAAGTGTTATTTTTTTCATTCTAGAAATCTGGCAGTAATCAGGCCTGCTGAAGCAAATCATGTGATTAATTATCGTTTATTCACAATCTAACGGGTGGGCCAGGTTGATTTGTTTTCTCAAATACTGTAAATTAAATTACATTTTTTAAATATCACTTTATTTATCTTAGACATTTTAAAAAGTTAAAAAAGAAAGCTGTAATGGAAAGCGAGGAGGTGGGGATACTTTTTCCACAGAACTGCAGCTGATCTGACAGCTGCTGTGGAAGGAAACAAACAAAACTCCGCCTAACTCTTTCATGTTGCTACGCCAAACCGATTTTGCTACACACGGACTAGCCCGGGTGGAGTTTATGAGTTCATCTCTGAGACTGACAGATATGAGGGGGATGAGACGGCTTTAGGAATAAGCGGTGCAACCTTAGCACAGGCCGGAGAGTAACAGGTAAACTCGAGGGAGGGTGGTTAAGCCCTAGTTAGGCATGTAAATCCCACCCTTTACAGGCAAAGCGCTTCAGTAGATCCCTGTCAATTTCCTGCAGCAGTGCTCGGGCGGATTTACATGAATACACTATCAGTAGCGCTTAGCCTCCTGTGTTATACATTTACTCAGTTTTGGGCAAGGTAATTTTTTTTTTAAAAGCTAGAAAAAGGGACACACACACACACACAAAAGAAGGTTATTTTCTTTTATTTTTTGTCTTCCAAAGTGACAGAATGGTTTTATTTACAAGCCACCCGGCGCGGCTTCTTTTGAAAATTGACTCCTCCGTTTTGTCCACAGGCCAAGCGCAAGAAGGTTAGCTGGCTGCGTCCCGATAAGCTGGCAGAACCCATCAACCCCCGCGAGAAGATAGTGTTCTGTATTTCTGTCATGCTTTATCATCAGCTGGGGTGAAACTAAACCGGTGCTAAGCGAGAGTAGAGGGACCATTTCCCTGGATTACAGGCGTCAAGTTTAATTTCAAAGACCAATGGTGTATCCAGGGAAGGTGCAGGCTTCGCTTGCCATAGATTGGCAGCGGGGACCCGATAAGCCCCCCCAGGCAGTGTTGTTCACATTCACCGTGGGGGCCTATTGATCTCCGGGCCGCTGGTTCATTTCATAAATTACAAGGCACATGGTGTTAGAGCAGCGGCGTGGTTCTCTATTCACAAAGACTTCCCGCGCCAAGTCGTCTCGGGGGGGCGCACCAAGGGAAGACTGGGTGTTTGTCAGGAGTCATTAAGAAAGGACACAGATTTCGTCTTTAGCATACAACATTACTTTATTTACAACACACAGTCAGGTTAGAATAAAGTTTTTTGCCTGTGAGGGGTCAGTTCGGTTTGAGAAGCTGACTCATCTGAGAGCAACATTCATATCAACATACCCTCATATTGAAGTGTCTCCCTCCGTTTTATCCACAGCCAATATACGAAAAGCACAATCACAACATGAGGGCCTTCTTATTTTATCATCACTGGGTGATATTAGAAAATCATTTCAAATGATATGTCACGTGGGAACAAATATCATTTACAAACCACTAACGACTTGCAAACACTCGTCTAGCCTCGGGTGCAGAGTGACGCCTTCCCACAGTGCGTGCTCGGCTCACCTCTCTATGGGGACGTTCGGCGGGATGCTGCACCGCTTCCTGAATCCAACCAGGAGGAGTTCCCCTCTTCCTTCAGCTCAGGCCTTACAGCAGCAGCAGCGAGACATTAATTCTTAAAAGTCATCCCATTTATACCTGTCATTACCTCAGTCATCTAATGGTTTTTTAGGTGTGTTTGTTGCCCAAATTCAAATGAGACACTAAAATATGCACATATTCTCCACAGAGAGGAATTGGGTTTTGGAGTATTAATAATCAACCAGGCATTATTATTATTACACTTTGCATCCTCCGTGTGGATCAAACTCACCTCACCGCTGGACTGCTAATAATGAGTCATCAATAAAACATTCTCATAATGTCAGAGACACTTGTGTAGATGCGGCGTCTAATTTTACACGGGCCGACTTGGTCATTAGTTCACCACGGCGTGAACGTGGCGCAGCCGCCGCCACCGTGCACAAACACAGAGGAGGTTACAGAAGTGGCCTGATGTGGCCTGACAGTTGGTGCATCAAGCCGCTCGCTCCTTCATTAATGTTAATCACCTTGATACTGTGAATAACCAAACAACCACCTATATGCAAATACCCTAAAACATTTTACTTTCTAATGGAAAATGTGTTTTTGTTTCCAGCGCTGTAATTTGCATAGTAATCACGTCTGTAGTGTCACGTTTCTTTAATCTCAGTCTGGCCCGGATGAACGCTGGATAAGTCATCCGCTCTCGGAGCTGCACACAAAAAGTAAATATGGTAAAGACACAGCGGCAAAAGGGGGGAAAAAAGAAGATGTGAAAGTTTTCCTCTTCTAATCAGAATCATGCAGGCTTTTGGACTCGGAAGGCTCGAAAGTGTACGAGCTGTAATGAGAAACTAAGAAAAGCACCTACCAGAGGCAGAGAGGCACTTTTATTGCCAACCAGACATAATAACTTAATGCAAATTGTAACTAGTTAAGCAAAGCAAAATAATATGATACCATTGTCAGAGGCAGATTGGTATTATAATGTTAGCTTGTGCAAATAATCACATTTTGGAGCTGATACAATTACATTATTTGTTCTGCTTGTATCACACACCAATAAAAGCAAACATCATATTAGGATTCATGGCACTTTTCGCATCGCGTTATCAATATGTGGAAATAATTGTCTGCTGAGAGATTAAATTACATTATTGTGTATCTTTTTCATGCCTAATAAATAATGATGGATGGCTCTTATTTTCATCACCACCTGCAACCATTTTGTCTTCCCCCCCGCAAGTTAAAAATGAGAGCCTAAATAAAGAAATAAAAGGGGAGAGCGAAAAACCCCGAGCAACACGACACCCGAGGCGCTCGTCTCTGAAGTTTCAGCATCTGATGAGGGACGGGGGGGACTGCACCAATGAGCCAGACAGTTATCAGCAAAAGTCAACTGTTTGTTCCCTGGAAATGTTTTCAGATAAGTGTGACCAGAAGGAGCTGATTGACAGGGAAAGTGTCTCGCAGGAGTTTTTCAGTGTGACTATAAATATTGGTACTCCTAAATGAAGCATACAGAGATTTTTTTAACATTTTCTAGCTCCGAGTTGTCGAAAAATGTCTGAATTAAGGTTCCGTGGTGGCATCAGCCATCTTTTACGGTGTTGTCTGGTGGGTCAGCAGTTTATAGGATGCCCCGTCGATCCAGCGCTGGTGGTGGGAGACAGAAGAACTCTGGCCAAAATATCATCCCAGATGGACAATGTCTCCCACTCCATGCATGGAGAGTTCCTTCAGCCACAGACTGTAGCATCCTCGGTGCATGAAGGAACGTTATCGTAGGTCCTTCCTCCCTGCAGATGTAAGACTTTATAACCATCACTGCTCCCAACAAACTCAATGAATGTTGACATCTCTGGAGTAATTTGCACTGTTTCTCTCAGTTCAAATAACATTTCTGCTGCCGTCTTCTCTGTTTGAACAGTTTCTATTCTTCACTTCTTGTAAATAATATGTTGTTTTTAATGCACAAATACACATGCACATATATTATTATTCTTAATTTTGTTCAATTTCCCCTGTGGTACAATAAAGGATGATTCTATTCTATAATAATATTAAAAAATAAGAACTTGATTATTGTTGCATAACCTATTTATTTTAAAAGTTATTAACATTATCTAAACATTGTTATAATTCATTACAGACAACACTTTAAAAAGTCATCACACAAGACATTTAAAAGCCCTTTTAAATAAAAAGATATTCCCTCCCTCCACAAAAAAGTAACTACCTGAAATTTTACCTAAATATTTCTTTGTTTTAGGGGTGAATTTCATTTACTAATTTTTGGGAAAGCCCATCTAGATAAAGTTCCCTCAGTAGTTTTTACATCTGTAAATCCAAATAGAGGGAAAGGACGTGTTACAACTGTAATTCCCCACCCAAAAAATCTCAATCCAACAATGAGTTTAAACTTAAAAAAATAAATAAATAAAAAAAAATAAAAAATCAAATTTTCCCCTAAGAACTGAGGTTATCCTATCCCACAGAGCTACTGCTCTACCATACGGTTGTCGAAGCGAAACACAGAAGAACGTCGTATCAGGGTGAAGCAATTAAATAGCTTGAATCTGACAGTCGCATATAAACACTGCCATTGTTGCACTCTTTTGTTGCTTCCATACGAGTCTCAGTGCAGTGAACCCTTTAACGTGTTTTTTTTTTCAGCCCTGACAAATGTCAGAGATAAACCAGTAGCAGGCAGCCGTGCAGCAACATGATCCACCTCCTCCTTTTTTCTCTTATGGTTCGGCCTTAATTTCAATCACTTCATTTGCACTTTAAGAGATAAGAGAATTGATCAGCCATTGCTGCCTTCATTTACACTTTTTTTCACAATCCACCACCTATCTTAGCTGTCAATATGTGACACTCCTGTTGCATTCATTGCAGTTGCTTTAGTTTTATATCACAGTGAAACAAGGTGAGGACATTACCAACCCCCCCCCCCCCCACACACACACACACACACACACACATACACACCATCTGCCAGTTAAATGGCATAAAAGAAAGAAATTTCTCAATAACTTCAGAACTTCTTAAGTAATGCCTTGTGCACAGCTCGATTTACGAGCTGGTAGAAATTTACATTTTAATGAAATATTTGAATAAGCACTTGGAATTCACTCTGGCAGGTCTTCTGGGTCTAAAACCAACATTTCATGTTTGTGTTTTGAATGGCAGCATTGGGGAAATTAGCATGCCACTCATCCAGATTACAGGGGCATCAGTGTAAAGTCACAGGCTTCCTTAATCAAGCTTCTCTGCAGGTAAACACTACCCATGACATGTTTAAATGGTCCATTCACTTTATTTTAAGGGTAAAGGGACTGGGGATGGGCAACAGACTGGAATAAGGGAGCTTGAATATGAATACAAAGAGACGCAGGCTGTAGTCACTAAAGGGAATCTATAGTTTACATTATTATTACTCCTCTTAACTAAATCTGTCTGTGGGCTTCAGTAAGTATCCAACTTTAGTTGTTGAACAGCTTTCACAGACAAAGCTGTTAAAAAGCACTGCACAGAAAACCAATAACTATTCAAATTAATAATTTTTATTTAACACCACAGTTTTTAGTATTTTTTTTACACAAGTATTTTTTCCAAATAAATACTAAAAACATATGTATTATGGAGAGCTTTCTGTAGCAAAACTATGGGTTACATGTTTGCAAATACCTTATGGTTTATATATAAACCGCATAACCCCCTGACCAGACATAATAGGTGCCACTATCAAATATGTAACCCTTTTGTTTCTCTGCTTTGATCCTTTTTTACAAAGTAAAACATTGCACAGCTGAAAATAATTCACCAACTTCTTCAGTCTCAGAAGTAAATTAGCTGAAGGTTGAATATAGAGTCAAAACAAAAACGCCATTTTATTTAAGACAAGCTTTTTCCAAGTTTTTGGTGCATTTATAACTGCTCTTTTAAAGGTTAAAATCTTGCTTTCCCAATTATTTAGGAAGCAGGTGAATAATACAAATCACCAATAACTAACTTATAACAAGATAAATCTGAAGCCTAATGTAGCAGATAAAGAAAGGTGTGAATTTTTGCTAGGAACTGTAACCATAGATTGGCAAAAGAGGGCATAACGCAGAGAAGGATCAAGGAAACTACCAGTGGAATCTACATTAATAAACAAAAAGAGAGAAAACCAGAAGAAAATGGAAACAGGAGGAATTGACAGCAACTCAAAACAGGCATGAAACATAAGATAAACCATAGATATAGAAGGGTAGATGACACATTACCTTGGTTAAGACATAAGTCTTAAAGCAGCATGCCTGCCATATTGTGAGTGGCAGGAACTCCTTGGAAACCAATCCAACTACCCATGGTACATTTTTGGGACGTATAAGGACTAAACCAATTTGTAGGGAATCATTTTATTTACATCACCCCATGTTCATTTTAGCACTAATAGTGGCAATCAGCTGAGGATCTGTAAGATCTCTCACAAACCTGCTGTTGGGGGGGGGGTAATGGAAAGCTTAGTAATTTCTTAAAATCTCCTATAATTTACTGAGATCAAGAAGTTATTGTTGTTATTTTGCATCCTTACTAAGCTTTTTCTTGCAGTAAGGTGAGATGCTGGGGCATAAGTACAGGTCAGGAAGCTAGGAATGCAGCTCATCATCATAGTGGAGTTCATAACTGGAGTTACTTTGTTTACGGCTCAGCAGGATCAACCTGAGGCTGTACGCTCAACACCTGCTCCACAGCATCCTTTTCCTATGCTCAGTTTTACTATAGGGGTCCAAGATGAACACAGAGACCTGGTGACTCAATTTCAACTCCACTGGTTAATATTGTTCCTGTAACTGCCAGAGTCTCCACAGCAGGGCAGCAGTCTCGTGTATGTTAAGGTTGTTTTCTTTTTTCTATGTTCGGGATTTTGAATATTTCCAAAATATATATCCTTGAAGGACAAAAAGGATAGAAATCATAATGTATATGGGTTCAACAATCATTAACAGAAAATATGTTTTTAAATTTCGTCATTTTTTCATTCACATAATTGATGGGAAAACTACAACTGGTACTATTTGTGGTTTGAGTCAAAATAAACTACAGATTGTGTGTTAGGTTCCTGATCAGTCACAGAAAATGTGCTGAAAGGTTTTATGGCAATATTTTCAAAAATATAGAAACTATTTTTGAATAAGTGCTGGTTTTGGACACAGCTTTTTATATATTTTAATTTAAATTCAGGCATAAATTACCTTACTTTCTTCACTTTTAACCTGTGTACATGAACATTTTCAATGCCCCTTTTTTTCAAACACACCTTATTATAACTCTCTGAAGAGTAAGGGCATAGACAGAAATGGGAAGGTTTTAGAAGTGCAATATATATGGTAGACCACGGCTGACAAGTGAAAGCAAAATGCTTGGAAAATATGAAATGCGTAACAAAACAATAGAGAGTTAATGAGCAGAAACAGGACTCAAGCTGTAAGGTATCAGCAGGAGGAATATTAGATCTTCACGAATAAAACGGAAAGACAAACCATTATTAACAAATAAGCCACAGAAAACAAGGTTACAGTGGGCTAAAAAGAAGGTGCTGTGGATTGTGGATGATTGGATGAAAGTGATATTCGCTGATGAATCACCAATTGGCACTGGACAAACTGATTATAGGCTGGAACTTTAGTTTCCAATGAGACAAATGGCTACGTGAAGATAACAAATACTACCACAGCGCCTAAGGATATATGCATAGCAGGGAAAGTGCTAACTGCAATATTATAAATCATGGCCACAGATTTATTTCCTCTACACACAGTGATTGATTTCAACTACCTTTCCTGTTTATTTGGATGATTATGCCTTACAGCTAATGAAAACAACAACAAAAAAAATCACTTTCTCAAGCCAATTTTACCCAGTCTGTTTCGTTTTTTGAACCATGAACTCTGACCTCAACTTGAGGGAAGTGAGGTCTGTAAAGCTTTAGATCAGTGTGTCCCAACCCTGGTCCTCAATGCACACTGCCCTGCATGCTTTAGATGTTTCCCTGCTTTAACACGCCTGCTTTCGGATGACTGCAGTTCAACAGAAGCCTGTTAATCAGCCATCAATTGAAATCAGCAGCGCTGAAGCAGTGAAACATCTAAAACAGTGGTCCCCAAGCTTTTTCTTTCACCACGGACCAGTTTATTATCAGACAATTGTTTTTTTCCTCTGACCTTTAAAATAAGATTTAACACAAAAACAAACACAAAAGGTACATGAAAAATACAACTCACCTCAACGCTGAATCAGCGGGAGCCCGGTGGCTGTTCCTCTGTAACGGGACGGTCCAGTCTGGGGCAGTTTTCCTGGAAGTCAAAAGCTTTTCTTCTGTGTCTTCACTGGACCTTTTCTTTTTTGCAAAGATACTTGTAATAGAACTCTGTTTTCAATCATTTTCCTAGCTTGTGGGTTTGTTTTTAGCAGTGACGTATCACGTGAGCAACGCAAGCGTCTTGACATGCGCTCGAGAGTGAGTTATAGCTGGATGTAACAGTGAGAATCCGGGCATTTTTCAAAATCAAACATCGTTTAGACTCGGATAATAAATAAAATAGAAATGCTTTAAGTTATTTATTGTTTCTCTGCGGCCCGGGGATTGGGGACCTCTGATCTGAAACATGAAAAGTGTGCCTTGAGAAGAAGCGATCCTGGATGAGTCGTCTATGCCCTCCTGGAAGAGCTGTGGTAGGTCGGCCGAAGGTTCAACTCTTGTTCCATTGTTCACTGGAGTCCCAAAGCCTTAGAAATGTTGAAAACCTTTCCAGATTTATAGACATCAGTGACTGTTCTTTTAATTTACTTCATGTTGTTAGACAAGTCCTCTGTAAGAGATTTGTTGGCTACTGAAACCGAACCAAAGTGACTGTTAACAGTTAACTGATGCTTAATCAAGAGTGGGATTATATTTTCTCCCACCTCCAGGTTGAAAATGGTCCTCTCCAGTCCTTTAGGTTTGATGTTAAGACCTGTTTCATTATTAAAATTGAATTTGTGAACAAACTGAACTTTTCAACGATTTTCTACTTTGATGACGTCCACCTGCAAAACCCAAACGGCTTCGGGTCGGCCTTTCTTATTAGTTTCTCACTGCAAACGAAATCAACCGAATGAGCATGCAAGACTGTTGGTTCTTCACGTTCTAACAGAAAATCCCCCTTTTAGGTTCATCGCAGCACCTTCATTGTATTAGAAGTCATCTTAACTTAGTGAACCCTTCATTGATCCAGCATCTGCCCCACCCTTCACCCTCTTTTCCCAAGCAAAGGAGACATCTGAGCTATTTACTCAATGAGCATTAATACCATTGGCTACTCACACGAGGCCTGCTAACTGATGTGATAAGCACCGTTATGCTTTCATCTTCCTTTAGTTCCCCTTTTAATTGCTTCTCCTCTTTGAAACCTAGCGGTGCCGTCTAATAAAGAAGAAAGCAGGCCAAGCTGAGAGTTACTGATTGTTGTGTCGGAGCTGGAAGAGAGGCGGGCCTCACCGTATTGTTGTGTAGATCCGTGTGTGCGTGCACATGTTGGGGCGGAGGCCAGCGAGGCATGCCTTTTTGAACAGCAGGTGGTAATTGAAACAAAACAAGGGCTGATTAGGGAAGCGTCTGGCAGCTCATGATCCAAACAGCGCGCCGCAGAGGAGCCCAAACACAAGAGCCCTGGAATAAAGTGGTCATCATCTAATTAACAGAACACGTTTTAATTACAGAGTAAACCAAGCAGTGCAGTGTGTCAATTTAACTGATGTGGTAAGTGCCAGTTTACAATATCAGAAACAGACAAATAATTGGAATCTAATTACAAGCGGGTCTGCTGCACACCAGCGCCTGCAGCCCATCTTAATAAACAAATTTTTTACATCAAACCATGAACAACAAACACTGCAGGACTGCTAATTGGCCCACTGAAATGTTGGGAGTTTGCCAGCTTTGACTATTTGACTGAGGCTCTTGTTTGAATGGATGAGGCTGTGCCGCGCTTTAATTAGAATGAAGTGAGCAGCGGTCGACCACGTTTGTTTTTGCAATCGTACGAAGGGGGGAGGGGGGAGGGGGGGGTCTTCGGAACATGACTGATCTATCCGGCGTCAGCGGGGCAGGGCGGAGCAGCAGAGCATGGCTTCGGGTTAACGGCATCATTTTTAGATTAATGGCGAAAATTAACCACAATCTGGTGATAATGATGCAAAAACAACACAGTTACTTTACAAGTTACAAGCTTAATGCCAGTTTTTATACATTGTTCAGCAAACAGGATTGTCTGCAGTTGAGGTGAACGTAATGAGCATGATGCAAAATCCAGCAGCAAAGTTGAACATTTAGTAGTTTGACAAATCTTTAGATTTTTTTTTGTTTTAATTACATCAACCAGGCAGGACCTACAGATAAACATCAGCCTGCATGGCTAAAGCTGGCACACTTACATGATAGGCGGTATTGTCCCTGTTAAACGAAAAATTTGAATACAGCTTTTAGGGTTTAGTTGGCTTTGGGAAGTTCAGAAACAGCAGACGGGTACTGGGTGGCCAGAAGGACTGTGGCTTCTGTGGCTGCAGAGGCAAAAACGATTTGGGTTCTGGAAAACCACTCGATGACTCAGAAAGGGAAAATGGAAACCATTCCATGCTGTCCATGGTTTAAGGGCTGCGGGTGGAAGGAGCACTTTAAGGAGCTCCTCAATCAAGTCTGAGGGAGGGCGGGTCTATCACCATGGCGGAGGCTGCTGATGTAGTCAACAAACTCTCTGTGGCAATGCGCCAGAAGTGGAAGGCTCTTGGTTGACCTGTCTCTTCTGTGTGACTACAGGACAGCACCTGTGGAGTCACGGAACGGGGTGGTGGTTCCAGTTTTTAGGAAAGGAGAGGTGAGAGTGTGTTTCAAGTGTCAGGGGATCACAACCCTCAGTCTGATTATAGAGCCTTGGATTCAGAGGAACAGTATGGCTTTAGTCCTGGCCATGGAACAGCGAACCAGCAGATCTTTACTCTCGCAGAGTTGCTGAGGTGTTCAGAGGGGTTAGGCTGACGATCCCTGTCCCTTAAAGTATTTGGAGGAGGTGTTGTGGGGGCACGGTGTACCTGGGCTTCTTTCCAGAGCCATCCAGTCCTTGTAAACCCTAAGTGAGAAGCGTCTGTGGATTATCAACATGTTTGTTTGTGGTGTTCATGGCAAGGGTCTCAAGGCCTAGTTGGGGGAGATATAGGCATCCGGTTTGGTAATTTCATGGTCTCGTCTTTGCTTCAATTCAATTCAGTTTATTTATATAGCGCCAATTCATAATACGGGCACTTTACAAGTAATTTCAATTCAATCATACATACATTCCAATCCATTTAAAAGTTTTCTATCCAAGGAAGCCCAGCAGATTGTATCAAATCATTGACTTGCAGCATTCGCTCCTCCTGGACGAACATGTAGCGACAGTAGACAGTCAACCGTGTTGTGTCGTTGACTTCACAGCAATCCCTCATACTGAGCAGGCATGTAGTGACAGTGGAGAGGGAAAACTCCCCTTTAACATGAAGAAACCTCCAGCAGAACCAGAACCAGGGTCAGTATGAGTGGCCATCTGCCACGGCCACCTGGGGGTTTGACAAAGACAGAGCAGAGACACAGAAAGAACAAAAGAACTGATGTAGGAGTATTTTCTATGTTAAAAAGTTGGTAACAGGAGAGGGAGAACGTTCAGTTACTGGGAGGTTCATCCCAGTCAACGCCCCCCTCCAACAAGCTATCACAGCTGAGCAGAACGCCAGACCAGGTGTGGCTTCTATGGAGAGAAAAACACTGAGAAAACAACTGTTAAAATAACTGGTCAGTAGTCGAAGAGAAAAGTAGCAGAGTGAAGAAAAGTGGTCAGTCTGTCCTCCATCAGTCTAAGCCTATAGCAGCATAACTACAGAGATAGCTCAGGATGACCTAGCCCGTCAGAATGAGACATGAGAAAGACAGAGCCAGGGAGAACCGTCTGTTTGGAATACCCCCCCCCCACACACACACACACAACCGGCTTAGGCTGCCAGCTACTACCCCTCCCCCCTTCCATCACTCATCCAACAACGTTTGCTTTTTACAGACCATTTGGTTCTGTTGACCTCTTCAAGTTGTGACTGTTAGAGTGCACGGGAGTGGTTTCTAGAAGGGTCATGAGGTAGCTGGTAACCACTGTTGTCTCAGCTTCAGCAATGCAACTAATGCTATTATTATACATTGACAATAATATTGAAATCATTGTAGCACAGGTCAGTTATTTCTATATGTGTTTTAAAATTTCTATGATTTCTCGGCAAATGAATTACAATAAGAAATAAAAGAGCAACAGTGAATCATTTTACGATGAAGAAAAACGAAAATGACTGATACAAAAAACTTTTGTGTAAACTTGTTCTGTTCGTTCTATACATTATTGTGTATAGGCCACAGTATTCTCAGCTGAACGTTCATTTGGTTGCTGGGTTGTGTGTTCAGCCATTTTACAACATTTTAAAATGCTATTTATGTACTCCGAAATCACATACGATCTTGTGAAGTTTTGCAAAATGTACCTAGTGACCTGGGAATGTTTGGGGAGTGAAATCTGTTCATGTGTGGTGTCTTCGTCATTGTAGTGTGGCCGCACACCGCACTGTAGGACCAAAACTGTTATATCCGTGATTTTTTTATTGCCATGCGTGGTCTCTCAAGTTTGGAAATCGTACAAACATTTTTAATTCTTGCTTTGTGAACCAGGCCTTATGTGCACTGGGATAAAGGTTTCACATCAAAGCACCTTTGTGCTTGTGAATAGGTCAGTTTTATCTGACGAAAAGTACCTTTTCAAAATAATCTTTTATCAGTTATTAAACATACTTGCTTTTATTACCATGATAATATATTCTAATCTTAAATATTTGTGTTAGTATTAGTGTTTGAATGAGAAGTAAGTAGAAAACATATAATTTTTCATGGACATTAGCAGGAAAAAAAGCAGTGATCAGCTACTGGACAAATCGAATAAACTCACGTACGTATACATACGTACATAAATATATATATAAAAATATATAATGATGGGATATCAAAACTATAAGAGACAAGTTAAGCAGTTGGATCAGGTTTAACCTAAATACCTCTGACAAATATATGTGGCACCGTGCTGCGCTGTCAAATAGTCAGGACTGTTTGCAGAAGAGAGAAGACGTTCTGCTTTCACTGATTCCAGGGCTCCACCTCAACACGGGCTTTCGTCTTGGCAGAGGAAACGTATCGAGAAAGGTTTCACTTAGTGTGTGGATAAACAGGGCACTGAGCCCTGTGACAACGTCCACATCCCGTCACCGAAACACTGAAGCAACGAGTGTCCAGATCAAGGATTCATTCACTAAGTTCATTTAGAAAAAAACCCATTAGTGTCAGATTCTGTATTCAGGCCTGAATGCATAATTTAGACTAATGTGTTGTCAACAGTCTGCCAAGAAACTCAGATTTATCTGTGTGAGACCAGTTTTTACTTATAGCATCAGAATAACTCATCCCATGTTAATTATTGATCTTTATGGAGCAGAAGTTGGACCCAAATACTGGATGTGAGTGAGGAAGTCTTTCTGGCTTTTACTGACCAAAGACGACGAGGCATGACAACAAAGGGAAGCCAGTTAAAACTTCAGACGTAGTCTAAACCTGAACACAAAGCACAACACACCATGATAGCCACAATACTTCATCCTGGTGGTAATTATTTCTTTACATGCGTCTGATCTACAGTGTCTGTGCTCCCTTAAGCTTTATAGGAAGATCAGTTTGTGATCAGCCTCATGAAAACAACACGGATACACAAGAACTGGAACGTTCTGTGAAATATTACCCCCACAAAAAAAAAAAAAAAAAAGCTTGGGATTTTATATCTCTTCCATTAAATCTTATCTCTCACTGGCCTTTATTAATAACACACTTGACATTTATGTTTTCCAGCAAGAAGCTAAGTTAGAAACGATTTATGTCACCAAAAGCTTTTTAACAAATCAATGCAACTATTTGTAATTGCTTGTTTCACAAGATTAAAAGTGCTTAGACTTGATCTCTGTCTCCTGTTTAGTGGCTAACGCGACCTCAAACCTCCATCGTAAAAAAAAAAAAAAAGTCCAGGTTGTCAACGTCAGCTCCCAGCTCCACGTTGCTATTATTTCTGGGATTTTAATGCAGTTGCAATTTACAGCTTATCAAAGGCAGTTACCTAAATTGCTGTTCAGAAAAGATAGTTAAACTGTCTTTTTAACTATGATATAATTTAAGGGCTTAAGGCGTAGAGGAGCAACAAACACAAATCTGCTTAGAACTGTAAAAGAATTTTGAACAAAACAGCATCGCGATAGACTTTGAGGTAAAAACTATGAATCATAATTTTAGGGTATACAAAGGTATTTTACATGCCTTAAATTTGTTACAACCCCTAAAAACAATGTTTTTTTTAAATGATTTACCAATAATGCAGCAAATGTTAGTATTAATTCTTTGTAAAGTATACAAATATATAAACTATGATGTACTCATCAGTTCAGCTCCATCTGATGATTTGGGAAAATATGAAATATAATTATGCCGGGTTTATGTTCCCAGTTTGAGAACTAGTGACCAGGCTAAATGCCATTAGCAGTATTAGCTAATCATTTGTTTTGTGCTTTTAAACTCATATTTACTAGCTACAAATTATTAAAAAATTGTCACACTTTTTGTTGCACCCGCCCGCCCATTTAGGGTTTTTATCTTCATTCCTTCCATGGCTACTTTCTACTTTTAAATCCATTCTGTTTCTATTATTGAAGCATCCAAACAAATGTGTGTCCTGTCTTTTATTCATGTCAAACCACAAATAAAACCAACACATGTCCAAATATTTTTTTTAATCATACCAAGGTGATATTTTTCCATCAAATCTACAGAAATGCGATTGTCAGAAATGTGTGTTGGCAACAGAAGTAAAATACACAACAACAAATATGCTCCTTTCCCAAGTAAAGTGCAAAATATTTGCAATCTTTTAAATTTATTTTTATTTCCATAAAAAACCAAGCTGTTTCCGAACGCTTGGCTTCAAACTTGCTGAGTAAATGTTTCTGCCGGTCCGTCCCCTAAAATGCTCCTCTCAGGTAATTAGTATGAAAAATAATCAATATCTAATTGTTATCGATTTGGCACGTTTCATATTGCAATTAATTGATTAGTCCTTTATTATTTTTTTTACTCAAAACGCTTGACACCAGACAAAAAAAAAAATGCTAATGCTGATATTACGTTTAATTGAAACTCTGGCCACAGCTAAGTAAAAAGAATGAAAACGATATGCTAAAACATGAAGGCGATGTATAAATATTGAGTTTAGTTCGACTCAAACTAGATTCAAAACAATAACTGAAGCAAACAAGGAGAAACAATTTGAACAACCAGCATTTTATTGCATGTTTAGAATGCTCACGTCAGTCATCGCCACTGACTACAACAGAGTGGTCTGCATCCAACAGACCAGGAATGATGAGTTTACAGACTCATGGAAGTGATGAGTAATCATATTTCTCTTTTTAAAAAAAACATAAGAGGGGAGGAAAGCAAACTACAGAGAACATTTAAAAAAAACAAAAGGAACCAAGAAAAGAAAGTGAGAAGCTTCTGCAGGATGAGAGCACTGTGACAGCTCCTGGGCTAGAGCCCACCCCCCCTTCCCTTTCTCTCTGCCTTAAAAGAAACAAAAGTGTGATATGAGAGCTGGAGAAAAGAGGGGGACGGAATGATGGCAGGCTGGAAGTTGGAGATGGATGAACGGATTGCATTTTTAGTGCTTGTGTGTGTGTGTGTGTGTGTGAGAGAGAGAGATATTTAGAGGATCTGCAGTTTGCAAGGCGTTCCACTCCCGCAGCATAAAGCCTTCGACCTGCCTGCTGTGCTTGGTTTGACTCTGACAATGACCACTTAAGAGGGGAAAAAAATCCAATAACACGTGTTTAATCTACATGACATGGAGGATGAGACAATTTTGATATGTGTGTGTGTGTGTGGGGAGGGGGTGTGAAAAAAAAACAATTAAAGAGGGAGGAGAAAAAACTTTAAGTAATATTCTTTACACCTTGGCACTGCATATTTTTCTTCCTTTTTCCTAATAATTTCATATAAAATATCATTAGATCAACACACCCTTATGATACCCCCCCCCTCCGCAATCTCCTGTGACCCTGGGATCAGTCATGCAATGCACCTTGAAGTCACCTGCCTGTAGCAGGACGTCTCTAACATACAGCCGCAGAGGGCAGTGGTTGGAAGTATCAAAAAAATAAAATAAAATACAGCTCAACACAAACAGGGAAAGAAATCTGTACAAAATGCTCAGGTCAGTGATAACAGAGAAAAGTCTGTTTCCTATAATACAGTTTAAAATCCAAAATCTGGGACACCCCCCCTCCCCACTCATTCCCACCGACTAGGATCCTCCCCCCCCCCCCCCCCCTTTCATTTAGATGTAAAGCAAGGATTACTAAGTAAAATACATTTGCAGCGCTTTTGCTATTCAGATACATAGTTTTTTTTTTCTATTTCATACTTAATACAAAGCAGACGCCATGAAGCAAACGGACGTGATCTTAGAAAGAGGAAAACCTGAAGCTGGAGCTCCCTTAAAACAACCCCCGTCATTAGCAAATGGGAGGAAAAGCCTTGGACAGGACCAACGGTGCCACACACAGCTGGGTGCCACTCCACATGAAATCATGGTTTAAAAAAAAGGCCAGAGAGCCGCCGGTTTTGAAGAGGAGGCTCCGGTTTCTTTCCTTTTCGGTCGTTTTCTCCCCACACATGCAAGCCGCACAGCTAAGTGCGACCGAGTGAAATGTTTGTTTTTCTCACCGAACTGAATCGTTCCCTACAGGTTTGAGCCGAGGTATGCGTCCTAACCGTTTTCTCATGCTGTTATCTTTAGTAATGTCAAGCTACACATGCTGAGAGTGATCTAATCTACCAGTGCTTCCCCCCCCCTCCCTCCCTTCTTGTTACGAATACCAAACAAACGAGGGCCGAGGCTTCGTGGATCAGCTCGGCCCCGTTCTCACGATCCCAGCCCGGCTGGAACTGACCCGTCCCACAGCTGCCTGGATATTAAATACATCTTCTGGAAAGCCGCAGATCGGCTTTCTTCTTTTTAGTTAATGAGCAAGTGACCTTAAACAGGACAAGAGCAATAACTGCCATAAAGTACCTTGTACCCAGCTTATTAGTTGACAGGAGTGTTTTTTTAATATAAAAAGCAATAAGTTGACAGAAACTAAACACAATCATAAAAGTGTTGACCGAAAAAAACGAAGACAAAAAATAATAACGTGAAAGTGGTATACAATCATTTTAAAAGGATACAAAGACAGGAATAAAAGAAGAGAATCATTGTGTGGTCCAGTTGAAAGCACATGAATTTGTTCACAATGTTTTTCCATTGACCAGGAAGCTTTTTGTCATCATTTTTTTATTTTTCTGCACACAAACCTGCTCCCAACCTAAAAAGTCCGCCACTCCCCCCGAATTTGGTCATCATGTAGTCGAGCCCGTCAGCTCCTCCGGTTCAGTTTTGGTCACCGCAAAGCGTCGCCGCAGCTCTCCTGTTTGAATCAACCCCTTTGGTTTAAAATGATAATAACAACAATACTAATAATAATAAAGGATGAAAACACCACTTTGAGGAGTGTTTTCCTTTGATTCCATCAGATGGCAGAGCGAACGGAGAAGACATATTTGGCCTTATTTGCTATTGCATCGAACAAGGCATGGGCCGCACACTACCACCCTTTCACTATATCCTGGAATTTAGGAAGAAATGTTTGAAATAATGTATTTGCTGTTATCTAAAACTGAAAAGCAAATGTTTTCGAACACAAACATTTCCACACAGCCGAATTCGTCTTTTGCGCATACGAGAAACGAGTTGACCTTATTTCAGCCAGCTTGCCGGCAGTGTGCAACAGCAAAGGAAGTACGGTCACCAGCTTCACGCAGCCATAAAGAAAAAAACAATTAAAATCTAGTGACCCTTCTTGCACTTTCATCAGTATTTCATTAAAACGACTAAACCATCGGAATGGTACGAAGGAAAAGTGATTTGGTATTTAAAAAAACCTTGTTGATAGCGGCAACCGGCCCATGCCTTAATGGAACACACAACATTGACTTTGTAGTTTATCTTTGGTAGTCACGTGACAAGATATTAAAACACACTGACAAGAAAAGCCAGAGGTAACACAAAATAAACCTAAAACTAAGAATAAATAAAAGATTTAGAGTGGTTGATTGCAGTCTTGAACTGAACGGTCTTCTATATCTAACTTAAAAGGAAGCTGGAATTTCTTTTGGCTCCATCACAAATCCACTATGTAAAATTATTTTTTTGGGGGGGGGGGGGGGGGGTGCTGAACAGACAGTCATCGGCATACGGTTTCATATCAGCTGTCAAGATACTGGAATGTGAAAAATCTGCTGGCACCAGGATCGTTCCCTCCCCGGTGCGTGTTATTAACGCTCAAAACCCAAAACCAGTCATGCGCCAGATATAAATAAAAACTACAGGGAACACGGCTTTATCCTCGAGCGCCGCGTGAAACAACGGCACGGGGGAAGCGGACGCGTTTGATTAACCACGACGGCTGTGTTCAGGAATCACAATTAGTTGGTCTAAATCATTATCTTCGCCGGTGCACACCTGACATTTTCATTTGGCTTTTAAAGAAAAAAAAAGAAAAAAACCCGGAGCTTGTAAGTGATCAGAAATTGTGTTGTGGCTCAGCACGCTCTGCCGTGAGGGGCCGTTTTAAAGAATAATTTCATAAGGAAAAATCATAACCTGCATGATTTCTCTGTCATTCATTCGCATCTTAAATTAAACTTCATTGATGCGTGGAGAGAGCCTTCATTATGAGTAGCGCATTGCCGATGGACCTCATGAGTAGGAGGGAGAGAGACGTAGAGGAGGGCGGTTTTTCTTCTTCCTTTCTGTCTTTTTTTTGGGAGGGGGGAAAGAAATTGAAATAAATGACAGAAAAATACTATTTGGTAGCTGACATTCTGCTTCATATGTATCTGAATATTTTTTTGTTGCTTTTTCTTCTTCTTTTTTTTTTAAAGAACAGCATGAGAGGAAATCATAAACATTCATCATCAAGTGGCGACCACACAGAATCTCCACAGAATGGGCATGAGGTCTGATCAGTTTCAACAAATAATCACAAATAAAGATGCAACATGTGAAACAGCATTGAATAAAGCAGAAGACACATCATGTTGATATTTTAGGATCCCCTTCTCTTAGAAACCACAAAAGAACCCCCCGCCCCCCAACCTATGAAAAAAAAAAAAAAAGTTCCCTCCCACCTTCGATGGAATCAAACCAATAAGAAGTGTTGAAGGCAGTGACAATGAACTCATTCGCTCTCCCTCACACACACACACACACACACACGCACCGTGTAAATTAAATGTCTCGTCTTTATCTCTCTCTTCAGTTTATGGTCACACGTGTGTGTCTGAGAGAGTGGGCTGGCAGAGTGGGTTGGAGTACAGAGTCCCTCTTGCAGTCCTTCGTGGCTGAGCGGCGAGGGTCCGACCCCGAACTTGTCGCCCACCCCACCACGGTACCAAGCAGATCCGTCCGACACACGAGTACAAATGAAGTTTGTCTTCACTTTCTAAGCGTTTACTGAAATCAAAAGTAGAAAGCAATCTGAAATCAAAAGAGCCCTCCCTCATTGGGGGCGTATTCTGTGTTCTCCCCCTCCCCTGTTCTTGCTATGTTTTGTAATGGCACTAAAACGTCAGTCAGCTCGGAGACATGTGAGAGGCTGAGACTGCAGTCCGGTGTTTCTGTCTCCAGGGAGATCCACACCGTCTCGGCCTTACAGCATGTCGTCGTGGCACACGTCGTCGTCGTAATCTCTGTGGTGGTCGAAATCCGGACTGTGATTGGCGGTCGTGACCAGGGATAGGGGTCCGTCATGGTCTTCGGGGTCCAGTGGTTCCTCCTTAACGCTGATGTGATGCCTACGGCATTGGAGAAGGGAGAAGATGAGAGTAAAACTGTTACTTACTTAAACGCAGTCTTCAAAAGTCTGGAGTTTGCTTGAAACATTTTCCAGGTCTGGATAAGTATGGAATACACAACACTAAGTGAGGAAATTGTTTGATATTCCAGACATTTTTGTTTTCATGTTTTATCTTTGATTTACCACATCACATTTCACACGACTGACTCCTTTTCACTCACTGACTGATTGCATGGGGGCCGATTGACCACTTTTGAGGACTCTAGAAAACTTTAAACTCAGACTGAACTGTTATTGCAGTTAACACCAAACGAAGCCCTAATGCCTAGTTTCCACTGAGCGGTACGGCACGGGTCGATGGGGTGCGGTACGCTACTTCATCTGTTTCTGTTGTAAACGCGGCCCGTACCGCACCATTCCTGGGCCCCCTTCAGCTGTCGGTGAAGAGTACGGTTAGGTTAGGGTTGAGCTACCGGCGTCATATAACACAGTCCATTGATTGGGTGACAGAAAAACGTCACTGTGGATGCATTTTAGGCAACACCTTAAAAATCATGGGAAAAATATGTCAAGAATAAATTACAAGTTCATTGTGGACTTATACAAGTTTGGTTCATCCTTGACTACAGTTGCTAGACGCCTGAAGTTGCTACAATTATTTCTTCAAACAATTATAATAAATCATAAATACCACTGGAACTTCAGATGTGATGTGCAGGCCTCACACCTTTCACGAAGGACCTTGTGGCTGAAAGGCCACTCAGAGAGGAAGAAGCCATTACTAAAACAGGAAAGGTTTAGTCTGATTTAATGGAACATGAGGGGAAGAAAAGAGGACAAAAAAAACACTGTGAATTGGCCCCATACTAAACTCTGAATATTAGAAGCCAATTCCAGCCTTGTGTTTAAAGGTGAAAGCTCAACAATTTGAACTTAAATGCCCAGAATGTTCTGAAGAAAAACTGGAAAAAAATTAGAAATTAAAAGTCCAGAAAGCATGCACCTTTTGAAAGCGAAAATAAGTAGGAACACTGACACCGGGCACAAAGTGATACCTGTGCTGATTCTGTTTATAGAGGAGGAGGCAGGGGAACAAAAACAAATGTCTGGCTTCTGTGGAAAAGGGAGGGGGGATTGCTGGAACTGATGATAATTTCAGTTTTCTTTTGAGGTATTCCAATCCCGGCAAAGCTGCGGGCTTTTTTACTTCCATGGCAAGCGACAACAGGGTATTCACTTACAATTGATAAATGAGGAAGATTAACTACGTGAGACGAGCTGAGGAGCGAGTGGACTCTGCTGTTGTCAGCCTCCTGGTGGCGGAGGATCAGCGGCGCACTGTGTGTTCCCCCTTCCTGCTCGTTAACATGCACAACCTGCGAGGCGGGTCTCCAGAGGACGACCCCGAGCCGGGCTTCTATCATTAATCAACTTCAAGCAAACACAGCAACCCGACACCGGCATACACGCTTTAAACTCCAGAATTAATGCATATTTTCAACCGAGTGTCAATAAAAGGGGAGAAAAGTGCTGGCAGGAAAAGGCGGGCGCGCAGAGAGAGGCAGCGGCGCACTCGGCACAACAGGGCGATAAGAAACAGAGCCCTTATGAGAATAATAACGCTGTCACTTGTAAACAAGGCAAAAACATGAACCGCTCCCCCTCCTCCTCCTCGCCGCTCACAGCCTGGGCAAAAGAGACACTAAAGAGATGAGATCTGCCAAATTTCTCATTACAGAAACAGAGCAGGAATAAAGCGCAGGGGAAGAGGAGGCCTGGCGGTGGCAGAGAGGAGAAGAAGAAAAAAACATTATGAGCAGCTGCAGGGGACTCGCTGCTCTAACCTGCACTGCCAGGCTGCTGCAGAGGAGGCTGAGCGGTGTCAGGCTGAGGCACCGGGCTCATTTACTACAACAACAAGGGACAACTAGCACATTGCTCTTCACAAAAGCCCACATTTGATTCTCTCTCCTTTTTCTTTTTTTCTTTCACACCAAGATGCCTTGTGTGATTCGCAACTTTTGTGATGGAGGCACTCATATGCAAATGAGCTGACATATTTTGGTGTAAATTATGAAAAGGAGGGAAAAGTAAAGTCAGCTTTTCTATCATTTTTACATCAAAGTAACTCCACAAGTGCCGTAGCCTCGGGTCTGACTGCGTGGCTGCAGGGCAGACATGAAATTGTTATCATGCTTTTGAACTGCGTGCTGAGTCTACACTTTGCTCATAATTAGCTTTCTCTGGATACTTTTTTTTTTGCTGCTTGTTTAGGAGAACGTGCACTGTGAAAAAGCTGTGTCCTGTCAGAAAGCAGCCCACAGGTACATAAGGAAGACACATGGCAGAGATCTGCTAACATGGAAACCCAAGATCTGAGATAACTCTATAGAGTTATCTCAGATCTTGGGTTTTCATATTGAAAACCAACAGAGTAGTGCATAATTGTGACGTGAAAGAACAAATTCTACGCCGCCCTCAACGTTTTCTACAGATAAAAAAAAAAGTGTGGCATGCACTTGTGACTTCCCTAGTCTCAAACCTTTAAGCAGCCTCCTGTCCTGTTATTTAGCTCCTACCACCTCATCTCTGACCAGTTTCCATGTCCATGCTGAAGAAAAACCTTCCCACACATGACACATGACCCTATAGCAAGAGGGTTGCGCGCAGTTCATTTCCACCACCCACAGCTTGAAGCATTCCGGTTTCATTGGACCAAAGCACCTTCAGCCACATGTTTGCAGTCAGATGTTTCTAAACAGACCTTCGGGCTGTATGCCCTACGCCGTAACGGTCTGTGAGGAAACGTGAAAAGTTTCAAGGGGCGTGAACACTTTTGCAGGCACTCTGATTTCCAATCCATAAGGATCGAAAGTCTGGTATGCTTTCTTTAAGAACGACAATTTTGAGCTGCACAGAACGTCTAGATGTTGGAACGGAGCAGGAGAAGCAGGCTGTATCCGCCTAAACATTGAAGCAGAGGGGCAGAGGGAGAAGCAGTCTGCCTTTAGGCCAGCACACCCATCCTGTCTCTGCCTTTCCTGTTCCACAGCCATGCTCAGAGCTATGTTCACAGTGATTAAGGATGGCACTTTCCCCTATTTGGCCAGGAGCTTATTGCTGCACCTTTCTCTCTCTCTTTCTCTTGTTTTTTTTTCTTTTTGTTTTCAGGCAGAATTTTCCCCCTGAGCTCCTACATTTCAGGAGGCCATCCCTCAGTCTACCATCGGTGGTCTGCCCCCACATCTGGAAGCGATGCAGCGTGTGCTGTATTATTTTAGGTTTCAAACATCTTAGCAGACACTCCTATACAACAAGTGAAACGGTGAGGCTGCGGTTTCCAGGCCGACCGCAGCTTTCCTCCACAGAAAATCTTGGATATCATCCTCCAGACCAACTCTCCTTTTTGTGTTGTTTTCCTTTCGGAGGCCTTTTTGGATACGTTGCAGCAGCGTCGGAGCCTGCCGCTCTGTCACTCTGCGTTCGGAGATTTTGTAAATATTTCAAGAAACCGGGCTGCTGATTACGGTTGAAGCTTTGACAGTCAGCGGGACGCATAAAGCAGAGTTCATAAACTTGCTGTTAAAATAACACGAAGGGGCTCCTGTCTCCTCTTCCTGGCTGTTCTGCTCATGGAAGCTTTGTAAAGGTGGAGTTTCCTTTTTCTGCTGGGAGGCCGGCCACAGTGCTGGCCATGACACGACACACCGCTCTAATATGATTCCTCTGCCTTTAATTTATTGCCCCTCTGACAATGTTTTCTGTCTGATCTATTGCCATGTATTAGACCTATTTAGAGGAATTCTGGGTGGACAATAAAAGTGCTTATCTGACTACACCCACAGCACATATATTCATATGCCTTGGGCTTCTTCAAATTACAACCACAAACTTCAGCGTATTTGATTAGGATTTTATGTAATAGACCCATTCATTAGGGAATCTAGAGTTTTGCCCATTAGTCTAGTGCAGTGTTTCCCAACCCTGCTCCTTAAGACACACCGCCCTGCATGTTTTAGATATTTGCCTGCTTCAGATGACTGCAGTTCAGCAAAAGCCTGTTAATCAGCCATCAATTGAAATCCGTTGTCCATTGACGAACAAATTTAAACGGAAGAGTGTAAACGCTTTTCCTAAACCTTCCTTAATCTTACACTATTTTTGTAAGATCTTTGTGTTTTTCTATGTGAATTTTATAATGTTTTAATTGTCTGTACCTTTTAAGTTTTGTTTTCTATACTATATTGTTTTCTGTACACCAGTGTGCCTCTTGGACAGGTCTCACTTGAGATTTTATCTCAAGCTACTTCATGGTGAAATAATAATAAATAAATAAAAATACCTTCCACATAAAGTCCCACAAAAAATTGTGGTTGTAACTTGACAAAATGAGAAAAAGATGAAGGGATTCAAAGACTTTTTTAAAGCACCGAGCATGCAGGCAGGGCTCTTTTTTTCCTTTTTCCCTTCTGGGTTTGTTCTGCTGGTAGAAAGCGTGCCACTCACATAGCTGGCAGGGGCGAGCGTCCCGGGCTGCTGTCACTCCCGTTGCTGTTTCCATGGTCCATCGCTCCATTCATCTCCTCGCGGATGGCGTTGGCCAGGGAGTTGAGAGTGGGACTTCCAATGGAAGCAGTAGTGTATAGAGGTATGTTGTTTTCTGCCATCGAAGCCTGAAGAGTGAAAACCCAAAGCATAAAATGTGAAACGGAACAGAGTTGTCAGCGCTTTCTCAGTTGCCTATCACTCTTCTCATGGCGAAACATGGCCCGACAAACAAAGCTTGGGCGGATGAGACAGAGGAAGACTTATATCTATCTGCCTTTTGAAGTTGTGAGATGAAGTCACTTATTATTTTTACCTGGAAGGCGGCAGAGAGAGTTGGACCATAGCCCAGGCTGGTCTGAATGTTCTTAACTAGGGCTGGACTTCTGCAAACAGAAAAATTAAGTTACAACCGCAGACTCATGTCTCACCTCGCATGCATTCCTCACGCACAGGATCTTATTTCATAAAAGGAAATCAATGCACTTTAAACTAAACACATTTACTGATGTAGTAATGTGGATATTAAGGCTATAGTTCTGAGATGTTCAATCACTCTATGATACCACACAACTGGTATCAACGCCTAGCTTTTCATGGGAAGGAAGAACAGGTTGATGGAGGCAGATGATGGATGGTGAGCTCAACACAAAAAGTATGATGGCAACATTGAGAAAGTGGGGGGGCATGCAGGGGAGGCACTGGGGGTTTGCAGTGCTGGCAGAGGTGCTTACTGTACGAGCAGCTCCTCAAGGTTCTCATCAGCGTCGCATTTCCGAGGGCGGCCGCGCTGAATGTGTCGGCCGCGCTTAAACTCCTCGTCATCAACAGTCCAAAAGGACCCAAACTCATCCTCTACTCGCACAAAGCACTTATGCAGGGAAAGGTTGGTGCGAACTGCACCCTGGGAAAGCAAGCCAGCATGGAGTGGAAGGGTGGGGTGGGGGCAGCCAGATGCAGATGCAGTGTTCAGCAGCACAGATGAGGCACAAACACATAAACACACACACACACACACACACACACACACACACACACACACACACACACACACACACACACACACACACACACACACACACACAGACAGACAGACAAACACAAAGACCAGTGGAAAGGGTGAGGATCACAATGAAAAACAAGCCATTTTGAGTTATGGGGAATCACCAAAAGGCTTCTGAAAGCATGAGGAGCAGGGTGAGGTGGGAGGGAGGGGTGGCACGCCAAAGCAAGCAGGGACTTTGGACGTTGTGGCACACAGACAATGAAATGGAGTGGCAGCGGTTGGCAGCCGCTTCTCCCCATCAGTCAGCGGTAAGACAGACGCTAGTCAGGGCTCAAAGAGGCCAAACGTACCCACTGATCTTTTGAGGCCTTCTCTTTTGGAACTCTATTTCGTCGACTGTCCACACAGCCCCTTTTACGTTTTCTACTCGCACAAAACACTTGTGAAGACTAAGATTATGCCGGACTGCATTCTGCAGTTGATGTAAAAAAACAGGAAAAAAAACAGGGAGAAGAAAAGTTTCATTCAGTACAATAAAAAATGCGATTATAGCAAAGCAGTTTATAGAAAAAACATTTTGACAGAATACTAATCAAACATGAATCAGAACTATAATAAAACTAAATGAAAATTGGCAGAGGATGTTCCTTAAAGTTCTTATGAGAAATCAGTTGGAGTTTTTGAGTGTCTGCCGGATCTTTTCCTGACCCTTAAATGCACCGTACATGAGCACTACTAGCTTCTGCTAACAACACTCTTCGGTATTGAAGATGTTACTGCAGGAGGAAAACTCTGCTAGCTACTTTCAGCATCACTGAGGTGTTTAAACCTATGGGGAGCCTAAGTCACGCCCATCTACTTCCGGTCCATGGGTCCTCTACTGCCCCAAAAAATGAATGAGAGTCAATAAAGCAATAAAAGTTATTTTCTGATCCCGTTTGTAATGTTCCATGGATTTAACATATGATGTCCGTGAATTTTAAAGACACATTTTGATGCAAAGACACAAATTTTATTTTTTTTAGGTTTTGTGTGAAAACACGTAGTCGACTACAACTGAAGAAGAAGAAAAAGGGCTGTGACTTTAGCAAGCTTCACATTCTTTTTCCTGGACGAAAAAAGGAACATTAAACATGGAGAAAACCCCTATATATCTGGCCATGCGGAAAGTGGCAGCTATGCTGGGGGAAAAACAGTCGGTCGAGTGAGAGCCAGAATGTGGCATAAGCTTTACAAGGTCTTAATGAGAATTTCAAGTGCTAGCTAGTGCTAACTCTGTGACGTCATATATGCAACTTCTGATTTGTAGTCATTTTAATTACAAATTTTTACAAGTAAATAAATCAGAAATCACATGACACAGTTGAAACTAACATTAGTTATCATTTAAATTGAGGTACTGCATATGTGTGATTCAGGGAGTAAGGCAAATTTAATTTTTTTTCAGCTAGGGGACCCACGGAAGGGGAGGAGACTTAGGCTCTCCATTGGAAAGGAAACTATTTTCAAATACATGTCTGGGGTTCATTAAGGCTGCAAGAGAGCGAGAGAGAGCAAGGCTTTCAGGGGACAAAAAATGGCTAAACACATCACAACAAAGTTGCTCTTCATCATCCTTTTGAGCGTTTAACCTCGATCTGTCAATAAACATGATGGTCTGCAAATGCTAGCAGCCTTTTGGATATCCCAGCTAATAAACGGATCAACTCAGGGGCATGTCCCAGTCCTCAAAGGTCCATTGTTCTGCATGTTTTAGACGTTTCCCCGCTTTAGTAGACAAGACTTAAATTAACAGAGCATTTAGAAGGCTAGAAGAGACTAAAGAGGCAATTCAGTGATTTAAATCAGGTTCCTGAGTAGGGACACCTCTGATCCACATTGTCTGGAATAAATGAGGACACTGCTGGTCTTGTAATGCTAGTCGCACACAATGTCAGCTCATAATTTTTTCTTTGTTTAAAAAAACAAAAACAAAAAAAACGATTTCAACAACTCAAATAAAGCAATTAATGGCACCTCACAGCTGAAAGCCTAGAAAGATTTTTTCGGATGAAGCTCTTATATCTCGTCATGTTACACTTCCCAAAGACAAATCAGAAAGGCTACGGTTGGCATTGGCAGGTCAAAGCTTCCAAGATCTCCTGCTTCTTCTGGTCGCAATTAAGATACCGAAACCCAAACATGTCAGGCAAAAAAATTTTACTGACCAGAAAATGTGGGGGTTATTTTGACTTCCTTTCCACAGTGCCAGGAAGAGAGATCACAACTTACAGGTTCGACAAAATAAATAATGAAAGGAGATGTTCATAAATCATCCTTTTGTTATTCCAGGAGCAGCAGAGTGGGAGAGGAATCCAGTGTTTATAACACCGGCGTGCCCCTATGGAGGGGCTGTCAGCAACTGTGTGAGCTGAAGGAGGACACGGGTGGAGCAGGGTGGTGATGCTTTGTGTGTGTCTGAGTGTATTTATGTTTAAGGTGTGGTTCGAGCTGCTTGTGACTGATCAGTCTTGGCTCGAGGGGGGCTTCAGTGTTTCCTCACTGCTTTTCTGCGCTGTCTGTGAGTGTTTGGGGCCAAGGAGGAGGGCTGCTTTCTAAAAAGAGTGTGAGGGGCTAAGCCAGGTTTTGTTGGCAGGGAGGTGCGACGTTTGACCAATGCCACCCACCGACAACACATTCTCTCTCAGTTTCTTCCTCTCTTTTCCCTAGAAGCAGGGTTTTTTTCCGGTTGAACTGTATGTTTGTATAAAGGGTGGTTCTGCTGGACAGAATAGGGGGAGCATTGTTAGAATCTGGGTAAATGTGGGTTTATAATGACTATTATTCCTGACTTTCATTCTTTAGCCTCTGCCATCAATGGTGCATGTTTAAAAAGATTAGAACCCAAAAACAAAAATCACAAAACACCTACCTTCCATGTTGCTGCGTTGCGCCTAAAATATGCAAACATTCGTGTGAACCAGTTGTAGATTTCATTTAGTGTCAGCTGCTTTTCCGGGGATTCGAGGATTGCCTGGATGAGAGGCAACGACAGAGACAAACATTTATACTTTTGCCCCGCTTCGCAGAGCCTTTAATAATTTTGAAAGGGCCTAGCATGTCTGTCCCCTCTGAGAAAAACAGACAACACATAAGTGTGCCCTGTTTCTGGAAGTGTGAAGCACTTTTAATTTAAAATGGCAGATTTGAATACATTTTCCTTTGTGGGTGTAAATGAAGGGTGAGCGAAAATATTTCTCAGGCAGATTACAGGGCGGCAATTATGGACGGCTCAGATTAATTCCTGAGATCCCAGATTACTGCGGTTGAGCGATAATTGACTGGCCATCTTAAAACAGCTTCATCCCCACTGTTGTGTAAAATGAACCTTGGTAGCTGAATCAAACTAAGTTGTCACATGTGGGTCTGTGTTGAGGCCAGGATCTATTCCTGCTTTTATTTGAACATGGATCAGAAGCTCTTCAGTCTAAACTGAGCGCAAATATGAGAAATAAAGTGTGGATTAAACTGAGATAACGTAGGATGTTAAATATTTCAGAAAGAAAGAAAGAAAGAAAGAAAGAAAGAAAGAAAGAAAGAAAGAAAGAAAGAAAGAAAGAAAGAAAGAAAGAAAGAAAGAAGCGAGCTCCTTACCTGTCTTATTAGTGAGGCGTAGGTGAATGGTGGCCTAACATCGGCATTCATGTAAAACTCTTTGTTCTGACTGATATCTGCACACAGGGAACAAAATTAAACCACTTGAAATTAAAAATGATAACAGCATTATCATCTGTATATCCACCTCTGAAGTTCTTCACACAAAACTTAAACGTATTTAATTAGAGTGGAAGAAGTGAATAATTATGAAGTGGAAAGAAAATGATTGATGCTTTTTAAAATCTTTAGGAAAGACAAATATAAGTGAATTTCAATGCTTTGTGCAACAACCTTTTGCTGCTATCAGGAGCATGTCAAGTATTTACTCCTGGACTTTGACTAGGCCTTTCTAACAGGTGAATATGCTGTGATCTGAACCTGTATTTCCAGGGTGGTTGTCCTGCCCAAAGGTTAACCTCCACCACAGTCCCCTGTATTTAGCAGCCTCGCTCCCCCCGTATTTATCTATATCAATTTTCCCATTGACTTGAGATTTTTAAAATAAGAATATTATTAAGATGCTAACCTTTGTTGGTTTATCACATAAAAACCCAGCAAAAACATTCAAGTTTAAATTTGTAACACGACAAATGTAACTAATTGTGCTTGTAGAGTCTGCCTTACCTGGAGAGATGGGCATGTTGTATTTTTCCGAGTAGCGCCGTCGCATAGGCCCCACGCTGTGGAGGCTGTTGGCTGTGATGACAGAGTGGGTCTGGGAGAGGGGTGTGAGGGGCGCCGTGGGTGTGGTGGGGGTCTGCGGGAGGCTCAGAGGGGGAGAAGCCTCGGGTGCCGACTTGGACAATGTAACGTTGGACACGAGGTTGAGCTAAGAGAAGGAAAGCAGACAGAGAACAGTCGGTTTTGTAATTACAACAGCATTAGCCACCTTCCAGTTACATTGTCCCCTTTAATCTTCTGTCCCGTTCGGACAAACCCTCCTGCTCCTTGGCCACATACAGCAGAGGGGCCACTCATTTGCGCTGAGATGTGAAGGACAGATGGGTGTCAGCTGAAAAACGACAGGGTGATTCTCACCTACCGCTGAGCAGCCCTGCTAATAAGGAAGTCAGAGGAAAAAGCCAATCTAGGCTAATTACAAGGTAAAATTGTATTGTGAGGACTCTAATTAGGAGGTGCTTACAGAGGTGATCTAATGATTAACTACTGGGCCTGAGTGACCTCCATCATTAGGTTCATGATGGCCATTGTTAGGAAGAACCTACAGTGTCTTCACAAGAAGCACTTTGAAGAGAGTCTTTGGTTTCAGAGCCGAGGTCTGCGAGCGGGGATGGGTTGGGTCAGCTGAGGCGAAAGAGAGATTTAAGAAATAATGGCTACAAGGTAAACTAATTATGGCAAGTGCTCCAAAGGTATACCATGTTTTTCTTTTTTTCTTCTTCTTCTTCTAAGAGCCGCAGCAGCTCCGAGCTGAGAGCCAAGCCTCTGCAGTGGAGAAGCAGTCGAGTGGAAAATTCTTGCCTGACCCCATGCTCCAGCTATTAATTGGCAGGAAAACTAATGACACATATACATATTCCCGCAAAATTGTTCTAATTGCTAATTTGCTAAAGGAGGCCAGTTTCCAAATTAAACATGACTTGAGACTGTGAGAAGAAAAAGGAGAAAACACTGAAAGGAAAATAAAAGGAAAGGAAATGTAGGGACCTGACACACTGATAAGAGGGGATCAGATGCTGGCCTTTAACTCATAATGGATGCAGGGATGACACTAGGGGGTAAAGACAGATATATTATTTTGGTTTTATAAGAACAAGACAGAGTTAAGAATTAGCAATATTTTTGGGGAAATAAAGAATCCTCTTTTTTTTGGTTACACAAACAAATTAAAGATTTTACAATTATAATTTTAAAATTATCTATAATCAGTGAATAAAAATTCATTCTAGTTCTGATTTATTACAGTGAGACAGAGAAACAGCCCATTAATGTAGTGCCAATCTGCTCCGAAGCAGATGCCAGCTTTAGAGTCACTATCAGCTACCGGTTAGCTAGTTGAGCATTTCTCAGAATGTTTCGTATCTCGTCTGTCTGTCCATCACTTTTTCTTTACTCTGCACAAAATCCAAAATGCTGCCAGACGGACTGTTTCAAACCGATGGGCTCTTCTTCGATGCTGCTATAATGAATGGTGTTGGGCAGCTTGACGAGCAACAGGATCAGACTGTCAATCCAATGTAGCAAAAGTAGGAAGTACCTCCTTTCTAACTTCAAAGTTAAGAGTCTCTGAGAAAGATTCAAGAGTCTTTCAAGCTTAAGTGACTGTCTTTCATGTCCAGGGCTCATAATAAGCACTAGGAGTGTGTCCAAGTTGAGTGGCTGCATCCTTCGTAGGCTGCATTTGAGGGCCGATTACGTCACAGCGCTGCGACGACGAAGCATGACCTGGTTTAAAGGCTCCTCCAAATGCGTCCTGCGGACTTGAAGGATTTTTGTTTTTGGCAGAGTACAGCTTTAAATACAGGTATATGACATCAGGTAGAGCAAAAATTTATAGTTAATCATGTTGCTAGCCTTTTTTTTATTTGCATAGATGTGTTTAAAAAAAATCTTTATAAAAAAGTAATTAATTCATTTAATAACTTAATTAATTACAAGGGAATAAATAGGTAATAAAAAGTCAGTAAGATTTCCAGCTCCACTTTTAGCAGCTAGTATTTAGCGCCATCACGGTTGCTAGGCGACATACACCGAGGTAAGGACGGGAATAAATCTGAAGGCTAAATCGTCCAATTTCATAGCCACTCACTTCCGTTTCGTTTCGTGTTCGAGGTCGACGAAGGACCCTTTGTCGACCGGGTCCTTCGAAGGATGCAGCCCCTGAATTCCTGAATTTGGGACACACCATACACTTACTTGCTGGATGGTGAAGACACATGCTCAGAGCAACTAGATGGTGCTTTGCAAGACAGAGGTCACTTTGACGACAAATATCGTGCCCTTTCAATATCTCGTTATCGTATTAACACTAAGGGATAACTATGGGCAATACGGACTTAAAATCTATCGGGTTATTTTGTGTTTTTTGTTTAGTTTTTTTTTTTTTTTGCATGAAGAAAGTGATGGCAACAAGTGTTAAGAAGTTCCTCAATGACTTTCAGGCAATAAAACTAACTCTGAGTACAGTCTGAGCCTTAAAAATATAAATCCATGATAAAATTGGTTTTCTCACAACAGCATTAGGTAGGTCAACTGTGATGCTAAACAATGCACAATGATTACATTAAGCGATATTTGGAAATATGAATGGAGCATTTATTGACTGGAAAATAGTTTAAACAGCAAAAGTAATCATTTTTTAGGGGGTTCCAAATGCCATCAACTAATTTTTATCAGTAATATAACAAATATAACTTTTCACATTATGGGATTTTGCTCATCCCTACCTAGAAACAGCAGCTTTTACGATTACATAACATCGATACTAACGTCCCAGAATTTAGACACACCTTTATCTCAGGACTTAAAAAGTATTTATCAGATTTTATTTCGGTCTGTCTCAGATATAAAAGTAGCAAACTACTCTCTCCAAAATTAGCAACAACTTTGTTTTGTAAATCTCCTATTTTAACAGACATGTCCAAATCCTCACAATGTCTATTTACGTTTCGCAGACTGAACTCTGGCTTTTTTTGGCAGAGTCTGCCCAAATAATTTGGATTTCTGCAGCGCTGCACACATGCACGCAGACGGCAGCAGAAGACGTGTTATTCTGAAAAACATGAAGAAAATAAATTACTCTTGGGTTTGCGTGTTTCTGACACAATGCTATCAATAGAAGGAGGCTGTCGTGTTGACTTCTCTTCCTGTGGATTAGCGGGCTTTGTTTCATGTTTCATCCATATTCCCTGGCCATAAACACAGAGAGGCTCCAACAATAGGCCAGACAGGCTGGTAATAGCCTTGCCTTTGTTTGCCTCACCATTTGGGCTCACTCCAGTTCCCAGACAAAATGAGACTTCACACTGAAATTAATTAAATGGTAATTGGTGATCTAATTATACTGGCTTTGACTCGGCAAGCTGCTAAAGAAAATAAACAAAAAGTCCCTCCTTAATTATGTATGGCGTAAAAGGTCAGATTTCTGACAAGAATGCTTAGTGACACCGTGCGCAGACACCCACCCACTCGCACAGGGACAAATACAAATACACACACAGAAACATGCATCGCTAATGTGGCACATTTTGTTTTCATATTGTGCCCCCCCTCATCCAACTCAGAGTCAGGAGGAAAAATCGGATGAATCCGGTTCATCTGTGAACGTACAGTTGTAGTTAAATTCCGACTAACAGAGCAACAACATATACAGTTCTTGAGAGGAGTCGATTTATGATATTAGGTTCAGAGATTTTAGCTGTGGTTTGGGGAAAACCAGGAATCCAGCTTTGACCATTGCAAATATTGGGTTTTTTTATGCTTCAGATTCTGGGATGTCTTTTTTATTCCTTTTTATTTTTACAAACAGAATAAAGCTTTAGTAAATCTAAACGAGTTTTTAAACTACTTTGTTCAGCATAAACAATCCGGTTCAGATCTGACCATACTGAATCCCGAGTTACTCTAATAGGGGTGCAACGGTATGCCAAAAATCCTGTGCGTACCTTGGTTTCAATTTCACGGTTCGGTTAATATTCGGTACAGTCAGGGAACAAAGTGATGTTTTTTTTTTCTGTAATCAAACTGTACTTGCAGTAAATTTTCAAACAAATTGTTAAACAATAAAATATATTAGAAATAAATAATATTTTCATTTTAGAAAACACCAACATCAACACTCTGGGATGTGAAAGAATATTTTAGACTGCGCTTCTGTCTGTGTCAACAGTGGTAACACGTTTATCGGGGGTTAAGCTGTTACCTGAGCAAGCTGAGTTATACAGGCGAGGTGTGAGGCATCACAGCACACTGCTAGTCTAATGGTTTAATCACCGCTGAAGAGTTCCCTTTCCCTGAAGAGCTGCGATTCCTAACCCCGGAGTTTCTCTTGGTTTTATGTGTTATATTTTTATTTGGCCTTGTATTTGTAAGTGTGAAAACAAAAGATGATACTGGATAAATGACTTTATTTTACTATTTATGTTGGACAATGGTGGTATGGGTGGTGCTCCTTCCATTCAGCTTCAAGCTGCAGCAAAACAATGCAAATGTCACAGACTAATTCTTGGAAGAAACATTTTTAACACACATTATTACAGTCAGACGTCTAATTTGCTTATATTTTTTTGATAACGGCACCAACGAGGGCAGCTAAGTGGAGTCCTTCAGCTCAATAACATCTGTGGTAGCTCGGTGCTAACGGAAGTTGGTAACCATTCAACATGAAAACGCATTGTTCTGGAACACCGGGAAACCGACGTGTTCCCAAACTGGGGACCTTTGCAATGGAAGTGAGCATTCAAGCTCCTGCTCTCAATTAAAAGAGTCACTAGTTATAACTTATAGGCAGGCTGGGCTGCACTGCATTTGCTTACAAAATCGCATGTGCTGATGGTTAAAGTGTTATGCTTCCGTGTGGAAACTCGCTATGTCTGTGCCGCCCTGAACGTTCCGTACTGAAGAATCCGATACAACCCCTGTTACACCCCTACTACTTAAGATACATTTCTGAGCAGATATTTTATCCTCAGTGGGGTTTTTTGTGTGTGTTTTATTTTAAATGTGCTTCTACCCCGGATTTGAATCAGAAAATGCTGTAATACCTATGCTCTGCCAGCAGATGGCGATGACATTGATATTAATTGCAATAAAATTCAAAAGAAAATCCTGAGCATGGATGAAGCTGTCAAAAATAAAGGGAGCTTTTGTACCCACTGAAAAACTGCAACACAGTCCAAAGCAGATGCTAGCTTTAGTTTCATTATCTGCTGTTAGCAAGTCGCGGAAAGTGACAATCGCTTCTTTGATGCTTATGTAACGCTGTCAAGCCAGAAGTCACTGTTAGCTTATTCTGTCAACACAACAGAACAGCACAATAACTATAGTTCTTGAGCGAAAATAAGACACTCTTATTTTGAAGAATACTTCTTTTCTTACTTCAAAATAAGGGCGTGAAGGTCAAAGCAGACACCTTTTTCTAATAGCTTAGCGTTAGTTCAACAGATGAACCCACATGCTGACAGCAACTGGACAGGAAATTATGTGGTGTTAAAATATCGTACGACACCTTTTAACAACCCTAACTCTAACTAAATGTTAATAATCAGGTTCGTGTGAGCTGCTTTGCTGTGATGCTCCGCAAACATCATTCTTACATCAGTGTGTAACACCAAAGGAAAAGCTGCAGCTGCATTTACAGGAAGGACTCATCTATACTCTTCGGAGTGGTTCTATTTCAGCTCATCTCTGGAGAGGATTTCACTCTGTATCCTCTCTGCAGGTACCTGTGATGCAATCTCCTTCAAGCCTCAGTGGGACCATGGGGCCTGACCTGTGTAAGTCCTCCGCTCACCCAGCCAAACTCAGACATTTTCATCACAGCAGCTCGCAGCCGGCAGGACTGCCCCAGATAATGGGAGTCTATTTATTTGAATAATAATAATAATAATAAAAAAAATCCCAGCTCGCCCCCTCGAGAGTGTTAACGCTGAGCTCTGACACAGCCATTCTCCCGGGGGCCCAGGGGAGAGAGGAGAGGTAGCGAAGTCGAGATGCTATCTGCCGCCCCGACCACTTTTCATATACAAATGTCCCCGTGTCAGAGCCCTCGTTCTGCATCCTAATCTACACAATCACACAGACCCGGCTTTAACAGACAGCTTATTGTCATTCAACATCTCCGGGCGCTTACTGCTGACTAGCTGCGCTGATGTTGTGCACGCAGCCTCTGGATGTCAATAGCCTCCTCACTGACTGTAAATAAATGATCCAAACAGCAAAAGGACAAGACTCCTGCATGTTTATTGTCCATTTGCGTGCATGTGTGAGTGGGATTTTACATTCATGCCCTGCAGTAAAATGATATCTGTTCATTTGGCTGTCTGAATGAACTGTCATTCAGACTGAAATATGATGGTGAGGCCCCATCTTAAATATGACAAAATAGAGTCGACACTTAAAAGCCAGATGCAAAGCCTTTAGCCCTATAGGATAGGGATTAAGGAGTGATCTTTTTGTTATAGCAAACTCGAAAAGTAAAAGGTATAACGAATGAGAAAATACCAAATTTTTCCCCTACCTGAAATTATTTTGGTTTCTTTTCTCATTTTCATGTTTATTCTGCAGAACTGGAAATTCTGGCACGCACTGAAACTTCTAACATTAAAGATGAAACCAAAACGAAATCCTTTTAGGATTTTTTTTTTCCACAGGAGAGATTAATCATAACCAGGGTCTAATAAAGTCACTAAGTCATTTCTGCAAACTTTTGAACTCTGTCTAATGAGGACTGATATGTCTTCATACATTTATGTACACACATTATACTGTTTTTTAATTGCCTTCAAAAAATAGTGAGCATTATACTAAATATATCAAAAAATATCATCAGCCTTTCTATAGAATAAATCCCACATGTATTTTTAAGTGATTTAATATAAATTGTAAACATTTTCAACTGTTTTATTGATTTTTGTTAACAGTTTGTGCCCTGAAATGCACACAAATGAAATGTTTGATTTGTTCACATGTATTTCTTTCTTTAAAAACATGATGTATATCATCATTAATCGATGTTTTTGCTCTTTCTCACTTTTTCCCCTGTATGCACAGAGAGGCACCGGTTCTCTGATGCAGAGACAAGGAGGAGGGGTTCGTTGCAGAGTGTGCATCCAGTTCATCACAGACACCAAATTGAATCTCAGATGTCAGCAGATGTGCTCCAAACTATATTTACTGCTTCCCTCAAGAGAACAGCTGTTTTTATTTAGCAGATAAATAAGAAGATGGAGGAAGGGATTAATGAATACATGTGTGCCAATTAAGACAAACAAAAGGAAGAAGGGGGGGGGCTGCTCACCGGCTGCGGGGTGGCTTTGGGCTCCGTGGACTTGACATGAAGATGTGTCATCATGGCTTGCAGACGCTCTTTGTCCTTCGCTAGCTATTATAAGAAAAGAGAAAGCACAATGACTTTAGGAACAAACACGCAGACACAAATCTCCGGACATAATTTTAAACTGAATGCTCTTTGATGATGAGAAAAAGAAAAGCTGCTTTTTATGAGGGAGACGGATATAATTATTTGTTTAAAAAATGCTTATTTGAGCAGTCATTAGGTCTCCAGGAACAGTCTAAGGAATCTCTTTAAATTAGGGAGAAAATACAGAGTTTCATTCCCATTCCTACTATAAGCCCCAATCCTTTCTACCTGTCTGAAACCCTGCGTTGTTTTAGCTGCCGGCTCAAATGATGGTGACAGGCTGCATGCAGAGGAAGCCTGTGTCTGGTAAAGCCTCACCGATCCCTTTTTGGATGATGAACCAGCAGAGCAGAAATAACAAGACTTTGGCATGCTCTAATGTATGAACAGCCGAAATCTCATTGTTTAAGGTTAACTTCCTCTAAACCAGAACTAGTTTCTACCCATTATCAGTCATTCTGGGGCAATTATGTGTCTAATGTGCGAACCACAAGTGAACAAAGCCCCAACGTCTGGATCGCATAATTTACTCTTAGACCGTGGCAGAAGCTAAAACGTTTTTTCAATATAGTTTATGGATTGGTTAGATTTTCACTGAATGACTCATCTTTAAGTTTTTTTCCGTGGTTTTACATTTTAGTCATTAAAATTGTTTAAACTGTAATTTTTAACAAAATATGATCTTGTAAATGTTATGTTGATGACTAAAATCTAACAGCATTTCGACTTTATTTTAGTAACAAATGCCATTTAAACATTTTAAATCAAATTTGTGGGGTCTAGCAGAAAACGGTAAAGCTTATATATTAATATGGATTTCCTTACGACTCAATGTATCAATTTAGTGAACGGTGAGAACCTTCACAAGACTTGGAGATGAGCCAGTTTCAACTAGCTTAGTAACAAGGCTAATGCTAATGCTAGCTAGTTTGACCACTAGTTAGCTGAACTTTTACCCAGTTGTTGTTAACAACCAGTACTTATCAGTTGTTTACATTCCACCTTTGTGATATTTAGAAATATTATTATTTCAGCGATATCATTTGCTTTAAAAAAATTCTCAGTTTTTGTTTTATGTTAACATGGGAGGAATGGAACAAAGCTAAATTAGCAAAATGAACTTAACACTAAGTTAAAATTGAACTCATTCAATTCTTTTTTTATATGTTAAATTTACACAATTTCTGATTGAAATCTACCTAAATTAATGTCACATCAGTTGTATTGGTTCTGTCATAACAGTTTGTTTCACTAGTATAACATACATTGTTAAAATTAGAAAAACTTTTATTTTTTAGGACATCTACATCAGTTTTATGGAAAAACAGCATTATAGTGGATAACAAAGTAACACTAAGGTCCACAATAACCTTCCTGTTCCTCTAACCCGCTAATCACCGACTGTCTGTCCACACTATGTAGTCGAGTCATTTCACAAGTGTTTTATTGTTGGTGCCAAACAGTTAAAGTCATAAATAACTTTAAAACCCAGTAAAATTCAAAATGCAATTATCTTCTCTACTTGGCCACAGGCTATTCATATATCTTTTCTTGCCTGTCATGCATACATAACACATTTTTAATGACTGGTTACTAGCAAATCCACAAAATTATTTAATTCTGCTGAACACCCCCTCCCCTCCATGCGTGACCCCACGGCTCATGTCAGACAGACTGATGGAGGGAGTTCGGCAGACACGGAGGAAGTATCAACAGGAGACGGCACGTAAATATTTGGATCAAAACAAGCGGCGGAACAATACCTGCAGCTCCAGCTGCTGGACGACCTGCATTTGCACCCGACACTGGGCAGTGCTCCTGTCGTCCAGGGCGTGCTCATTGTTGAGATGCCTGAAAAACACAAAAAGAGAAGACACAAAAATACAAAGATTAGGCTCTCTTTTATTTCTTTAAAGTTTTTTTTTATTGTTTTGACAATGAAATTCATTTATCTACTAGTAGCAGAACAGAGCATCATAAGGGTAGCACCAAAACCCAAATATTTTCTGAACAATTCCTATCCAATCCTTGAGACTTTGGCAAAGATAAACCCCAAATTATTCATACTCCTGGCAGATTTAGGCTTAAACTGATCTTTTAATTTGACCATCGTATTTTTTATGACTTGAAATAATACAAATGTTTTGCAGTTGTCCAATCAGAGTTCTGACTTTAATTTAGTAAAGAATCTGGTGGGGGGAGCTAAAGATTAGGGTGATGACAAGGAGGCCTTCCAACATTGAAGACCAAGGAACTCATCCACAACCAGTGAAAACACAAAAGCTGCTAATTTTGACAATAAAAACAGCTATTTTTATATTTGTTACCCCCAAAATTGATACCGTTTTTACATTGTGTTCTTTTTTTTAACAGTAACAAACTTCTTACTACAGTAATTCTGGTTTTAACTCTACATATGCTACAATGACACCTGTCAATATTATGCGCTGGTTTTTCTTCAGGTTTTTTTTTGCTTTTGATTTGAAAAGAACACGATTTATCACGTCTGGTTACTGGATCAATAAGGTAAGTGCGTGTGGAGCCACTGTAATAACATTTATGTAAATAGCATTCCATATTACAGTGATTGCACAATGTCTCCAGAACAAAGAGACACTTTTTTTTTATGTAAAAGAATGACAGTCAATATTTCATGCTGGTCATGCCTGCTCTCCCAGCTCACTGATAAGAGGGATGATTGAAGAATTTCAGGTTGGATTCCTTTGCTAAATTATGCACCGGTGCCCTAACGCCATTCCTTCCTGCTGCAGTTCTGCCTCGCCCTGTTGACTTTGCCCTTTTTTCGCTGTTTGCATTGTTAATTTTATCATCGGAATTAGAGGAATTCAAATAAAGCCGGACCAAACGTAGAGGACAACAGGACGAAGGAGATGGGGATCTGTCACAGGCTTGAATTATGGATATAATTATGTGCGATTATTTTATTCAGGAAAGATGTTCTCTTTTCGTGCACGTTTATTACTAATCTAAAGTAGTTCACTGGGTAGCAGACGTTCTTTTTTGTGTGTGATTTATATAAAATGGTGAAGATAAGGTTCATGAGTGAAGGAAATATGATTGGAGGAATTTTATCAGCTGCCGCATGAATTACTGTTTGAAAATGCTTATGCAGGGGCATTTCATTAATCATTTAATCATAATCCGAGCAGGATGTTTGAACTGATTTCACAAATACCCTTTCATTTCACTACTTCATTATGCTTGCTAATGGATCCAATATATTATATATATATCATAAATTATATCCCATCTGCGGTGACCATGTAGGTCACTGTCACCAGGCATGTCTGTGCAGGAGGATCGGAGAAAGGTGTCCTTTTTTGAGAATATATAATATACACTTTTTTTTGCCCATTTGCTGCTAATCAAAACTAGCCAGTGACAACCTGCGAATGCACAGCGGGGGGTTCATGAGGGTCCAATAAATTCAGCGCCATCGTTTTATGTTCAGACAACACATTTGTGCATTGAAACACCACACTTACAGTTAGAAAATGGACATCTGAAAACAGTTTGACATATGAAGGCTCCTGTTCATCCTGCGGTACTTCACACCTTCAGGCAAACGATTTCAATCTTTCAGGTCTTCCGATTGTGTTTCCGCAAATGACTGAGGTACACGTTCATCTCTTGGAAGTTAATTATTGTGGCTAAAAAACTAAATTAAAGAGGCATATTTAAAAAAAGAAAAGGCACAAATGAGAACCCCTCTTTGTCAAAATCAATTCAGACTTCTCTCTGGGCTTCCCATTTGTTCGAATCAAGTAAGAGCCCATTTAATTAAGTGGGTCGGAAAATGAAACTGGTAAACATTTCAGGACATCTTACTAAATTTCAAAGAGGAAAATAATAGGTAAAGACGTTTCAGCTTCAATTTAACTGGCCCCAGACTGAATCCTCAATGAAGGGGCGGCCTACGTGAGCAGCTTTGGAATCTCTCGGCTCGTACGAGACATGTGCCCTGCTTCTTTTCATCCTTTGTTACATTCCACTTTATTTCTTCTAATGACATGGAGAGTCACAGTGCATAATTAATAGGAAATGAAATATTCAAATGGCCCTAATGCAGCCTTGAGAGGAGCGTCTGGACACGGGAGCAGAGGGGTGGGGGGAGGCTGACATCCAGGGAGGCTATGAACGTTGGCATGTGTCACTTTCTGGACTTCAAATGAAGCCACTTTTAAAAGCTCTCTGGCAGGATGAGAGAGTCTAATGTAGATTGCCACAATAAAACAAGTTAAACAGATATTCACACAGCCGCCTTTCCACATATGACTTGGTTTTGCCTGACTTTTTTTTCCCTTTCTGCCTCTCTCTCACCGTTTCTAATTATATGAGCCAGAGCGTCGGTTTGAAGCTGTCTCTGAGGAAGGTTTTATCTTTCTCACTGCTGGCTGGGACATAAATTAAATGCACACAACTATAGCGAGGTATTTAAATTTTAAATGCATCAGAATTTCGTTTTTAAGTGTTAATTTTTCTGTTTTTTTCATAGTTGATTTTTATTCTTTTTTTTTTTTGCAAGTGAAACAGGGAAGTTTTTTGGGTTTGCAGCACTAGAGGGCACTGCAGTGTTTCTCTGACCTCTGACTGGACATTAAACAGAAGGGTCTTGACCCTAATCCAACACACACACAAAAAAAAAAAATCCCCATCAGGCTCTGCTATGAACCTTATCCCGTCCCCTCCGTGGGCCGAACCCGAAAACAGGAACAGGGATTTGGCGCTTTGTATTTGTCGAGATAGTCAGCGTAGGTATGTCATGTTTTCCCTAAAAGATAAAATAAATACACATGCTGTTTAAAACAACATTGAGTTCCAGTGTTGGTTGTTGCTGTTGGCGCGCAGAGGGCTGAAATCTGCTCCACGTTAGAGTCCTCCTCACCTTTTTGTATCCTCAGCACACAGTACGCCGCGTTCCACTGACTCCACACTCAAAGACGTGCGGCCGCGCTCCCTTTCGGTTGGACTTCCAGCCTCGGGAGACATTTGAAGCGGCATTAGAAAGTCTGATGTGCTCTTTTGTTTTTGTTTTTGGAGTCCTTTTTCGGAGGCCCACAGTATCGGTTGCTGGGTTTCATGTGGAAGTGCTTAAGGTTTTGAGCGTTAACACCTTGGTGAGCTGCTCGCTCTCTCGCCCGCGCTCAAACAAAGGCGGCTTTGTGGAGACTCTCCCCAAATGTTTTCTTAACATGTTCCAAGCAGTTTGAATAGGCAACTAAAGTAAACAAGATGTTGCCATGATAAAAACACTTGTAAAAACAGAGCTGAGTGCACTTAGAAGCTTTTTTAGGCAGAGCTCTGCCGGGCACACTGACTTTAATTCTCCTCAGTTCTATAAACAAAGGGTGAGGCAACGTCAGAATACAATAAATACTGATAGATTTAAGCAGGCACTCCCTAATCTGAAGTATGCCTGTCTTTGTGGGAAAACTGTGAGTGTGCAACACATGCCTTAATAACTATGTATCACAGGATGTTTATTAAATTAAAGTAAGAACACATAACAGGCTGTTTTTCCCCTCCGAGACGGGAACTGGGCAACCATGCATTCTGACGTGATGAGGAGGTTCAAAGAGGATTTTATGTCAACAATCAAAAGAAGATTCAAGATGTTAAGAAAGTATGTCCAAACTCCTAGCCGCTCCACCGCACCACCTTTCCTCGTGTGTTAGCTGAGAGCTTTTTTTTTTGGGGGGGGGGGGGGGGGATAATAGAAATTGTGTAACGTCTGGTTTAAAGTGACAGCGAGCCATTGATCTGCTGCCACAGTGCAGATGTTTTCATCCTCTCCTGTAACGATGGCGCTGTTGTGTGTTAGGATTACCTGGAGCGCACTGGGTTGATCAGGAGCAAAGAAGGGATCACTGATTGGTACACACAGCAAGAGCTATAGCTTTGTGTGTACTTTTTTTTTTTTTTGGGGGGGGTGGGGGGGTGTTATATGCAACAGACCAAAACAAAGTTCGAGCATAATTGCAAAGTAAAAGGGACAAACTTTTTCAGAAGTTTCAAGCAGAGCTTAGTTTTAAAACACTCATCTACCAGAGCTGATGGCCCAACTGTAAACCTACCAGGATAAGGCCATCCATCCAACAGCTGAACAAGGAGAGGATTAATCAGACGGACCATGGATAACCTGGAGGAGCTGCAGAGACCAGCAGCTCAGCTGGGAGAATCTGTCACAACATTTCTAAGTTGTGCACTCCGAAAATCTGGCCTTTTATTGTTAAAAAAACAACAACAACATCACAGTTCACCATAAGCCTTGTTAGGGGGCACAGCAACATGTGGAAGAAGGTGCTTTGGTCAGATGAGACCATAATTAAACCAGAGCTACAATATTACAGAAAATAATATACAGAAAAATGGTGGTGGCAGCATGATGCTGTGGGTTATGCTTTTCCTTAGCTCATTCAATCTGACTGAGCTTGAATTATTCTTGCAAAGAGGAATGAGTAGAATGTGGTTCTCTAGATGTACACAGCTGGTAGAGATGAACCCCAAAAGGAACTGCTGTTGTATCTACAGAGAAAGGGACTTCTACAAAGTATTGGCAGACTTTTAAAGATTTTTTTGTTGATCTACCACATACAATCCTCATATAATAGCTGAAGGTTTGATGTTGTAATGGTACAAAAGGGGAAATACTACTTTTGGAAACTACTGTACTTGTGGCTAATTTACAAAAATGAGTATTGGGCATTGACTTTGTAAAAACAAAACAAACTTAAGGCACAGATGGAAAGCAGGAGATCCAGGAGCCAAACAAAGGGGCCCACTAAAGGAAAGATTTGGAAAGCTAAAGAAGAGGAAAACACTCCCTCTGACCAGTGACAAGGGCAAACACGCAGGGCTCCCTGAGTGCGAGCGGCCACAGATAAACATCCCACCGGTGTTTGTTTGGGAAAAACGGTCCCCATCACCATGGGAACTGCACTTATCACAGGAATTAGAGGCCCATGCAGTTCCCAGAAGGAGACCCCACCACAGTGCCCTTTTCAAGAGCGAGCTAACCCAGACTGAGGAATAACAACCGGCTGCACCTGTGGTGCATCTGTGCTGCCAGGGGTCACAAAACATGTAATCGACCCCCCCAAAAAAAGAAGGACAAACTGTGACAGATACGTATCTCCGACCATCGCGCTTTTACTTACTTGAGGAATGACTGGAAGTCATCGAAAACAGCCTCACACCCAGGCCACTTGCAGACGCCGTGGCCGTAAAGAGGGTGACAGTGGAGGGAAGGCTCCTCCAGCGTCAATCTGCAAAACAGAAACATCTGATTAAAAACCAATCTCAACCTCTTTTCACTCTGAGGTCAAGAACAGAACGACAGCGTGTCAAAGATGACAGTTTCTGCTGTTAATCCAAATCCTCTCTGTGTGTACCCCTTTCTTGTTTTCACCGAAAAAAATATTGACTTCTACATGATCTGTGAACCTTGGCCTTTGCAGGATCAGTTTACCTGTGTGATCATTACCTGCTCTGCTTTTAAACGAGGGAACACTTGTTGTGAAAGCCCAAACCGAATCAATACGTAATTATTTAGTATCACTGAGCCATGTTGCAATTCTCTTTGATCGGGACGGCTGGGGTCCCAGCATCAATGCTTTTTCAGCTCTGCCTACTGCATCACATCCAACAGCCCACCTGGAGGAGCCTGTAACACAATCTGAAACCTCCACTTTCACACCGCGCACAAATTGTAAACATCCCCGCCTGGCATCAATTTATCTCCTGACCAATTCATGTCACCAGGGGCTGACGAGGATGTATCCACGGGGAGCGTATGGCTTGGTACAATCAGTCTAAATAGCAGGAACATCGCTGAAAAACAAACTTTACAACATCTTCCATATGGCGCGAGGCGCGGATACCACAGCTAACCACAGTCAGAGCTGAGAGAAGGCAGCACTGTCTGCTTAGAAAGCGAGACAGGCAGCCATATGGACACAGGCGCTATACAAGGCACACAACTTTCAGATACAAGAGCCTGGGGGACTGGCCTATATTGCTACCACCTGTGCTGCTGGCGGCTGGCGAGCACAACGCTCCTGCTTCTCCTCCGGCGTGAGCGCGGCGCTTTAAGACAGCGGGACAGATGAGGAGATTCATGGCACAACAAACTGTTGTGTTCCCACATGAGAATAACCCCAGCGACTAACATCTCATTGATATGCATGTGTTCAATAAGAAATAATGCCCGATTTGTGCTGTACCACTCCGCCGGATGAACCTCTCGAACACGATTTATGTGGCGTGATTTGAAAAAAAAAGGAAAAAAAAGATCTAAAAACAAATTAATAAAAAAAAAGGAAAAAAAAAGGGGAAATTTAGCAGAGTGTGCTGATTTGGCAGGATTAAACGAGCCGATGTTCAGATTAAAAACGTCATTTGGATCGATGTTAGCAAAGCTGCACATCAAGGAGGAAATTTTAGAGGTCAGCTCAGGTTTCCTTGTGTTATAATTACTTACTTAAGAGTTCACATTGTTCATAACACGCGATAATTGCATTGCAATTAGGAACCAGTCGAGCATTCATGAACGCGGTTAGTGGATTTTTTTTTTACCCTCTTTCAAAAATTAGATTTTTTTATTCAATTATGAATTATGCATTCACATTAAGACCTCTGTTTTGATACAGCTAATAAATAGATGGCAGACGACCAATTATAATGAGTTTTTAACAAGGAAATGTGCGGACTGGTGAAGGTGACGCTGGTTTTTAATTTACACAGATCCGTTTTTTTATTATTACTCTTTGGGAGGAGGCTTGTTGCTTAATTCTGTATTTATAAGATATTAAAATGTGAAGTGTGAAGGGAATCGGTGAGCACAGAGCGCAGTGATTGGCTGGCGGCCGAAGAGAGGGTGGATGGCTAAACAGTGGTAAATGACAGAATTTACACCAAATGAGGTACATTACTGTAATCAGAGTAGAGTGTGCTGTACATGGGGGTTTATGTCATTACAGTCCTACCAAAAGAAAGACATAATTAACTGCTGTATTTTTGGGTTCATAATTGACCTGAGAAAGCATTCCAAAGGGTTGGAATATCGGCGCTCCAACCCACTTGCCAATTTGTAATTTCATACTTTGATACAAATTTGTAGTTTTGACAATATTCTGAATATTTAATGAAAAACATTACCTTGAAAATGCATTCACACCAGTCAAGTTTTATTGTTACAATGTTCCGTAAATCAGAAAATACCAAAATGCTGAGGTAGCTTCTGGTGAAAGGCTGTTTTACGGGGGGTTTTTTGGCATCTGAGCTTAAGATAAGTCACATTTCAAAGTCTGTAAAACTTAAGACTTCTCAAACAGTTAAGTACATATTGTTATTCTATTTGGAAAGATAAAAAATATCTGTTTCAAGGCTTTGTTAGGCCCTTGAGCCATTTTAGACCATGCTGACTCTCAGAACCTGGTGGTATATTTAAACGTACTTTAAATTGACTTTTTTGGGACTGTGCATTTATCTTTGAGTTTTTAGCTGGAAACTCAAAAACCAAATAGTGATGTAATGTTTAAGTCAATCGGCAATGTGGCAAATTAAAGTTCATTGACGTCCTTTAAATTTGAATGATTTTAGATTGAAATCTTTTAAGCAATAATGTCTAGACATTAGAAGTGCAACAATATATGCAGCCCATGATGTTGGGTTCACGATAATGATTCCCATAACAATTTGCTATGGGAATCTTTTTACGACTTTGCTTTCAGATAGAGTGAAGGTTCACAGAAAGTTTGATCAGTTTAAATAAAATTTGGTTTTAAAGTAAAGAATGATCAACTCCGGTCCAGAAGAAATGTGAAGTAGCGTTTTATATTAGCAAGGCTAGAGAGTCAAGTTTAGCTTCATTAGCAGCGAACCAATAGTTTGTTGCTCATGATTGTTTACAATCATTCCAGTTTTTGCCAACTGGAAACTGTTCTTTAAGTCCACTATATAGCATCCAAACAAGGACGTTAGCAGTAGCTCGGGCTAGTTTCTCGGCGGACATCACAAAATAACAACTTTGCAAAGGAAAGCAGGTCGGAGACGGCACAGACTTTTTGGTAAGGTACATTTGACACCCCAAGCTGCCTACATTCAACAACCACAAGGTAAACGGAGCTTTGAATTCCAGAACTCCGGTAAACAAACCCACCAAAGTTAAATATTCACTTTTTCACACCATTGGTTAGAAAATGATGATTTAAATGGTTTTATTAAACAGATTGAGTGTGTATGACCAGACGCTCTGTGAGACAGACTTCACTTTGACTCAGAGTTTTAATATGGCAGGATGTCGTTACACCCTCATTGAAAAGTGAAACATTATTCACAGCCAAATGTTCACATTTGATACGTTTCCAGACTGCGCAAAATCATATCGGAATCCTGTGTGACTTTACGTCTAGGTTGAGAAATACTCTAATGATGATAACCGTGAGGAGAAAAGATGCCATCAGCTTCCTTTAGAGGATCAGGAGGCCTCAGACGAGGTGCCTAGCTTCCTGGGGAAAGAAGAGAACGTACATGAAGATGATCCCGACAGCTGCTAGCCAGTTGTTTTCAAGCTCACTTACTTTGATGGGATGATTCGGGCCATAAACGAGTCAAGATCTATGGCCTCCCGTTCTGACGGACTCAATCTATCAGTAGGAAGGGAAGATTGAGGTCAGAGTAAGGGCCCTGTTGATACAGCAGGTTCATTTCTTTACATCCTCCCCTCCAGCCTCCATCTCTAATTAGCTCCCTCCCTCTTTAACACTCTAGATCTTTCCTGGATCCTTCCCTCCTCCCGGTACCACTGCATGCTTTACCCTAAATGATTTAATTAGCATTTCTTCTTTCTTGTGTAAGACAAATGAAAGGCAGGAGAGAGATGGGAGAGCGGTGCCAAATCTGATTATTTATCTCCTTAACAGACTGCTGTGTTACAGTCCCTGAGCTGCTGTTACTGATGGTTGTTGGGAAGTAAAGTGGGCCAAGTGCTTTGTAAAGACGCCCCCCCCCACCCCCTTACAAAGCCGATGCAGCTCTGGATTGGGAATTCGTGTCAGATACAGATCAGGCACATTTGATTTAAATAAGCAAATCACTGAATAAAGATGACCTGGCTCACAGGGGTATATCTCCATCAATGCATCGCTTTTCATCGGCAGGGAAACAACACCGCCTGACAGATAATGTGACTCGGGCTCCGGTCATATCAGGGATGTTATTTAGACAAACACAACTCCCAGCCTGCTCTGCCGGTGTGTTCCTAGCAACAACTAAAAGCAGGAACACGTGCCTCATCTTCGGTGTGTCAAGCCGGCAGTGATTGAATTTCTCCGTCTTCCTTAAGACGGAAGTGCAAAGCCCGTGAGTGATTCCTGTGGATGCACTTAAGGTTTTAGTTGCAGGCGTCGTTGTGCCTGGGCAGATTTTATATGACACATGAAACTAACTACACAGTACTTAGGGCCTCCTGTAAACCAATCTGAAGCCAGTCGGGAAAACGGGTCCATCTGCAGAGAGGCTTGTTTCTGTTGCATGACAAAGGGACTCGCAAAACCGCATCAATTAAAAGTTCATTAAGTTCAGCGCTGGGAGGATGAGTGGATGCTCCCTATTTACGCCCGGGCCGGCCCAGCCCATTATCTTCAACCTGATTATTCAAATCCCAGGATTATAACACAGACGTTCTCTCAGAGCCTTGCTTAGAATAATCATACTTAATAATATTTCATTCTTCCTCCCATGGAGTCTGATTAGAACTGAGTGTGCATCATCAAAAGAGAGAAATAATGCTTTTGATACTTTTATGATTTATGTGTTCCAAAATTAACACAAGAAAGGATTATTGGTTGTGTGGATCTAAATTAGCATCAGGCGGCACTTAATGGGGAATGTTTTGTGCTCACTTTGTTCCAGCCATCTTTCTTAGTAATTGCACATTTGAAAGTCTGCGTGGGTAATCCACTTCCTCGAACAGATGGGGTGCAGGAGAATCACCTGCTTGGTTTTCTGACAGATCTAAGATACTACGAGAGTTTTCAGAGCCGAGACTGCCTTCTTCACTTAAGCTTGTGTTAAACTGCTGCTGACATCTTCTTTAATCTCTGACAGTCGACACGAGGCAGAGGTGCTGCCAGCTCTTGCGTTATGTCTTCTCTGATGTTTCATGGAGCCTTCAGCTCAGGCTGCTTCCTGCCTTTCGCTGCCGCTCGCTCACCTTGTTTGCTTGCTTTGCGACAATGCGGGATGGAGTCAGTGAGTCAAAAAAAAAAACAGACGTTCAGCTTGACGATGAAGGACCGGAGGCCTGTGGGTTGTTTGTGGTGCTCAGATTTTACTTTCCTCCAGTGACGCAGCAGGGAATATAAATCTACCACAGCTATTAATACTTTGCGCTACACAAAACATTCACAGAGACCAGTCCTCTTTATTCTGTAACTCTAGATCTCCCTCCTCTGTACTTAAAGGTTTTTGGGACAGAGATCTCCATGGAAAACCAGGACTTAACCTTGTTGTTCAGTTTACTGGGAAAGTTCACCAGGTTTTTATTCAGAATCTCCTGAAATTTTTTTTAGGAATTCATGATGCTATGCAGTCTAAGAAGTCCCAGAAGGGCCTTTGGGAGAAAAACTGGCCCACAACATCACAGATCCTCCAACGTACTTGAGAACTTGACATACCTCTTCTTGTACATGGGGCGCTTAGACCTCTCAGACAATCATGAGCTCACGTTCATAATATGTGTGTCTCAACTGGACAACCAGAGGTTTACAGCTTTCATTCAAGCCTCCTAGAAGGTGATAAAGCACTGGTTTATCTGGAGGAGAAGGACAACTTAAGGACTCGTTGTGCCCCCTTCATCCAAGTTATAGGACTAACTAGGAGTTACGATTTAGGTTTTAAGAGCGGACATGAGGGGCTGTTCTACATATTCACTTGTTCTTTTATTGCTGAAAGGCTCAATCTTACCCTTATCTCACCAAACCAGAGAGTTCCAGTTGAAGGAAACTCGACGGGTTTACGTTTGTGATGGTAGGACAGAAAGTCTTTATTTTCTAGAATCACTCCCATACAACCTGTTAGCTTAGCTCCTTTACCATCATGCTCACTGTGTGGTGGCGAAACAAAACATGGTTACATTTCAAGCCTTGTTGCTAAAAGAAATGGGCCTTAGTTTCACATCATATTTATACCCTAAAGAAAAAGAAAGTGATGGGTTGTTGATTAGAAGTGAAACTCTGATCAACTTGAATGACTAAAAATAAAAGTAAAAACTGCTTCTGTTAGGCTTGTGTTAAATAGATTGTCAGAGTGGTTTTGTCACATATTTGAAACCATGTGATTTTTTTTGGCCTACTGAATAAAATTACACAAATTAAAGGTTGAATTTTCCATCTTTAGTTTGTCTTGCTGGAAAAAAAAAATCAAATTACTTTAATCATTTATACGATCTCTAACAGTTTTTTCCCCCTTCTTTTTTCCCTTGGATATGCAGAGAAGATCTTCATGTTCATCAACCCCCCCTCCTCCTCCTCCTCCTCCTCCAGAGGCCGCCTGATTTACTTTGCTAAACATGTTTTCATCGACACCGCTTTCATACCGACACTCAGGTTTTGATCACTGAAACACAAGTCAGATGTTCGGGAGTGAGCTCATGGTGCCTGGAGGCTCCTCACCAGGAGTTCAAAGATCATCCTTTTGTGCAAGAAAACAGGCAAACGTGCAAAATGCCAGATTAATTCCTTCCTTAAAAGACACGTTTCTCTCTTTCTCTCTCTCTCTCACATACACGAGCACACACACTATTCATCTATGTTTGCAGTGGTTGTTTTCTCCTTCAACCATACGATAGCTTTCCGTTCTTGTTTTGTTTCATTTTATACATACACTAACAAATATTTCTGCAAGTCAACAAATTCCTGAGACATGAGAAAATGTTTCTCTTTTCTTGAAAAGACTGAGGTAACTGACTGCAAAGGCAAGAAGGAAATAGATTTGAAGTCAAAGCAGCCAAGGCCTTCCTTATTAACGATGTACGTTCCTGTAAGTGACTTTATTCTCACCAGGTGCTCATACAAAATCCCCAGGTGCAGAGAAAAAAGTGACTGTATCGGTCATCATGAATCCTTGTAAAAGTAAAGAAATGGATCTGAGAATCAGAACCTATGTAATAACTGAGAAACGAAAATATATGTGTTTAGGATTAGAAAGTATGCATGAAAGAATGTGTTTCAGGATTAAAGGACTTCCCCACCTAATGGTCTCGTTGTGAACGCGGTCAGATGCCGGGAACTAAACGAAAGGCGCTCACCCGTCTCTTTTGTGACTCATGTACTGCCCGTTGGTGGAGGCGTGCTGGTTGAGGACCGAGTTCTTTGGCGGCGCCGGGGAGGACAGGTCAAGGCCCCGGTGGCCGTTGTTGCTGCTGCTGTTGGTGTTGTTGTGTTCCTCCTTCACGTGGGCGTTCGTCACCTCCTTCCACAGTTGTTGCAGCTCTGCTGGAATCATGCCTGAGACAAACAAATTGGATAATTAAATCAATTAGCGGCTAATCCAACTCTCTTCTTCATCACCTAATTAAATCAAAGCGTCTGTAAACAAAGCTGAGTATTAATTAGAAAATACTTCACTACAGGGTACTGCACAAAGATCTCAACAGCCGTCCCCCCTCCAAACACCCCCCACCCGACGCCTTCATCTCTCCCTTCCATTTCTCCTGTGATCTGAAGCGTGTTTGTATACACAAATCCCTGGCATTCACGCACATTTCATGCCCAGAGTAAATAATTAACATCCAGACAAGGCATGAAATCTGAATAATCACCATCACTTTCTCCCAACAACAGACGCATAGAGCGCGAGTGCAACAAAAAAACTTTACAATAGCAACGCTAGAAAACATCCCACCCCTGTCTCCTTGAGAAACAGGACCCGGGGGTAATATTCTCGAAAGCGCATTAATGTGCAAAATACTTAAGGCTCTGCACCGCCTCCAATTGACACAGACGACTTAAACCTCATTTAACGAGTCAAGCACACTGCAGCGCTCGCGCGGCTTTGAAATGGGAGAGAAAAAAAATCTCTTGAAGACATGAGGCATTTTTCTGTTTTCTGAAAACAAGTCGACAGAATGTATGTTGTTTTTACCGCCTGAAAGCGACGGCTGACACTCAGACTGAGAATCGAAAGGGATAATGACCCTACTTTCAATGTCACAAAGACGAGAGACATAACTGGACACTACGGCGATGCGTTCATGAATAGTACACAAACATGGATAAAGCCGATACATAAAATGAGGGCTGACCCTTTTTGTGCATGTTTTGAAGTTGTTGTTTTTTTTTTTTGTCCCTTTTACGGCTATACCCTGAAATAAAATCCACTGCAACCTCATAAGTGAATAAACAGTATCATGAGGACCAAGAGTAGCAACAGGCAGGTCAGGGAGGACGTTGCATAGAAATTTAAAGCAGACAACTGATGGTCAGATGAAACCAAACCTGAGCTTTTGTTCAGGTTTGGTTTTGGCCATGTGTGGTGGAAAACCTACACTTCACACCTCCCTGAACATATCGTTGATATTAAACTTGGTGGTGGCAGCATCATCATGATGTGGGGATGCTTTTCTTTAGCGGTCAGGATTAACAGGAAGACTGAAAATATGGAGAGACTGAGGTGCAAACTCCCTTTGCAGTAGGACAACAACCCTAAACAGAGCTACAATTAAATGGTTTTTATCAGAAAATATTTATTTAGACTGGCCTAGTCAAAGTCCAGATCTAAATCCAATGAAGAATGACTGAGTCAACAATCTACTCAAAGTTGCTGAATATAAATGCAACTCAGATCTTAATTTGCAAAAATGCTTGAAAAAGTGGATCCTTCACCTGCACAATTTCACCCAACTCTGTGTTGGTTCATCACTTCAATTCCCAATAAGATACACTGAAGTCTGAGGTTCACAATGTGGAGAAGTTCAAAGGGGTTGAATACTTCCAGTCTCCCTAAAGGAGTTTGTCTGGAGCAGGGTTTTAAATCTGCAAAGCAAGCCACATGTTTTCGGTGTGGTGAAAGGAGCCTGTGGACGTGTGGTTAGCTGAACCGCAGAGTAAATGGGGGAAGACCATTCGTTTAGAATTACAATTAATTTAATCCATTCTCAAAATGAGCAGTGTCAAATGAAAGATGATTTGCACGTGACCCCCCCCCCCCCCCCTCCAACCCACACACACCCATCCCTCCACGTCTCATCACCATCCCTATAGATAGCAGAAGTGCTCCTTTCAAGCACCAGATTGTAATACATTGTATTCAAACTGCTTAGTCTTAATTTATTCCTGTTGTGGAAAATAACTGTGAGGTGAAGTTCTCAACGCGATCAGCAAAAAATATTTTTAATTTGATAAGCTACTAAAGATTTTAATTATGCTGCTAATAGAGAACATTGGCCTAATGAGGCGGAGGACTCCAGAGAGACGCAGGGGCTAAGAACTGTGAAATGAGTCTGATAGGATTGCTGTAAACTCACACTAGATCGTTTGCATATCAAAGAGCAGGAAATGATTGCAGGACAAATCAATAACCTTTCCACGTTCCAAGGAGCGTCTTTCCTCATTCCAGTATCTCAACACTCTTGCTCTATTCTGTCTGCCTGTATTCACCCTAATTCTACTCAATGCCTTGATGTGCCTTAATCAAAGTGCACGTCCATGACAGGCTAAACATGCTTAATATTGCAGTCTGTGTTACAGCATGCTAATCCACTGCTTGTTGACTTCCAGCTGCAATATTAATAGATCCCTTATTGTTTTGAGGGATAGAAGGAGATTTTGGAGTAAAAGTTGTTTTTTTTCCCCCTTCCGTCTTCAAAGGGTTTCAAAGGGGAAGGTCAATGCTGATGCGAGTGTCCAGTGCTCCGACAGGGGGGCAATCATTTTTCCCCCACTTGTTTCTCGGTGACAGTGGGTGATGTATTTTTAGCCGGTTTGCTTGACAGGGCGGCCCAACATCGGCTCAATTACCCAGCAGTCCAGGTGACCCCAACCCCACTGTTTACTCGGATGAGACCAAGGTGGATTGACTGGTATGATGAGAGAGGTAACGGACTGAAACCAACATGTCTCCAGCTTTATTGCTCTTTGTTCGCACCAATCTAACCCCTAACCTCCCAATCCCCAACAACAGCTATGCCTCATGATTCCTCATAAATGACAATAAAATATCATTACACAAATGTCTCCCCGGGTACTACGTTTCATGTCTGGACAAAACGCACCGAGCTTTGCTTCCATCTGATTACTGTGGGACGCATAATGACATTGAAGTGCGGAATCTTTTTCTTAGGTGCCCAGTTTGTCCATCCTTTAAATGCCAGATTGGTTTATCTTTCTTCTTTCCATTTTTCAACACAACTCTTCCAGCCCATTACGACGGAGAAATCCGGACAAGCACTTTAAAAAATGTATGTTGTTGGGACACTTGATTGATCACCGCCCCAGCAACTCAATTTTACCTCTGCAGGTAGCTCTGGCACCGAGACAGGCCGAGCTCTTCAACCTTTTCCTGTCCTTGTCCTTGTGTACCCAGGTGACCATGTTCAAGCAAGCAGAAAGTTGATTTAGGGTTCATAATGACATCAGTTGCAGGCCATCATCCCCCAAATAAAAAATGGCCCCCGGCGCATTGAGCTCTTTAAACCACGCTGTTACTTCTCGTGCGCGGTGTGGTACCATGGGGGGGGACAGTGACATCGCTATTAGTTTATTGTTCCGTACGACTGGGACCTTTACTGCACCCCTGTTTATGTGCCGTAATCACCGGCCGGCTGATACGCAGCCCTTTGGTCTGAAATATGTCCTGTCTTAATGCGGCAGGAAGTATTACCAGCAGCCCACTGTTGGATGTATCAATCACTGACAGGTCAGCCGCATTACCCACCGCTGTCCCTGACGTGCTGCTGCTCTGTGAGCACTTCATGGCTCGCCACGTTCTTTGCTTTCATCCTACCAACAAATTTGTCTTGTCACTATCCCACTGGCCCTTTCCTGGACAACTTAAATGATGTTTTACAGGTAGAAGAACTCACTCTCCTGCGGTGTAACCTCTGAGGTAGAGGGTGTGTCCACCGTGGAAACACACATGTACAGAGCTGTAGAATTTTTTTTTTTAGAACACTAAGATTCAAGCAGTACAACAACGAACAAATCATGCCTTGATCTAAAGAAAGAGAACAGATTAGAAATAAAATAATTTACTTCATTCAGACTCAAGTAGTTATAAAGCCACTTCTAAGGGTTTAGGACTCCAGTGAATCACAGAGAGAGCCCTTAGCCAAAAATGAAGAAAACATAGAACAGTGTGGAAGGAGTGGTCGGCCTTCCATAAATAGTAAAACAGAGCATCTACAACTCACCCGGAAATGCATCTAAAGTATGTGGAACCCACTTGAATTGGCTACGGTCATGGTCTAGTCAAAGTCTGGACTCCTTTCCCCCCCCCCAAAACGGTCCAATGTGGCTTAATGAAAACAATAATCCATATCTGTGTGAAATTAAAATTTTATTTGAAACTTTTAAATGTGACAATAAAGAATAAAATGCTTTTCACAGTTCTGTACAAACCACCTGAGCCCCATAAACCTTAGGGGGAGGACTGCTTTTATCAGAGGAGACCCAACCTTTTGCCATGGGGGCATAAATTGATAAGTTGAAAGTAGGGATGTTCGATATCGGCTTTTTTTTTTTAAACCGATATACCAATATAGCCTCAATCTTAATTTCCAATACCGACATAAACAAATACTGTCTACGTAAACGTTCAAGGTTGGCTCAGAAATGCAGACGCCACAGGATACATTGGGAGTTTCGCCAAACACAAAAATATCTAAAAATATATACCTTAGATCTGTCATATTTTGACATTTTGAGTGACAGGGCAAGTAGCTATAGAGTTTGAAGTATAATATGTGCATGTTATGACAGTAAGGTAGGTTTTATTAGATTCTTTTCTATTAAAAGTGTAAGAGTAAATTTATTCTTTTTTTTGGTTTGTCTACAATAAACAAAATTTTTACTAAATGAAATTAACTAAATTAACAAAGTAATCTGATTATTGAAGAAATTGGATCCCTAAATCATATCAATATGAACAACGAACAGGGTTTTGCTCTAATGTCTCGTTAAAAAAAGACTTTCCTAATTTTGGGTGTTGATTGTTTTTTTTCCGAAATAACATCATATGATTGAGCAACAACAAATCCATATGCCTCATCTTCAGATATGCTTGCTGTATTTAGGCAAATGTAATGGATAGATGTGCCCTGATCTGCTTTTGAGCAAAAAAGTAGCAGAATGTTTGTCATCCTGTTTAGTATTAAATTAAAGTGAAAGCAAAAAGCAAGGTTAATTAAAGAAAAAGACTGTGTTGTATCTTCAATTTTTAGAAGATTTCAATTTGTCAGTAAAAATCTTCCCCTAAAACAATTTCCAAAGACTCTATTTGCTTCCATTACATGCGGGCCAGAGATAATCCTTCTATAGGCTGTAAATGGCCCCCCGGCAGCACGTTGGACACCCCTGGCTTAGATCAAATTCATATTTATGAGTGTTCCATCCTCCCCAAACACTGCTATAATTTATAACTGATACCGTCTGGCCGCCTCCAAACACTTTGAGCATTAATGTCAAAAGAATTTACAACAAGCTAGACGGATGATACGCCGGATAATGTGAGCAACTGTTTTTCACTCAAAACTGCTATCTCTAAGTTTATACTTAATTAGCACCATCAGTGTTTTTGAAAAGCTAATTCAGATGCATTCCTTTGGACCGTCGCTTCGGTGGAAAGATTACTATAATTTGTCTCGGCCAAGATGGAAACAAAAGCAAAATAAAATGAATAAAACTGCTGTAAACAGCAGCACAGGAGCTAAAAACCACAGCTAATTTGATCATTAGTGTTCTACAATGATAAGTTGTTTGGAAGCCTTTTGATGCTTTCATTTTCTCAGCTTTAAAAAAGACACAAGAGAAAAAGACAGATGACGCTGATTGCATGCATTAACAGTGGCCTTTTCAAATAATTACACTGATATCCATATTTTCAAATGAGAGAAATAAAAATCATCAGCTAAATAGTCATGACAATTTACTGCCCCCAAGTTGGAATCCATAATCGCTGGGACGCAAACAGAGCAGATCAACTCATCACTTCCGACGCAGTGCTAACAGCTAGCTGCATGCAGCAGATTAGATCTGAGCACCGTGGGCCCGGCCCGCTGATGCGTGAAAGGGTTTAGTGATGTGGAAAACAGAAAGGTCATCAATAACTTCAAACAGTCAAGCAGAAAATGTTTAGAATAAGAGGACAAACTAGGGGCCGGGAATACTAACCTAAGTGTTGTAATAGCTGTCGGAGACACGCGGTAAATATCAGCGGACAACAGGAGGAAAACAAGAAGGCTGGACATGATATAACAACCTGGAACAAGGGCCCATTTGTTTGGGGGAAGAGTCTGTACCTCATCCTGAAGACTGAAAACAGGTGTCCTTTCAGTTATTTATCTAAGAATACATTTTATTCGCAGTGTCTTGCCAAAACTCTTCCATTTTTTTCACAGATCTGTCCATTTTGAAATGGACAGATCTGCAAAGTGTGGCATGCTTTGGTCATCAGCCACCTTTACTTTGATACCCCTAAATAAAGTACAGTGCAAACAAGTGATTTCAGAATGACCTAACTAGTAAGCAGAGACTACCTGTGTGTAATTTAATCTCGACATAAATCCGGCTGTTCTGCAAAGGCATCAGAGGTTTATTGGGGAACATTAGACAACAAGTATATCATGTTGACCAAGGAACACAATGGAGCATGAATATATCAAGTATGTGTCAAGTGGAGCATTAACGCTCCACCTGTGAAAACAAATCTGATGGGCTTCTCCTTTGCACTCTTTGCAATTCTGAGTGTTACCCTGCCAGATAGGACAGGTTAAAAGAAAAAGGTCCTCTGGTCAGTTGAGATCAAAACTGGATTAAAAGCCTGATCGGAATAAAAATGCTTCATGTAAACACGCCATTCTGGACACTGATCCGATGACACTCATTCGGATCAAGATTTCATTCCGATTGAGACGGCTGGGTTATGCTCATTGTTAATCCGATCGCTGTTCATGTAAACACTTATTCCGAATGTCAGATTTACTGCGCATGTCTGTAACATCATGCGTAGACGTGCATTACCTCGGCGTAAGGAGATTCAGATTAGAATTTGACTGTGCAGATGGCTTGTAGATGTAAAACCGTGACCAGAAAAAAATAAAAGCACGCTCTTAAGAACATCGTACCGCTCCATTTTAAACACTCGCAGCCATGTTTGTTTACAGCGGAAGTCTGCTACTTCTTCTACCACTGTTTCCAGTATTTTAGATAGTTTTGCACGTGTCAAAATGATTTATTCCGATCAAATGCGTGGCAGATGTAAAACTGATGATCACAGAAGCTCTGCATCTGGTATGACTGAGTTTGAGTTATTTTGCAAAGAATGAGCAAACATTTCTGTCCCACTGTGTGCAAAAGACCCCAAAAGACGTGCAAACCCAACTTTCCAGATTTAATTTCTTTATTAATAAAAAATTATGAATCGTCTTCCTTCGACATCACAATTATGGATTGCCATGTCTTGGTCCATCATATAAAATTCTAATAAAATACACTGAAGTTTTAAGAATGAATCCTTCATAATTCCTTGTAAAACATGACTGCTGCATTAACAATGGAGAGAAACATCTTCCAGCTTTTGGATCTATTTAAGCTTTGATTCAGGTCTCAATAATTTATGTTTATTTTACTACCCTAACGATGCCGTCCTGACAAAGCAAACAGTTGTTACAAAAAAAAAGATGTGAAAAAGACCAAGAAACAGGATGGGACAAGAATCAGATGTCTCAGAGGTATTTGGAAGTAATACTGAATAAACAGGATGTTCTGAGCCTGTTGTGAAATCTATCAAAAAGTACCTGGCCTTATCGCTTATATGTGCTTTACTCATGGGGTGTGTGAGTGTTTGCCCGCCATCTAACACACAGCAGTTCAACAAAGCGCGATTAGAACAACAGCAGTGCCCCACGCCTCTGCCTATGGCAATCGTCTGCAGGCTGATGACTGACTCCATAGCCAGTCCAAACAATAACACCACTGTACAAACCCTGTTTGTGTTTGCCTATTACCTAAGCACCCCCCCCCCCCCCCCCCCCACCATAACCTCCTGTTTTATCTTGTTATTTCAAAACTGTTTGTCTTAGCTGGGAATGAATAGTCAATGTCATGCTCTTAAACCCTTTTGACGGCGTCTTTGTCATGAGGGAGCCACTCCTTTAAAGAACGTAAATAAAGAACTAAACTTCTCGGCCGAACAGGACAGACTGCCGATCAAACAGCAAGACGTTTTAACGACGACTGGTTCACATGCAGCGTAGGAACAATAGACACAGCCGTCTTTGATAAAGGAAGCAGCCCGCTGGGATGCCAATCACAGACACATGACGGAGCGCAGATCTGAGCAGCGAGATAAGCCCCAAAAATCATAAACATAATCATAAACAGCTGAGTGAGGCAGACGACGGGCCGAATATACTGAATTAAGTATAACAACCCCCCCAATACAGTAAATCTGTGAGTTATTAACTAGAGATTTGCTGAAGGTGTGTGTCCTGAGTCAGTGAAGTCATGAATAGTATGTGGTTTCTTTGATAAGTCATCCGCTGCTCTCTGTCCTTAAGTAAATTTGGACAGGAAATGTGGAAAATGATATAACAGAGACAGGTCACAACACTTACAAGTTCACACACATAATCTTTGCACAAGTTTTCATACCCCAGGAGTTTTTTCCCCCATGTTTGTCACATGACTACTGCTGATGCATTTTACTGGGATGTGATTTCATACACCAACACACCGTAGCTGCAAGTTCTTGTTGTATATCTCTGCAGGCTTTGAACATCTACAGACTCAACTCGGGCTCCTATGAAGAACAGATGTAAAGCCTTAATGGTCTGGACTTTGACTCGGCCAATCAATACAGGTGAAACTCGAAAACTTAGGAGTATTGTACAAAAGTTCATTTATTTGAGAAATTCAACTTAAAAGGTGAAACTAATATATGATATAGACTCGATTCATGTAGAGCGAGATATTTCAAGCCTTCATTTGTTATAAATTTGTTGATTATGGCTTACATCTTATGAAAACACCAAATTCAAAATCTAAAAAAATTAGAATATTACAGGAAATCAATAAAAGAAAGATTTTAAATAGAGAAATTTCGGACCTCTGAAAAGTATAATCATGCCTATGTACTCAGTACTTGGTTTGGGCCCCTTTTGCATCAGTTACTGCCTCAATGCGGCGTGGCATGGATGCTATCAGTCTGTGGCACTGCTGAGGTGTTATAGAAGACCAGTATGCTTCAATAGCGACCTTCAGCTCTTCTGCATTGTTCCGTCTCATGTCTCTCATCTTTCTCTTGACAATGCTCCATAGATTCTCTGTGGGGTTCAGGTCAGACCAGTTTGCTGGCCAATCAAGCACAGTAATCCCATGGTCATTGAACCAGGTTTTGGTACTTTTGGCAGTGTGGGCAGGTGGCATGTCCTGCTGGAAAATGAAGTCAGGATCTACTTACAGCTCATATGCTGAAAGAAGGATGAAGTGCTCCAAACTGTCCTGGTAGACGGCTGTGTGACTTTGGACTTAATAAAGCACAGTGGACCAACACCAGGAGATGACATGGCTCCCCAAATCAATACGGACTGTGGAAACTTCACACTGGGCTTCAAGCATCTTGGATTGTGTGCCTCTTCATTCTTTCTCCAGACTCTTGGACCTTGGTTTCCAAATGAGATACAGAATTTGTAGTTCTTTTTTTCTTTAGCCCAGGTAAGACCTTTCTGATATTTGTTGTTCAGGAGCGGCTTGACAAGAGGAATACGACATTTGAAGCCCAAGTCCAGGATCTGTCTGTGTGTGGTAGCTCTTGATGCACTAAGCTACTTTTGTGTTTTCCATAACTAATAATCACATTGCCAACATATTGTGGCTGCTTTTCTGATAATGCTCTCCTTTCCTGGCCAGTTTAAGTTGGACTTCCAGGTTTTTCTAGGTTTGTTGTGCTGTACTCTTTCCTTATTTGGATGGATGGATCGACAGTTCTCTGAAAGACATTTAAAGCTTGGGATGGTGTTTTATAACCTAAAGATGCTTTACACTAACAAACCTCTAAAGCTTTCACAGGACAGCTAGGTTTATTCTGAGAAATTACGCACAGATGGAAAAAATATGGTCAATTTGGCTGTACGAGGCAGTTGCGTTGGAATTATCTCTTCAGTTTAGCTCTCTAACCCTTAAATGAAAAGACTCAGATCGAGCCCTCACAGCTTTGTTCCCATATTTAGCTCGAACAGCTCTGGTGTGCTGGTGGAGAGGTGGATTAACAGTGCGAGGTACTGACCCTGAGTGAGCGAGTGCAGCGGCAGGCTGGTCTGTCCAGGCTGGATGGTGAGCAGCCCTTGTCTCTGAAGGTTGAGCAGGTGTTGCTGCTGGACCTGCTGGACCTGCAGGATCTGCTGCTGGAAGGCCAACTGCTGCGCTGACACCTGCTGCTGGAGGCACAGAGAAAACACACGCGCCGTAAGCCAACAAACATCATGTACACGCTTTAGGCTGTAAACGTGACACTTTGGGAGTCCCAATGCTGATTTATAAACCATACATACATACATACCAGTATACAACAGAACAATACAACTTTTATAGATTTTGCCTCAAGAGTGAGTTTTTTCTGGGCCCACTTAAGACAGGTAGGCTCTGCTCCTCTCTCTCTCTCTCTTAATTAACGCCAGTCGGGAGGCAAGTGACAAACAATGAAACAACATAGTTAATCATTCATAATAAGAGCCACAGGAATTTAATTACAGCCATTCATAATTCAGCAAACAACGTGTGACTAAATCAAAGTGCTTAATAACCACCCTAGAAACTCACAAGTCTCCCAGGCATGGCGCTGAGCTCGGGGATGCACTCTTCCCCCAGCCAGCGCAGCAAGCTGCGTTCAATCACACGCTGACCGAGAGATAGCTGTTTTCTTCATCTCGCTGGGCTACAGCTGCTTCACTGGCCAAAAGAACATTTAATACAATTCTGGTGTGTCATCTCAGCCTTCGTGGTTGAGGGGGGAATGGGTGGGGGTTGGGCTTTGGCTCGAAAAAAGGACACGTGAACGTCGATGGTTTGAAAAAGTGGTATGAAAGGGGCGGGGGGGTCAAGACAGAACAATAAATAGAAGAAAATTAGCTAATATCCCCCAAAACTCATATGAGTCAAAACAAATGAGAGATTCTGTTTAGCTAACAGGGCCACAGAGGAGCGAGGTGACTTTTGACCTTTCCTTCAATCAGGACGTGGCTGTTTAAAGGGCTCTCTGCAGGTTTTAGCTACATTCAAAAAAACCTTATATCAATAATAAGAAATAAGTTAACTTAATAGCTTTCAAAAATATATTTTAATAATAGCTCAATAACACATTTTTTATTTCAGTTCAGGTTTTTCTAATCTGGTTTGGATGTCTACTCCTTTTACACCGAGGTTTCCTTACCTCAGTGGATTCTTACAGGATAGAGTGAGCTTCATAACGGTTAGAATGGATTCAAGCTAATTCATTCATACGGTGCTGACCATGAGTATTTGACCCCTCACAGAATTAATTTGGTTTTGCTTTTTTTTTCAAACATAAATCTTTCTGATAAGCGAAGAAATTAAAAACCAGTCAAAGACAGATTGATAAATACAAAATAAAATGTGGCCCTTTGTGAAAAAGTAAACCTAAACCTCCTTTTCTTTTAAAGCCGAACTACCCCATGAAGGCCATTTTTGCCCAGTCCCATTTGTATTGATAAATCGCAAACTTTGACCTCAACTTGCTTAACAGTGCTTAGGGATGTGTGTTGGCAAAAAAATGGCGATACGATACGTATCGCGATACATGGGAAGTGATACGATATATCGCGATACTATGAGTAAGCCTATATATTGTGATTTTTAAAACTCAATTTAACTGTATGAAAACTGTCACAGCATTCTAAACACTCCAACCTGTTTTATACTTTACCACATTCAGTTTTATTACTAGATATAGTTGATCCACTGGAACAAAGAAGGTGAAGACTGCCACAAACTAGCAGTCATACTTTTAATTTTACTTCAAAAATTACTGTCATCATCAGTGGTTCCATTCAAATCCTTTAAAAAAAAAAATCTATATTTTTGTTTTGAATATCGATACAATATCATTGTATCGACATTTTCTTACATCCCTAGATTCAATTATCAATTATTTGAAAGCCACTCAGATTATCTTTGATATTAAATTGCTTTCGATGATCTGAAACATTTTAGGGGTGTTTAAGAAAGCAGAAGAAATCTGTAAGGGGGTGGATACTTTTCAAGGCCGTATCTACCTTTGAGGACACCGAGGTCCAGACCTCAGTATTTTTGTGCTGTGTATTTGAAAAGAAAAAGCATAAATAAAAGAATGCTTTCAAACTGCCAATGTGGTTATCTGTGTTACACCAGATTATGGTGGAGGGGCTACAACAACTATCCATGACCACGAAGAAGAGTACAACTCGGTTTGCCAACCACCAATAAACACCAGAAGAAGAAGAAGTAACAGGAAGAAGAGAGTTTATGACTGTTAAACATAACAGAGGTAACTGGCTGGAAATACTTTACCTAAATTATATTTTTCTCCAAATACCAGTTATACTTATTTTCATCTATCGTCATACAGTCTGTTAAGCCCATTGACGACGTAGTTTGAATTCAGTTTTGGCCTTCATTTTGGTCTCTAATTTGTAATTAATGTGGATGGGATAATGGATGGTGGACCTCGGTAACTTTGAAACTCTGGACACGGCTTTGATACTTTTCCACATTACCACCGCCCAAACCAGAACTGATTTCGTAAAAAAAAGAGAAAAAACATTGATGAACATCCAAAAAAACATGGATGAACATCCAAATTTCAGATGCATCTAAATGTAAATAAATGTAAATGAAGGTAAATGAAAACATGGTATTTGTTGAACACATTTTAAAGACCTAAAACGGAGATGAAGGAATGTAAGACGATTTTTAACCTTGCAGAAATCCTGGTTTTAACCATTACATGGGCTGAAAACCTTCAGTGTGTTTGCACAGATAAAGTCTAAATAAGCCTGTCTGAGACTCAACAGGATACCAGGTCTGTTTATGAGTACACAAGGCCAGCTGTCAAGTCGCGAGGGGGGGCACTAAAAGCATTGCTGGGGCTGCCAAGCTGTGCACCGCACCCTTTTACCAAACACAGGATACACCACTTTGTTTACTTCTCACAATTGAGTGCGCACAAAAAAGGTCTCTGTGCAGCATGGCAGACAGGTCACTGACTGGCGGCTCTGAAACCACTGAAACGGCCAGATAAAATGGGCTCCCCTCCGCCCACCTCTGTTCTGTGTGTCAAAAGGGTCTAACAGAGTTCCTCTGCCTCCCTTCCTACCCTCACACCAAGCTCTGGCTGACTAAAAATATAAAAATACAACGGGCTCATCTCATTGGCTGAATCAGGACAAGGACGCTCTCTGACAGTGGTGGCCGAGGGTCAGAGATGACGTGTAGCGCTGTTTTTCCCCTGGATTCGTGCGCTCGAGATCTCACGCAGGATGAGAGGAAGGGAGGTGAGATTCCCGTCGCAGGATAACCTGGGATCTTCTCTGGTCTTTCCCGAAAGATGGTTGGATCCTCTCCTCCCATCGGGGGGAAGAGAAGTTTCTCATGTCTGTAGTTGTTCTTGTTTCATCACCTCCTCCCTGACAGCAGCCTCAGATGGAGATAATAGTGCTACGGGGGCGGGACTTCACACGGAACAATGTCTTTCATCAAAACGTTAAATAAATAGAGGGTGGCTCTGCAGAAGAAAAAAAAAAAAGAAGAACGAGGAGGAAGAAAAGAAAAATCGAGCAATGCGAGATGAATTTAACCCTCTCCCCTTCACAATTTCTTCTCTCTAAGTCCCATCAGCTGACAGCGGCTCCTGTGCACTCCCAGCATGGAGACACATTAACCCCCCCCTACCCACAAAACCCAATAGACCAAATAAGAGGTTAACAAGAAGTGGCACGAGGGAGAGAAAAGTACAGTCCCTGACAAATGATAAAGAGTGGCGGTGGCAGGCCCTTTATTGTCAAGCTTCAAATCTAAAGTTACAGATCTTTGAGAAACTAAATTTTGATGTCTTTAAAATAAAAGAGGCACAAAGCAACAACAGGGGGTTATTGTCTGGCAGCCACAGGGGAGTTGCTGCATAATTCTTATTCTGTCTTTTGATGGCTGCTGGAAACGCGGGTGGAAAAAAAAAAGGGAGCGAGCGAGCGAGCGATGGGGAAGAGAAAGAAAACAGCGGCGAGGAGGGAGAACCTCTCGAGGCTGCGTCCGTTTCCTGTGATCATAAATAATATGCTTAAAAAGTAGACACCCCCCCCCCTTTTTTTTTATTCTCATGCTCCATTCAACTGATCAATTGCACCCCCCCCCCCCTTCCTTTGCTCTGCTAGTTTTTACATCAGATGTGAGTTGGTGACAGGCCTTATCTGAGGCCGAGGAGCGCCGCTGTCACGTTGATTTATGGGAGCATCACGCCACAACTTGTCCAAACTGAAGCCCGCAGTTCATTAATTAGGGAGCTGTAACTTTGAAGTTGAGGGGGTGGGGGTGGGGGATGCATCGACAGCCGCACGGACGTGCGCCGAGGCGCGGGGGCGTGCATGGCGCATGGCTTAATTTTTGTTCTGGCAGCCCCGTCTTTGCTCTCCAAACATGGAACTGAACGGGGACGGGGGAAAAAAAAAGAATAAAAAAAAGAATAAAATTCCCAGATCGTCTTTGAACTTCTTCTGACCGCGCAGTCATAATTTGCTTTGTCCACAGCGACGCCCGTATCCGCCTGTCATTAACACGCATTAAGCCGCTGCCTATGAGCAAGCCCCGCTGTGAGACGGGGGGTAGCGGAGGAGAGAAATCACGAAAGAAAAAACAAAGCTGGGAGCGCTCTCTGCACTGATATCTCACAATTACATGCGTTCTCTCCCTCTGCCATTTCCATGTTAATTACCAAGAAAAGCCTCTCAGATTTATACGCTCCCTGTTTCCTGCCTTTCATTACGTCCTACACACAGCTCGCAGGAGCGGTCATCTTTTTGTTTCAGAGGACACTTGTATACTAGAAAACAGGGCTGCACGATTTCAGGACGACATGCACTTGTAATATTATGGATGGAAATCACTTTTCATCACTATGTCTCTCTGGGAGCGTCAGCCTCTTAGCCATAACAAGCTTTAACAGGTGTGAGCCTGAAGGGGTGCCACAAACCTAAACATTATAGCCTACCAAATGTCCAAATGTCAGCCTGAACACACTGCAACAGCAAATGCGATTTGGTGTTTAGTGACAACTCAGTTATTGACAATATGTTTTAAAAGCTAATTTATTTCAGTAAGTCCATTCTAAAAGGGAAATCCATGTTATTTGGAGTCATTATAGACAGAGCAATCTATTTTAAGTGTTTATTTGGATGATTATGGTTTACAGCTGTCAGAAAACTGGCATAGTACACAAGAATAAAAGAAGGATTTTTAATAGAAATGTAAAGCAAAGCCCCACACAATCATATGGAATGCTCCTGACTTGACCGGCAGACAGTGAGGGTGAGGTTGGGATGCTCACAGACTGTTGTATCCAGGAGATTGATGGAAAGTTGAGTGGAAGGAAAAATGTGTGGTATGTAGAGCTGCACAATCAACAGGGACATTCACAGTCTCGATTATGAAGCAAGAGCTCATTCAAGAGTCATACGGAGCGTAACCAAAGACATCAGGAACGTCTTCCTCAGGCTACGGAGAAAAATGACTGGTCTGTGCTCTAAAGTCCTCTTTTCAGATAAAATTTACCTGCTTGATTGTCCAGACTCCTTTTCTAAAACGCATAGGACATCTATGAAGCATCATCAAGAGGAGGATGGGAGACGCCAGAGGCCAACCTGCAGACGAGCTGAACGCTGATATCAAAGCAACCTGGGCTTCCTCAACACCTCAGCAGCGCCACACACTGATCGCCTCCATGCCACGCCACATTGATGCAGTAACCCATGCAAGAGGAGGCCAAGTCCTGAATGCAAATGCTGTGACATGTTTTTGGTCTTTAAATATAATCAAATTTGATGAAAAACTGAATTTTGTTTTTATTCTCATAAGAATGAACAGCAATAAAGCTCTAAAATACTACAAATCCATATAATCTCAACTAAAACGAGAGAGTGAAGTCTCAGGCTCTGTGAAATATGACACATTTAATAGGGAGACAAGTTCAGAACCAGAGGCACCATATTCTTAGCACAGTATCAGTCAGTTGTTAACATTTACCCAGCAAGTCTGACATGCTAATCAGAAGCATGAGTGCACTTGATTCCCCCCCTCCCCCCCCTTCTCCTCAGTCTGTGCTCTAAACCACAGTCTGAAAGCAGATGGAGCTGAGCGAGCGCACACATGCCTCCCATGCTCTGCCCGGCCAGCGTTTGGAAATGGCAGGCGGTCAGGGTGATGTCAGCCTTACCTCTTTGCTCTGCTTGCTGCCCGCATGTTGCTGCTGGAGGAGCTGGAGGTGGAGCTGTTCCTGCTGCTTTTTGTAAAACTCTTGCAGTTGCTGCTGCAGAGGAGACGAGAAGAGAGGGGACGAGGAGGGGAGGACAACTGAGTCAAAGTTTCACTCGCTTGGAAGGAAAAATGTTGTCCTAAAGAAGCAAAGGGAGGAGAAGAAGAGAAAACGCGTGGCACTTTGTACCTGCTGTAACATGAGGGCCTGCTGCTGCTGGAGGAGGACCTGGAGCTGCTGAGGGCTCAGGACTTGCTGCTGGAGAATCTGCTGCATTTGCTGTGGAGTTATCACTTGAGGTGTCATCATAGCCACTGACACTGGGACCTGCACAGACAGTCACATCAAGAAAGGAAATAAAACGTACTGTCAGACAATGAAAAAGCCGACCTGCACAAGCTGGGGATACAAAATATCGAACCGATCTGAAAGTTTTTAGCCAATGGAAAATGAACTTTACAGGATTGAACTAATCTTTAATTATTACTCATCATACATCTAGAAGGTTCCTTTGACTAAATCATGAGTCGTATCCTTTCCTTATCTTCACAAGCCCACCAGTACACATAGGAACATCCTGTACATAGTCAAAAATACAGTCAATAATTAACAGAAAAGCAGAGAAAAAAGGACAAAACAAGCAGGGATATATAGCTCCAATGAGTAATCCTATCTCTAGACCGTTCCCTCTCTCTCTACGCTCATTTGATAAGATCTGCTTCTGCTGCAGAACCCTCTCAGCTTGCTCTTCACCAAACTAAATGGTAAATGGACTGAATTTTAAAAAGTGGTTTTCTAGTCATGCTGATCACTCCCCCGTCATTCACACCATAGTAACTCACAAACGCACACACTGATACGCAAATCAGTGGGCGACCTGGGGTCAAGTGCCCTGCCGGGGGCAACATTTTCCAACTGCAAGACAACTTCTCTTCCCATTGTTAAAAACATGGTGGTGGCAGCATCATGCAAGGGGGAGGGGGGGGTCAGAGTTAATAGGAAAATAGACATTCTTCCTGCTAGCTAGGTGACTCGTGAATGCAGCTGGGTGCACTGGGTTTTTATCTAGGGGTGACAGTGGGTCAGTTTGTCGTGAAAAGCACAATCATGGTTTGAGGCTGAAGGAGCACTGACCTTCGCTCTTCTTAAACAACAAATATGAGCTTATGCTCTACTGAGAACAGTAAAAATGCCCTAATGGCTGTAAAATGGACCAATGAAATCAAATTACTACAGATTTTAGTGGGTCTCAAAATCAAAAAAAGCAATAAATAAATGCTGTAGATGAAATTAGTATGACTGTATTAAACCATGTTTTTTGTCCAAATATCTCCCGAAATAAAAGTGATTAGACTATGTTATATATGCCTGGAAACTGGTGTTTTTAATGAAGATAACCACTCTCATGAGTTTCCCACTGAGGTTGTGAAGAGACTGTGTCAGAAGCTCTGCGGTTCACTCACGGCACGCGCTTGCCGTGTCATGTCCGACTATCTCATTAGAGACGCCGTCAGCCGCGATGTGCTGCTTTAGAGGCGCCGATAGCCCGGAGGAGGAGGAGGAGCCGCGGTGAAGAACGCGGCCCTCAGACGCTCACACAGGAAAGGTGTGAGTGCACGACTCCTCCAAACAAGTGATTTGTTGTGACATTGAGAGAGCGTCCACGGTTGTCAGCGAGCCTTAATTGCTCATGCGACATAAGGCAGTCGGAGTGTGTCGGGATGCTGCCACTCGCCTCTGTGATGTGAAACGCCATTAAAATCCCCTTACCTTAACATTGGGATGACAAACAGCGGCCCGCGCTTGGCTGTGTGTTGTGTCAATTGTTCTTTTGCACGAAGGCAGCAACACGAATAACATGAGCACGTCTCTGCTACTGTCAGCAGCTGACGCTGACACCCCATCGTCACCAAGGAACCCACATGTCGGTGCCCATCGTGGTGCTAATGACAGCCATTTGAATGTTTCATGTGCTTCTTAATGCAATTTGGCTGTTTAAGATCTTTTTCCTTTCTGACATGCATCAAACCTTAATTATTCTTCTTAGCGTAGCATTCAACAAAAACAAAGAAGAAGGAAGCCAGAAGAAAGGGCAGCGATATCAAATAGGAAGAAGCAGCTCTGATGCTCTCCGTTAACTTTATTGAGCGGCGCCAGACTACGCCGGACTGTGTTCTCTCAGCCACGAGAGAGTGAACGCGCAGCCCGACCAGGCCCCACCCAGGACTAACACACGCTTCACATTTCTCATTTCCAGCGCCGAGGCGTGGGGAGCTAAATGCAATATTAATTCCCCCTTGTATTCCGTCTTAATATGCAGTTCATCTTGACTTTTGCACATGACTTGTCTTGTCATTTGCATAGCCCCGGCCCCCCGATTCCTAATTTCACAGTCATTATCCACTGAAGTCCTTTTTTTCCGGGCATCACTAATTTTGATGAACTATTTTGAAGGTCAACAGAGCAGCCCTGTCTTGCTGACATGAAAGTCCAATATGTCATATTATATATAGCGAACATCTACAGGATTAGACATATTACCTGTTTTTCTATGTTTGATTTAGGGATAGACCAATGTATCTATCGGCTGATATATCGGGCCAATATTAACCATTATTTAATATATCGGCATTCAGTAGAGTCGATTTCTTCTGTTAAGTAAATGCTGTCTGGTGGCTCAACAAATGTCAAATCCAGCATTTCTCTTTATTTACCTGTTTTGTATATTCAATTATTTGATTTACTTTGGTTAAATCTTTGATTTTAATACTCAGCAGTGCACAAAATTAAGATTCTAGAGTTGGTTAAATTCTGTGTTTGAAAACTGATTAGGTTCGTAAATGTTACGGATCCACTGTGGTTATTAGCGGGACGTTTTAGCAGCAAATAAGGCGAATAAAACGTTCAGATATTGGCCATAAAAATCAGGCCAAAGAATTCGGCAGCACATACCGGCCATTGGCTGACTATGACCTCTGCATATTGGTATCGCCAAGAAAATCCATATCGGTTGATGTCTAGTTTGATTCTACTGCATATTTGCCTTTTTTATAAGCAAATAAAAGTTTGGTATTTGTCCTTTTCGGAAACATTTTTTTACTAACCTACATTACATAATGTGATGAGAGAAAGTGAGGAACAAAGTCGAAGATAACAGCGGTTTTACAATCCTAACCATATGATCAATAGCTTTCAGTTTCAGTCCTTCCTTCACTCTGAATTCTGTACACTTGAGGTGTGCGTCCCATCATGGTTTCACACTCAGAGCAGCTTCCTCTGTGCGCAGCCCCTACAAGAGGCTAATACAGACCCCCATTTTATTACCCATTACTGCTGAGGTCATTAGCAGCAAGAGGGATTGTATGCTTTTTAACCTATTGATCAATGTAACTACTACCATTTAATCCTGTGCTGAAGGAGTGAAAATCTGCCTAAGACGGCGGGCCTATTGAGCAGAAGGGCGGGGGGAGCACTATAACGGTAAAATACTGCCTTGGCTGCTGTATCATGCCCATTTAACGCAAACACAGGACGCCAGTCGCCATTTAGAGCACTCCCACATGGTGCCCTCCCTTATCTTCCAGGATAACATCATGACTCCAGATGATCCGCGGAAATACATAACCGCCCAAAGATAGTCCTAAAACGGGACTCGGAGCGGGCTAATAACTGGAGGGATCCGCAGAGCTCGGCTCTAATCTGCTCTGCCGATACGAGGATGTGAAAAAGAGGACATGCTGAGGATGCCAGAAATAGCTGATGTTTATGAATTTCACCAAGGTGTGGTGCTCTCCAGGTGGCTCCCATACATAAACATTCAAAGCTGGAACATTCTCACACAGCTGCAGAGTGACTGGAGGCGAAATACTGTACCAGCACGGGCCTGCTGGCCAAACACACACACACATGCACACACACACACACACACCTACACCCACACCCACACACAGACGCACAAAGCTAAACTGTGGCCTGTTAGCAGCAACCAGTACATCCAGCCACATACACAGCTCATAAACTACAGGATCTGCAGAGTGAAAGCATACAGAGAACATACACTATATTTGGACTGTATGTATATATGAATGAAATGTAAGTGATTTTGTGGCAGTGATAATCAAAAGGTTCCTTTTGTTCTCTGTGCCACCTCATGCAGACACGGGTACAGATACCATTAAACATGTATTCTGATCAATTATATTCTATTCTTTTCGATTTAGTTTATTGATGAAGCGCCGGCTCATAACAGATGTCGTGTCGAGCAGCGTTACAGAAACAAACAGATCCAGTTTGTAAGCAAAAAAAAAAAAAGACAATTCAGTCCAATCATATAGACACATTCAAAGGCAATCTCATATGATCCAATTTGTTCCTGTTAATAAAACAGTGCAGTCAAGTTCAGTGCTTTTTTTTAATACCAGCTAATAAAACGTTTCAGTCAGTGAGAATGTAGACAGTTGAAAGCACTGAGTTGTTAGCTTTGAGGCAACTACACATATGTAAAGCTCAGCATGCATAAGGCGACAGTGAGGAGGAAAATTCCCTTTTAACAGGTGGAAACCCTCCAGCAGAACCTGACTTAGTATAAGTGCTTATCTCCTAAACACAGCAAAATGGACATGGCCTTATCAACAAACAATAATTAGATTAAAAGCAATCACTATCTGAAAGGATCAGTCCCTGATGGAGGATTAATAAAGACGCCCTCTGAGTATTATAGGAAACGGGAAGGGAGAGAAGGGGGAAGACATGGTTCCGGGATCGGGAATCGAACCCGGAACAACCCGTGTTGAAGACTACAGCCTCCGCATATGGGTCGCCAGCTCTACCACTACGCCCCATTGTTCAGTTTTTGTATCAAGATATTTTAAGGTTTGAAAATGTTACTTTCCACTCTGCCTAATACCATTAAGATACCAGAGAAAGTACCAGAGAGTTCACATTTTGGAGCATGGAGTAACACATTGGGGCCCCTCCCAAACCTGCTGCTGCACACTCCCAGTCAGCTTGTTCGAAAAATAAAAAAAACACAACACATACACAAAGAGAATAATTCAGTTATTTGGAAATAATTACGCAGACAATCATGGTGTGGATATTACGATAGCACCATCCATCACTCTTCATAAGGCGGATTTTTTAAAACCGGAGTTGGCAAGCTACAGATGTGGCAGATAGACCCACTAATAAACAAGCTACTAGCACTACTTTACAAAGGTTCAGTGATCAGTGGGATAAGTTCCTTTCAATACGTTGTTAGCCAATTTAGAAAGTTTTTACTGTGTATTTTTGCTAAAGTCCAGGAATTACATCAAAACACCAAAAAGTCGCATCTTGCAAATAACAGTTTTAAAACTATAATAGTAATACAATATATACAAAAATACATACATAACTGTAATCATTTATTTGTTGAATAATTTTAGCAGCAGAAGGAATGATAGTTGTAATTTGATCATTTTTGCTTGAAATATTTATGAAATATTTTGTGTTAATAAAAGGATCCCATAGTATTTTACTCAAGGTTACCATACTTGGGGAACCTCGTAGCTGCCTGTGCTTAATCAGGTCAGAGGTCAAACCTAGATGTACAGAAGCAGTGGAAAGAGCTGTGTGACAGCCGCTGTCACTGCCAAAGACACAATATGAAGGACAAGAAGGTGAACATCAGTGAGACAGTCAGTCCTGAAAGAAAGAAAGCAAGAAAGAAGAAAATGGGGGGGAGGAAGAGAATTATCAAATGTTCATTTGTGCTCCCCGGGGTCATCTTGTTTTCTGGGGACATCAAATGGAATGGAGAAGTAAAAAGAAATAACAAGCCCTGGAGAAATCAGAGCAGAGTCCATACAATGCCGTTATTTTACCTTGGCCCACTGCAGCGCGGGGAAAACGACTTCCCATCCCGACTATGATCTCCTGCGTGAAAATGTTGCCGAAATGAGGATTTCACGGGAGCTATTGTATTTAAGTGATGTGTGAACATAATTAGCCGCTGACGAGACTGGAAGGACTAATTCCGTATTAGCCATTCAGGTTGATTGAAATCTCTGATGTGGAGAGCATTTTCCCCCTCAGACAGAGACATTGTGGATTTCACAGTACAATAATAGCTTTCCTACGGAATACAAAAATACGGAGGAAATATTAAAAAATTCCCATAACATAATAATTGTTTTCAATTTGAACGATGTGTTTACAAACAATAAAAAATTACAGAGCAAAACGAAGCAATTCGACTTTTTCCAGCCCTTCATCAGAGGGGGGCATTCATTCTTTTCTCGTCATCCACAATCAGGAAGTTTGATAAATATTTACGGCCAAAATAAACTGGATAATCACGGCCACATTTAGTCGCACTGGGCATTCTGGATTTTTCTGGAAATTATCAGCAGCAACTGTAAAAACAAAAGCTTAAAACTGCATTTTAATTAACTTGTCAACTACAAACAAACAGGTTTTCTGGCGAGGCGAGGCCCGGCCCGGTGTTGGGTTTAAACAAACAAGCTGCACAGTGAAATGGTCCAGCCAGCAGTTACCCTGGATGTTGTATCTCACACTGAAGGCAGGTGACAGAATACCTTTTTCGCCCGCCAACACACCGTACGATTCTATTTTTGAAATGACTCTAAATATTCTTGAAAGGTGAAAAGAAAAAGCTTCTTTCATCAAATTTAAAGTTCAAAAAAAAGGAAAAGAAAAGTTTTAACCAAACTCTGATGCACTGATTTTTAAATTATTTTTTTCCCTTCTAAACTAATAAATTGTTTTGGATGTTTCATACTGTGTCCTGCTACTTTTTTTGACCTTTCAGGCCACACCTCCAGATACGTATTTCGCACGTTTTAGACTTGTAAAAGCTGTCTTACATATTCAGTCTGACTGCTCCATCACAAACACACACACACACACACACACACACACACGCACACACCACTGCTCAGCATCTTCACCTTTTCCTGGACGCATCTCAGAATCGCTGTCGGTGTAATCTGCACGGCTGCGGTGCACAGTTCACCGACTCGGCGCGGTTGCGCAACGCTGCACGTTTTCAGAGGCATTATTTGAAACGGTTGAGATTTAATTAAGATGGCAGCCTCTAAAATCCTCCTCAAATGGAACTGTAGTCAAAGACAATAGGCTGACACGTCCTGGTACAGATTGTTTCTATTTTCTGCGGGCCGAATATGCAAAGCTAATCCTCGTTTCCATGACGGCAGACGCCGGGGACACAAGTTGTGTTGCTTCCTTGCACTCTTCCGAGATGTTTTGTGCGATTCGGGTCAAATAAGATACGAAAAAAGCCAGCAGCAACTAAAAAGCAAATGCATTTCTAAACCTGAATGATTTTCTCTGACATCCTTATGACTGTGATGGTAGATTAAAAAAGAGATTTACACCCCGTTACCTTATCATTTAACATCTCGACCTTTACAGGCACAGGCCATCTCGAGTGTAAAGTTAATCGCCTTCTTTTTTTTTCTCCTTTTTTTTAAACAGAGACGCGCATGCTTCAAGCACTAACGACCCTACAGAAAGAGAAAAGGCAAGCTGTTTTCAAGTGAAAACACGTTTTACTTGGAAATGCCAGGAAGTAACAGCAGACGGCAGCTGGTGGCTCCCCATATCACTTCTAAACTATTCCCTCGTCTGTCTCTTGTCTTTGCTTGCCTGCTCCGGTACAAAGCAAAGCCCCGTCCCTGTAAAGGATATCCCAGCGAGCTACGGGGGCTCCGCACCATGTTCACCCACCCCCCCCCCCTCTCTCTGGGTAAACAGCTAATATCTGGTTCCCTAGGTCATGGTTTAAAGAAATGACAGGTGCTGGCAGCCCCCTCGCCTTGACAGGCCACTGCACAAATAACGCTCCTGCCTGAAAGGGCTAATGCACTACTAATGAACAATAAATCAACTTTGATTACAAACTGTCAACCCAATCAGCTCGCACTCCAGCTCTCCCCCAAAACTCCGCGAGTGTGTCCCGGCTGCACAGCTGCACGGCATTACGGCGAGGAACGCAGCCTCCTCCTCCCGCACAACCATCTGATCGTCTCCTGCATCTCTCCTTTCGCTAAGGCACTGATGCAAGGAGCTGCAACTTGGCCCAAAAAAAACAAAAAAAAAAAAGATGCTGCAGCTAAATGCAAACAGACAAAAAAACTAAACAATAATTTTCTCGGTTGCTTCACTCTTGGGGGGAAATACTGAAAAGTTTTTCTGGTGAAATCTCAGAGAACAGACACAGAAACCCGTAAACTAACGCCCGCACACTGTAACTTTACGGAGAGTCTAATTCACTCTGACACCCTGAGGAGAGTGAGAATTAGCCCGGACCATGGCCGGGAGCGAGAGAAAAAAAAATGGAAAAAACTCCAGCAGCTTGTTGTTCACTCAAATCCCCACAAACACACACTAAAGTAACCCCCCAAAATAAAACTGTTTCAAGGTTTTACTTTGAGAATTTTCTAAACAAGAAGGGAAGAAATAATAATAATAATAACAATAATAATAGTAAAAGGTTACAAGGCGAATAAAACAGAGCAATCTGTTTCCTGTTTTTCTACGAACTTTCCATAATTCAGAGGATGCAGTCAAGCACCAGATCCTGCACAACTGGTTGGCTCACTATCAGCAAAGTAAATAAAACTAATCAAACACTGTCGGAACTTCTTCTAAAAGCTGACATGTAGTTTAAAAAAATAGCTTTTTTGACTTTAACTGAAAAGATTAATTTCTTTCCACAACAAACAGCACTGTAAACAAGTAAACACAAACATCTGAAGTAGATTTTCTGATAAGCAACACATGCAGATTCAGCCTCTGTTTATAATCTAAACCACTACAACCCCAGTGATATCACCATATCTGCTATCATCTCTTTCTCTTTCTAGACTCCCTGACAAACTAAAGCCTGGATTACTCCTCTCTTACTACAAACTACATGACAAAAAAAATAAGCAATTACAATGACAGAGCGTCAGCGGCACAGAGACAACAAAGCTCCTTTCCTTCCTTTTCCCTCATCAAATTAAATTGTCAAGTTCTTCTTTTTTAACACAAGAAAGCTGGCAAAATCAGAGAAATCAATCATATTGACAAACCTGACAAACTCCATTTAGCTGGCAGGGTAAACAGAGTGCCGGGCCACGCGGTGCGGAGTGAAGCAGAGCGGAGACCACAGCGGCGAGGGAAAGAGAGAGAGAGTGAGAGAGCAAGTTAGTGAGAGAGAGAGTGAGAGAGAGAGAGAGAGAGAGAGAGAGAGAGAGAGAGAGAGAGAGAGAGAGACAGAGAGAGAGAGGCGCTCAGTCAGGCTGGAGAGCTGGGGAGGCTGAGAAGAGGCGCTGCCGTGCTGCCGAGCCTCCAACCTTCCTCAGGATACGGACACATTGCACGCGCGAGGTTGCTCCCCGGCTGACAAGATACACAACTATCCAATCAACCACGCCCTTCTCCACCAATCACAAGCAGCCCCCTAAACATAATCAATTCAAATGGGGGCCCACACAATGGGGGGGTTGCAGGTGAAGCTGTGCCTTTGTGAGGGGGGCCCTTTAAAAAAAAAACATGAAAGAGAGAGAAAGAGAGAGAGAGACAGGGGGAGGAGAGAAAGCCACAGTTGACGGCTGTTAACCCTTTGACCCTTTGCTGGGACTCTGACCGTGCCACTGAAACAATGGAAGCTTAAAGAAAGAGGGGCCTTTAATTAAACAACAGATAAGTAAACACAGCTATGCGGCGGGGGGGGGGAAGAGAAAACCGGCCCCACTATCAGTGGCTTTATTGTTTACACTGCCACAGCAAAGGCACAACTCCTTTTAAATGCTGGAAAAAAAGCAACAATACACATGCTTTGTTGTTCTTACTTCTTTCCCCAAGAGACAATAATGTAGTCCTCCTAACAAAAAAATTATGTATTTATGAAAACTGTTTAATATGTAACTAATTACAATCTGACAAAGTCTATTTGAGTGTATTCAGTAGGAGAAAAAAAAAGACAAAATCAAACAGAAGCATTCGCCCCCCCCCCCCAGGTTTTAACTTTTATCCTGCAGTTTGCCTTCAGAAGAGCTTAAAGCCACTTCTGTGAACAGCTAACATTACAGCAGCTACAAGGCTATCCATCCAACTCCATCCCAATGAGAGCAATTAACTGTCATGATATCATCACGTTCTCCAACACCCATGTGCACTCAGCCAGGGGAAGAAAACAGCACCCTGCCACCTACTGGAGAGCTTACCGAACGCACCGGTAGGGACAAGTGGGCAGCCCCCCACCCAATCCTCCTCCCACTGACGACGTGTATGTTCTGTTAATCCAGCTGAGCATCTCTGAGAGTCAGCGGAGCTCAGATATGTTTCTATCCCAATAAATCTAAGATTAAGAAAAATGGAATGAGCTGCTAATCAGGCGTCATGAAGTTGAAGCAAATTGCACAACCCACTTAAAGAATTAAAGATAAGATTAACACCTTACATTGTTCATTATCATGACAATAAACACAGAGCGGAACAACAGAGCTCTAAAACCCGGCTCGCATCGAGAGCTGTAAACCTTTTGGCCAAGGATGAAGGAATGTTCCTGGGATGCATTCCAGTCTGCAAACACTGCTGGTAAAATAAACAAAGCGTCGGCATAACAAGCCACTGCTCTCATCTGCTAATAACTAACAATAAGCTCAGCAAACATGGCCTGACCTATATAAATTATTGACTGAGACGCCTCAAGTGTCAAAAGTGACAATTCCAATAGGCATCATAGTGAATAATTAAGTAGAAGAAAAAGGGGGCTTTTATTTTCTGTGTGACGAGCAAAAAGACAGAGCGCGTGCACGCAACCGACACACGCGTACACACACACACACACACACACACACACACACACACACACACACACACACACACACACACACACACACACACACACACACACACACACACACACACACCTATACATGCACAAAGTGGTTTAGGCTACGGCCACACTCCTCTCCCTGGGGTGGCATGTCGGCGTATTCTCAATAAAACACCTTCTTAGCAGTAATAGGCCACTGTTCTCATTTCAACGCTCCCAAAGGCCTCATGATAAATTTAGCAGACACACAGTTCAAGCTTCCCCTCTCACACACTGTCTTTCTAATCCATTGCCTCTGTGCCTGCGCCATGTAAAATAATTACACATATGTGTCGATGTGATACACCCGTCATATAGATTTCTTTCTTCCTTTTTTTTTTTGTACGCAGAGAGAAACATCAATATCCTCGAGGCGTCCCTTGTGATAGTTTACAGAGGGAGCAGAGCGATTGTGTTCATGACAGAGTGGATGACATTATAAAATACTCCCATTTCCTGCCTGAGTTAGAGTGAAAGTATGAGTTAATGTCTGGTCTGGCCTGGGCTGTACTCCGCTCGGCTAAAGATAACGACCCGGCTCCAGTTACAAAGCCTTTCCCAAAACACGAACGCAGCCAGTGAATAAGCTGCGCCGGCATGCCAGCGAATGTGTCACTGCTGCTTAAGAAAAGGGGAAGGAGAGGAATGGAAAGGAAGTGGTGGGAAAAAAAATATGCAAGACTGTAACTGTAGCTTTTGTTGGAAAACCCTGGTGACCTGGGCCATTGTCGCGAGAGAACAAACACAACCTGTTTCTGAGTGCCTGTTCAAGTAAATGATTGTTTACTAGCAGAGGGAGTCAGCAGGGCAGGTGTGGGAACTTCATAAATAACACCTGCTCTACATAAAATTACCAAGGTTACAATACCTACTTCCGCTCCATAAGATATTTTTTTATTAAGTGTTTAAAAAAAGATTTCCTCAAGGACACAGATTTTACTTAAAGCATTTAGGAAACATCTGGGGGATTAAAGATAAAAAAAAAAAAATCTGAAAAATTCAGTTTACACAGACAGAACTGGAATGCTACCAAGGAATATCAAAGTTTTTTTGTTTCGAAACTAAAATTTATTTTGTCATAGCGTCCCCAAATTACAATAAGATAACAAAAGTGCCCAAATATGTTCTTTTAGAGTTTAAATGTGCACTATGCTGAGGAATACAGTGTTATTAGCTTGTATTGCTAGTAGTTAGCATGTTCAAGAGGAAATGGCAGGTACTTTGTATCAAAGTATGCCAAGGTTTATAAGTAGTTTTTTCATATCATCTCCACAGATAAAACCCCCTTCAAGTGAAATCTCAGAGAAATCACTCAGTTATGTTCATTCAGGGTTTAAATGAGTAAAATGCTTATTATTAGGGTGTTATTAGCTTGTATTGCTATTAGTTAGCACGGTCATAAGTCATTGTCAGGTTCGTAGTGTCAAAACATACCACGGTTTAAACATTTAAAAGCAAACTCAACACATTAAACCTGCTTTAAATAAAACCCCAGAGAAAGCACTCAACTATGCTCTTTCAGGATTTAAATGTGTAAAATGTTGAGTAATAGGTTCAAGCTTAGATTGCTAGTAGTTAGTAGGGGTGTGTCGATTCACCATAAATCAATTAATTGTGATGTGAAACTTGCAAAAGCGATAGCGATTCAAAAGTGTTGAAAAATGGATTCCTTTTTAATTATAATTAAATGAGAAAAACATAAAAGTCCAGCCTGCCGCACGGACATTTTTAGGGGACGGATCAGCGAAACAGGATGCTGCAGCTAGTGTTTCAGCCATGCAGCGAAAAATGGACAAAATACAGCAAATATTTTGCACTTTAAGGCGCATTTTCAGGGTAATTTGACCTGACCTTCCCGATATGCGCATGTCTACACTGCTTTGGACCGGGCCGACAGGGCCATTTTAAGAACCAACGGAGTACCTGTAGGCTATGGAGGTATGTACTCAAAATGGCCCGATCGAGTTGCACAGCGGGAGCTGTGGTTACGTCGCTGATTGTAATTCAATGGGAAATGAGCAGACTTCGCCAAACAACCAGCTTTGTAAAAATAAGAGGAGTTGCTGGTGAAGCAGTTAATAACAAACAGCATAAAACACAGCAACAAGACCTGCTTCTTCCATGTCGATCCCTGGTTATTTCTGTGCGCCTTTTTGCACTGATCAGTGATGCTACTCGCTGCTGAGACTGTGAGATGTGCGGATGTCTCGAAAGGGTCGATTGTGTATGGAGACGCGGCGGCTGAGAGGAGCGGGCCAACAGATTGCCCCGTCAGAAAAAGATCTGGTTAAATTACCCTGAAGGTCCGATAGAGGAAATGCGCCTATTGTGAAAGAAGAGTCTATGTTGATGTGTATCATGTTAGCAGCAACATCTTTTTCCCCGGACATGTCCACTTTCTTTTTTGGTGCTGTCCGGGGCGTCCTCCCCAAGCATAGCACAGAGCAGCTCATGTTTACCAGACGTCAGCCCAAGTGTAGCTTTAAGTATGAAACAAGAAGGAAATGTCCTTCATTCCATCCCGGTCGTGACTAATGTGTGGCGGAGACCACTGTACTCATAGCTGGTAGATTAGTTTCTGTGTATGACAGGTGGAAACATCCCATTGGTCCAACTGACGCAAAAACTATGAAAAAGTTAGAGTTTTGTATTAAATTGACAGCGGAAAAAAATTGTATACACTTTAAGTGTCTTTGGGACAATGCTGCTTTTTATTTTTGATTACTTTGAATAGAAAAATAATACTTGTTTTCTCAGAATATCATTTCTGATTTTTGTGTAATTATTGTCCTGCATGACTTAAAAAGGGAGCTATTATTGTTATTGTTACGTTTATTTTCTAATATAGAAGATTAATTATTTCTATTTAGATTTTAAAGTCATTTCTGTAATGGTTGACATGTAAAAGCTGATCTGAAGTTTATCTAATTATTCTTTCCAACCACATAGAGCAGGCATACTTTAAATATGTAAGTCAAAAGTCTTCTTTAAGTAAACAGAGCATGAATGATGTGTTTAAGGATTGGACCAAGTGCCAAAACACATTTCCTTAGGCTTCCATTGAAAATATGACCACGATTATGAAATCTATTTTGGACACGTGTTGGTTTGATTTGTGGTTTTAAATAAATAAAAGACAGAACATCGATTGGTTTGTATACTTCAATTTATGGAAAATGGATGGATTTAAGAATGGAAATTAGCCATGGGAGGAATGAAGAAAAACCCTAAATGGGGAAAAATATGCAACAAAAATAATCTTTTTATATTCGAATCATAGCACCTGAATCGTAATCAAATCGAAATCGCAAGGCACCCAAGATGGAACATCCCTAGTAGTTAGCTTGGTCATGAGGCATTGTGAGGTATGTAGCATCAAAGTATATAAAGGTTTAAAAGTTGTCGGGGGTTTATTCAGAATATGTTCCTTCAGGGTGTAAATGTGTAAAATGCTGAGTAATAGGGTGTTATTAGCTTGTATTGCTAAAAATAGTTAGCTTGGTCATGAAGCATCAAAAGTTACACTCCAGCTAAAAATGTCTGTTCATATCATTGCTACAATTTAAAGTTTGTTTAATTACATATCAGAGAAAGTGACCAGAGTTTCTTAAGGTGTATGGATGAAATACAACTACTGTAGTTTTTCAAAGCTTACAAGAAAGATGAATTTGGCAGTTTGAAAAAATTCATGCTTCCATGGAAAGTCACGATGTAGAAACTAAATAAGCACAGTTAGTCTTTTTAAGGTAATGCTGTTTTAAAATTCCAGTTAGCAAGCTAGAAGCATTCGAGTGCTTGCTGCAAGGTGACTAAAGCAGATGGCTTCACTAGACCAGCCAACATAAACTTGTCCTAGCCTATAAAGAGTAGAAGGATGAAAGGCTACACAATAAACATTAGCTATATAAGTGCTAAAACTGCTAGGGCTGTATGTACAGTATGTAACTGTATGTGTGTTTAGTTTTTTACTGGCTGCTGAAGACAAATGGCCCCATTTAGGCATAATAAAGTTACCTTGAAACTAAACTTAGCATATTTTACATACTTTTACTTTCATACCTAAATATTCTACAATAGAAATAACAATAACAACTATAGTAATAATGTAATAATAAATATGTTATGGGTTAAACCTCTGAATTGATACAATGACCGTGGGTTTTTTTGTTTGGTTTTTTACTAAACGTTATCACACAGTGAAAATCTCATGGCGGGCCGTGCCTAAACCATTCTGGAAGACAGATCCTTTTCAAAATGAATTTGTTTTATGATCAATGATAACCGAGCAAGTGGTAACATGTTTCTTCCAGTAAATCGTATTGCATAATATCCTATTTATTTCATGCTTCTTCACCATAGTTTCCGTATCTGATTAAATGTTAACGTTGATTTAACATGACTGATTTTTATCTGTTGTTTGCGTGCCGTTTTAACAAGGATTAGTAAAATGAAAGCTCATCTTCATGCTATGATTTGCAATTATATGACATCAAACCCACCTATTCACATATGTAGTATGCCAGTCCTCCCTCGGATACCTAGAATAAGTCATATTTAGTGTGAACGAAGTTATCACCCGAAGCAGAGCGGAGTTACAGTAAGTCATGGCTGACTCACTCTGTTCCTCCTGGTCTATTATAAATGGGTTTGGTTATTTACTTTTAATTTCAGTGTTCAGGAACGCATTGTTTAGTCAGCACATGTGAAATCTGTATTTGCAAAATATTTCCTGAGGTAATATGCCAACCAGAGTATAACGGAGCTTGGTTTCACCGTGCACCGCCTTTAGTGTGGTTTTTCACTTAGTCAAAACAAGAGCACTCATAGCTTTGAGAAAGCGTCAATTTAAGGAGGTGGGGGAATTTCTGCCCTGTGTTGTTTGGCAATTGATTCATCTCTGATTTAAATCAAAAACTAAATTAACACAAAGAAACTCTGCACTGTTTATTTTAGAAAGGCAACAACACTGACTGTGGGGTGGAGGGAGAGATAAAAATAACTCTACAATTAAATCACACTAAATCTGAAGCTGTATTTAAGCATACATCATAATAGCGTTACGGTTTTTATGAAATTACACTGGAAATAATCCGCTCTTCTATCTCTCACAGTTGACCAGACTGGAGTAGAAGAGTAGAAACATGTTAGTCTGTGGGTGGTTCATGTCATCACTTTTAAAGGAAGGAGGCTTGGTAAATCTACAGCACTGCTAACCACTATGATTAACTGCTTAGCTAACCTTTTTCCTGCAGGCTGTATTTGTTAGCTTGTCCCATTTCCAACAATAACCAGAGGAACCAGGCAGAAATATTTTACTAAGCAATAATGCATGAATGAGTTCTCCTTTAGAGGATTGTTTCCTTCTGTTCTGAGGATTTTGAACCATTGGATGTAAATTCTCACTTTGAGTAAAGAATAACATTGTTTTACTGCATTTACATCAACAGTTAGAACAGAAATTAATGCTGCTTGATTATGGAAAAAATATATACATTCAACATTACTTTGATCAATTATGAGATCCCAAACATTTGGTTATGCCGATCTCTTCAAGATCGTAAAAACCTAGCTATTGCCTTTGAAAAACACTAAACTACCACAAAACATATATTTTCCCCTAATACCTCCTCATAGAAACCTAGAAGAAGTTATTTAATATTTATTTATTTTGGTATACATGTAACATTAAGCTACAAATCTGAATAGACCAAAAATAGACAACTGAAATACAGCGATTTATTTGATTGCAGTAAACTATTTTAGCCAAAGACAATTTTATATTTACAGTACATTTATTTCTAGTCTGGACTCTAAGGAAGGGGCTCAGGCTCCAGGTAGGACAGCTGTGTTGAGGAGTCCTAACAATGACGCTTTTCAGAAAATGTTGCTGGATTTGTTTTTCCTTCCTTTTGAGGAAGGAAAAATATTTAAAAAATCGGTAGAGGTGTCTGAAAAATATAGCCAGTTTTTCACTGGTCCTCAAAAATAGGCGGAAGCACAAATATTTCAGATATATTTAAAAAATAAGGCTATTCCTATGAAGCTATTTTTTTTAAAGGAACCAAGACCTAAACTAAACAGTAAATTTGATTAACTGTTAAGTGCTCATCAAAACTGTATCACGTTTTTTATAAACCAGCCAGCCAGCTTTTAGTTGCTAACTGTATTTAAAAAAACAGCATTACTTATAAAAAGAGTGAAGGTTGTTTTAGTTTCCAAATGATGACTTTCCATGTTTTTCACACCTGAAAACATTTTCAAACAGGTGTTTTATCTCAGTGTGAGAAGAATCTAGTAGCTTTCTTTCAGCCAGCTGACTGGCAGTCAGCAGCACAGGGTCAGAACCACACAGAAAACTCCAGGCAATGTGGCACTTCCCTTGGCAACCCAGTAATGGAACTTAAAGCCGTAGGAACACTACAGTAGAACCCACAATATTACAGAAACTTGGCACATCTTCATAAAATTTAAGATAGAACAAAAAAGCCACACTGATAATTAGTTTGTGTTCTCTGAAACTTAACAAAAAAAAAAAAAAAACGCCCCACAGAAAAACAAATGTTAGAGTTTTCTCTCCTTTGAACCAAAGTGAAAATGGAATCAGAGTTGCCAAGCTGCCAAAAATGTGCAGTGACACCCCAGGAGAAATTGCTTTGTGAGCTGATGCTGACTTGACTGCACCTTGCATAGCTGTTAGTGTTTATTAATGCCATGCCTGACTGTGCTTCCATCCATCCTTCCACCCCTCGGCAAAGGGCGTGTGAATCACTCTAAACAACACATGCCTGACATCAAGATATAGTGCCAGAGGATGACACAGAGATAAAACAAAATTTAAAGGGGAAGTGCACGCCTGTGTGTTGCTGCGTGGCTTGTTCAGCGGGACGGAGGCTTGAGAGGCTTCGCTGCTTGAAGGGAAACATCAGGCCTCCAATGAACAGAGGGGTTTTGAATATGGCAGAGTGGCTCCCAGCGCTGTGACTCCAGTCAATGAGACAGTCATCATCTTGGCTGGGAGGAAGCTCCCAACGCAGCTGACCTCCCCCGCTCCCGCGTCTCAGCCCGACTACGTGGTACGGATGACTTCATCCTGACGGGATTTATCCCAAACCTGGTTTTAATCTCTACCTTTCACATAATCCATTTTTACAACGTGACGAGGAAAACAAGCGGCGGAAAAGACATCCGGCTGTTCGGCTTGGACGCGAGACGCCGGCTAGTATCGAGACTGACGGATTGTATCACCTCAGAGCAACGCAGACACCAAAATGTGATTTCATTACAGCCTCGAATCGAGACCTTTTAACAATCACAAAGAGCTGAACTGATGTATGACTTGAACTGAAAGAACCACAGTATCATAGTATTAAAATAAAAATAAAACTAAAACATAAAACGTGATCCAACTGCTTTTAGTTTAAACAGAAAACAATCAATTATTGCGACTGGTGTTACACAAATAAAATATTGCCTATTATAGTTATAGGTAATGTTTTTATAAGCGTTGATGGAAAACCTTCACAGGTATACCTCGTTAAGCCTCAGGACTCATAAGGGAAACTCTTCGAGAGATTTTTTCCCGTCCTTAAAATATATACAGAGTCTTAAAGGTAGAGAACAACACAAAAATATGTTTATATACAGGGGGGAAAAACTAGATAAAAAAAAATGCTACCGCTTAACTTCAGTAAAGAGCCACAAGCTACTTTGCATAGTAGCAGCACAGCACATATGTTCTGGTGTCTGTGGGAATTTTACAGTGAGGATTCAGGAAGATTTAACGCTAGCTAAAAATGAAATGGTGTGTGTTCCTCTGGAAAAGAGACAGCTGAGCTATGTAAGTGTTTCTGCCAAACTAAAGTAATGAGGCTAAATGTCAGATGAGTAAAAATCTCACGTTGCTCAAACTGAAAGTCTTTTAAATCTGATAACGAGTAACAATTTACTAAAACGTCAAATTATTGTTATGTTGCAGCAACCGTGCGAAATCGGGTTTTTCCTCCCCATGTCTTTAGTCATTTTCAAACTACATCCGACGTCTGTTTAAATCATCACGTGTAGTCTTTATCTATGCTAAGAACTCAGAACATTGATCCACACTTGTGTCGTCTGGACATCGGGCTGTCACTGGCACTTTGAGGCCCCCGTGAAGGCACCTCAGAACGCTGCCTGGGATCAGCCCCTGCAGCCCTGGCTGAGCTCCAGATGACAGGCCCTGGCCTCGTGCTCTAATGACTTACAGATTGGAACTCTGTGGCATACATGTGTCAGGACGATGCCACGGGCCTACTGCAAAAACAGTGGGAGAGGGGAGAGAAAGAGAGCCGCGAGTCCCCCCCCACGCCCGTCCTGTCAGCGAAGACTTGGCCCCTGGATTGTATCACGTCTCACACCCCCCCCCCCCACCCCACCCCACCACCAACAGACCACAAATGAAGGATGAGAAGAGCAAACGCAAGGAGGTGGGGTCTTGGAGGGAGGCTCTCCTACTTAAAAGACTTTGATCTTGTAAACTAAAAAACACATTATCTTTTGACCCGGTGATGCCCTCCGTGAGGGCTGGACGCTAAGGTTTAGATAAAAATTTAAAAAGAGAGAAAAGAAAGAAAGGGTTGAAAAGATGCGTGGATTGCAGCTTTGCCAGGGGATAGTGTACCTAATTCCTATGCAGGTGAAGTTTCAAATATTACTGCTGTGTGTGAAGAATAGGAAATGATGAAACCTTTGAAACTCAAATTAAAATGTTAATCTTTTGCATTTTCAAATTTCTAACATTTCCTTAAAGTTTTAATAGCAATTCAGACATTGAAGTCCAAAACAGTATTTTAGTTGAGTTTTATTAGTTCTCTGTTCCACAAATTATAGCACAACGAAAGCTGAAGTTAGCCTCTGATTTACCAATGCGGTAAACGCTTATTTCCCTGCTTTCTTGGGGATGTGGACCACCTTATATCAAACATAGACTTGATAGAGAAGAAACAGAAAATCCTACACTTAAAGCCTACTTTTCTCCGGACGCATAAGTGAAGCGTAACAGCTGCGAAGCGTAATACGCAGCTGATAGCCGTTGTTGTAGTCAATGGGTCTTTTTTTAGCAGAAAACAGGAATCCTCATTGGAGGCAAAGGTGCTCTGTCTTATCCTTTCTGGAGTCTTTCTGTCATGAGAACGCTGGATTGTAAATGTTGGTAGGCATTTGGATATTCAGCATGTTGGATTCACTTGGCCCCGCATCACTCACAGTGTGTGCGGTGTGGATCGGAGGACAAACGTGCATGCACCATGTTGAATGTGTGTTGTAGCCAATAAGAAAGCTAGGTGGTGACGGGTAACGATACACCTCGGAAGCGTCTGCCACGTGTATTTACTCTGAAGTGATGTTTGATCTAGTGAGATGACCAGGGAATGTTATTGAGTTAAGTCTGTTTGTGTGTGGTGTATCATCATCACCGTGTGGCGGGGGGGGCAGTACTTGCCACTTTCCTCCATGATGCCCCAAGTGCCCTTTTTTGGAAAAGAAAAAACGTTTATTTCTTTTTTTTCTGGAGTGTGCATGCGTACGGAAGCCTGCATGTGCCTCATCAACATTTAAATATTAATAACAATTTTGTCAAATAAAATGATCTGGCTGCTGTCAGTCACATGATGGCCATTAACCAATACCTCCTCCTCAGCTGCTTAGCTTTGAGAGGGAGGCTGCTGGTAAATAGAATGTACAAGAGAATAGCTACAGGAGTTTAGGTTACTTCATAAACTCTTTGGTTACTAGATTACTATATACACTTTCTTCTTTTTAAGTTGTCTTGTGGCAACTGACGAAGTGAAATGAGCATACTGCGTGACAAAACATTTTTACAGAAAAAAAAAAAAACATTACAAAACAGTTTTACTATCACAGTCGCCGACATTTGTCCTGAACCCCTGGCGGGGGGGGGGCCTAGAACTGGGCCCTCCAACAATGAAATTATGGCCAACAATACTGTTTTTTAAACTAGGCCTGCTTGTGAAGGAAAATATTGTCCTGATTCTGAAGTTACATAAAAGGGTGTTTATTCACTTGCAGTAGTGGTTTCAGATCGCCTCCTCCCCTCCCTCTCCCCCTCTCCCTTCCCCAAACACAGAAGCGGTTTGGCCGCAGACAAATCTTCAGACTTTCAGTTTATTAGGCTGCTTCCGGTCTAAACAAAATGCTTGGTTCGCCACAGACAGGGAGAAAAACATAACGCAACCTGAGTCGGTCCCTCCGCTCTGATTCAGGCTGCCTCCATCACTTTGATATGAAGAAGCAGCATCGCGACTTTCACCTGAGGAACACGCCTCACAGCGCAGGTACAGCCGACTTTCGGTTCACTGTCCGCTCCTTTCACCTAACGTTATACGGGATCTGGGCTGAAGATGAGCGGAAGATGAAGAAAAGATGAAAGAAATGAAGATGAAAGAAATGAAGTTACTGCTGTAAACCATCAACCAGAAAGGTTGTGTCCACAGCTTTAGCAGCTCACATCTCAATATGTCACATAAACAGGAGCTGAAAATAGCCAACTGTACCAACAATTCAGACTGCAGCAGGTATGTACAGCCAGACGTGCCACAACTCGATAAATCAAAATGTCCCAACATGTATATTTATACATGTGAAAATTCAACCCAGTCCAACACAGCCAACAATCATGCACACAGACAATTACCCCTAAGAGCAAGCTAACCAGAGGAAGCCGGAGCACCTGGAGAGAATCCACACATGCATGGGGAGAACATGGAAACTCCATGCAGAAAGACCCAAGCGCGGAAATTTGAACCCAGGATTCTGTTGCTGCATAACCCAGGAGCTGACAATTGTGCTCCCAAACAGCCCTGCCATTCATACAGTTTAACTTAACAACAGACACCGTCCAAACAATGCCATTCAAACCCTGCACGCACAGGAAACTTTACATTCCTCTCTGTAACAGTATTATGCACGCAGAGCTCTGTGCCATGCAGGGCTGAATGAGGAACAAGCATAATCTGGATAATACACCGATAGCAGACACATCATGTTGACACAACATCTACAGCCCAGCTGAGGGCCACATAATCCCCTGCAGGAGGTCAATGCATACGTTGGCTCCCCTGCAACGACATGTGGTTAACCAGCCTTAATTGTGAATAACGCTGCAGACAAGACACAACCACACATCCCCCACACCCCCCCAACCCAGTGCTGGTGGACTATCAGTGAGGGTCCGACAGTGTTCTTCCTAATTACCTATTTCTCCACTCCTGATCCTGCGGCTGGCATAATTAGTTACCTGGGGCTGCAATCCAATTTGAAGTGATGACAAGAAAGTGATCCATGAAAAAGTAATAAGTTAAATCCAATTTCAGCCTGCCTCTAATTAAATGCACATGGAACTAATGAGTCAAACCCTACCATTTCACTGATAATGGTAATTAGCGGGGTGGGAGTAGCTGGCTGTCGTCGCCGTGCCACTGTAGGAGCGAAGCGCGGGAAAAAGGTAAAAGCGGCATGGATTCTTTTAATTACACGTGTCATTCTGTCAATGTAATTTACTGGCTTTTTGACCAGTCAAGTATGTTTAGCTGCTCTCCAGCCTGCACGACAGCTGTTTGCTTCTCCAGCATGATTAGAAGGCCTAAGCTGCAGAGTATACAGCATCAGACATCTTCATCCAGAGGCAGCGGTGGGCGGTGCAAGGCGGAGGGGGACTGGTGGTGGTGGTGTTTAGGGGGGGACGAGGACCCCTGTTGAAGACATAAAACCAAAGAGCCATTTAACGGTGATCAAGGATTCCGAGGTTTGTTTGACTCATATTTTTTCCCCTTCTGTACTCTATGCAGTTTTTTTTCTTCCCCCATTTCTTTTTTTTTTCTAACCAGATGTTTCATATATCGCTGTGCTTCATTATTTTTGACTTGAATGAATTGGGAGAGTGAGTCACATCTCCAAATGAGTAAAAGTCTCTCTGCAGAGCTCCTCGTGCCTAATAGGATGGCCGCTGAGATGAATGGAGCGCCGTGTGCAGATCAGGTGCTTTTATGAGGTTGCTGGTTTCTTACTACAGTCTCATAATTGTTGGATCGTGTCTTTGATGACCCGGTCCAGCTCAACAGAGGATCATTATCCAGGTATGATGGAGATAGTGGTTGCTTCACGTGTGTAGGTGTGTGCGTGTGTGTTTGTGTGTGAAAGGGGGATCCTCTGAGCACAGTTTTTTTTTTTTTTAAAGGGGAAGTGAAATGAAACTCCAATTCTCCTATTTGTCTATTCATCTTTGTAAACAAACCAGTCTTGTCCATTGTAGTCATTTAATGAAGATCTTTATAGATCTTTTTTGTCATAAAATAGATCAAATCTTATGTATAGTTTATGGAATTAAATTTTCTGTAAACTTTGTATTACACTTTTTTTCAGACATGTTTGGTATTACAGTCCCTGATCACCCCAAAATAACAGATTTTTGGGGCAGTCACAAACCCACATACATGGATGGGTCAGTTATCTTCATCAAGCCACACCAAGGCTTCATAAATGTTCCACCAGACCGCTCCTTCGGTTTAAAGTCCTTTTCATGAGATGGCAGAGAAAGTGCTGGAGTGAATAGAGTTTTTTTTGTTTTTTTTTGCTATACTGTTCATAGAGCAAAACAGCACTGGCTCTACCCCACCTGTTGCTGTGCACTGCTTGTCAGCTGGCTGAAATAAAAACGACTACACTTTAGCCTCTCTTGCAAAAACAGCCAAATTCTGCTCTTTGGAAAAAATTACGCTTGTGAAAAACAAGTCCAGTCATGTTGTGGAAACTAAAGGAGCGGCACCCAGCAATCTTATTAAGGTAACTGTAACTGTGTCAAGCATGACATAAGATGAGTATGCAATACATTATCTATAAAAAGCAGAGGGGCAAAAACATGTATTAGTTCAATGCAATCAGTATATTTACTACTAAGTAAAAAGTGTTTATTTGACATTTTTCCTGAAATAATACAATAAAATTAATAAAACTGTAATTATTAGGGATGTTCGATGTTGGCTTTTTTACCCATATACCACTGATGCAGAAGGAGCGCATGCAGTGGGATTTCCTCCCACTGAAGCGATCAGAAAAGCAATGGTTCAGAGAGTCTTGCTGAATTCTGATCACTTCAATTAGAGAAATGTTTCCTGATTTCAAAACGTTCCAGTCTCCAGTGTGGCAACAGAGCACAGATTAAGCCTCCATGACGCACAAGCAAAAGTGCTCTCTGCTCCATGCAGATGTTCATAGTGAATACATGTAGCCTATTAATCTGATTGATGTGTGAAGGCACAATGTGGAATCTATGTTCAGAATATTAATTATAATGAATGAAGAGTAAATACTACTGTATATGTCAATACTATCATTTTAAAAAGTTGACAGGAAAAGATTCTTTTTGACACCATCAGTTTAAATAATCGACAATAAAAATTTGTAGTGCGACCTCTGATAGTCTAAATCTTAATTTCCAATACCAATATAAACCGATGCCACCGATAGATGTCTACCTGAATGCTCAAGTTTGGCTCAGAAATTCAGAAGCCACAGGATATATTGTGAGTTTTGCCAAACAAATACAAATACCTCCAAAAACATACCTCGGCTTTGTCATATGGTGACATTTCGAGTGAGAGGAGAAGTAGCTGAAGAGATTGATACACAATAATGTGCATGGCATGAAAGTAAGGTATGAAAGTTGTGTCATTAAAAAAGTAAAAACTGATACCGTTAATTTCAAATATCGGCTGATAATATCTAACATCCCTAGAAGTTAACAATCTGGTTTTTTAGCAACAGTAGAAAAAAACAGTTGATTTTTAAAAATAAATATATTAAACAATTTTATGTACAGAATAGTTTTAGCTTTTAACTGTAATGTGGCAAACTGCTCCAATCTGTCCCTGACTTTTAAATGTATGAAATGGAGCCGGCCTGAACTGCAATGCTAAGAAAATGAGAAGAGGCCCCCCCCCCCCCCCCCCCCCAGCAACTTCGAGACTGAAAACCCAACAATCTAACCATCAGATAAAAAAAGAAAAACTGAAAACAAATGAGGCCCTGATACATCCTCAGAACAACACACTGATGTTTATGCATGAATACTTGGCCGGCGTGTGTATGGGGTTGGGGTATATTTAATTAGCAGAATATTTCATTCAGAGATCAGCAAACACTTGTTTGAACCTGTGGCTTCTTTCGTAACCCCAACTAAACGCAACTGGCAACATTAGAGAGCGAGCAATTTGCAGCATTCGTTAGATACTGCCGCAAGTCTGAGCGCCCCACACAAGAAGTGTGCAGAGGTGGGGAGGGGGAGAAAAGCAAGAGGAAGGAGAAGGGCCGGGGTGGGGTGGGGTGGGCGACAACTCTCTTTTCAATAGCTGAGTGACAGCTTGGCCAAGCTCTCTGTATACATTAATAAATTAGAATTTTAATTTTGTCTTTGTCTGCAGGAGATGCTCTGGTACTTTCACTATGTACCAACAACTGGCTGTACGCTGGAATCTGCCGCTGCGGTCCCCTCTGCTGACCTCCGCAGCACCATTCCCTGGCAGGCCGGGGAAACTTCAGTTTGATCCTTTCAACTTCTTAGAATCCTGACAAATATGCACACAACTGAAAGGTCATCGCAGTCATATTTCATCCTCCGGAGCTATTTCGAAGACATCTGCACAACAAAGAGGCTTTTCCACAACCTGACATTAGACCCGGCTACAACAATAGCTCATTAAAAAGGGCCCCCGATGGGATAGTAAGGGTATTAAATATAATATTATATATATATATATATATATATATATATATATATATATATATATATATATATATATGCATACACACACACACACATACAGAGAATGGGGCCTCTGTATTAATTACCAAAAATGCCCTGAAGTGGTTTGCAATTTTACACTGTAACAAACAAGCGTTTCTTGTTTAAACACAGATACGCATCTTTGAGGTAACTGATCTGAAATGAAGGTAAACATTGCATCACAGACACAGCGTTGTTTGAATTAAAAGGAAATGAGTTTAAATGAATTTATGGAGAGAAAGATTTTTTTTTTTCTCTTCGCTGGCATTCTGATTCACTGTCCCAGCACCTCTCTAACTCACTCAACCTATACACTATCCCGCACCTCCACTCTCTGTTCACAGCTTTAACTTCGAGTCGACCACCTGGAACATCTGCCCCACCCTGTGGGCTGCTCTGTGGCACCTCCTGCTGCCGGTGGCGGGAAGGTGTCGCCTCCTATAATCTTGGTGATAGTGATGAAAGGCGAGGGGGATTAGTGTTGAGTTTCCCCAGGTTGACCTTTCTTGAACATTCTCTTTCCTAATACCTATACGATGTGCTGTCTGAATAAAGTGCATTCACCTAAAAATATATAATATACACAACTATTTTGCCAGGAATTTCATGACTTCCAAAACCCGGATTTTTTGCAAACCAAAGCCCATTTCTGCTTCACCAGTTCTTTTTCAGGTTTGGATGGTAGACATCTGGCTGTGTGTGTGTGTGTGTGTGTGTGTGCGTGCGCTGCTAAATCACACATAAGGCAGCAAATACATAACTGCACATGCTGCACAGCTAATTCTAATTTCCTGTTTGTGAACTTAACCCTCTGCTGTACTTTTTTCTTTGCACACTGCATTCTTGCTGCAAAGGTTCCCTTGAATTGTTTTTTTGCAAATTCAGCAACCACAAAGTAAAATAACCAAAACCGCCTGATAACACCATGCTAATATGAAGGAGATTTTCTGAGGCTGACGGCGCTTTGACAGTACCTGTATGCTCTGCTGCTTTTCACCGGCTTTGGGGGATTTGCGGCCGACGTTTAGTTGAGATTGCAGCTGCTGCGACTGGGACTGCTGCTGGTGGAGGAGAATTTGCCGGGCCACTTGGAAGGCCTGCCAGAGAGGAAAACACAACAACGTGGTTAAAAATGTGTCAAAGAAACACATCAGGTAGCTAGTCTGACAGAACACATGTCCTCCCTTACTGCAATGATATTTTAGATCCAGAGACATGTATAAGTATTCGCACCCCTTTTTACATCCATTTTCTTACATATTATCACATTACAACCATAAACTTAAATGGATTTTGTTGGTGTTCCATCTGATAGAGAATCACAAAGCACTGCCTACACATTACACATAACTCCAACTACACAATAAACACATTGAAACATGGTGGTGGCAGCATCATGTTGTTGGAGAGGCATTTCTTCAACAGGAGGAGCAGCTGATGGACTTAATCCGGGGCAATCCAGGAGCAAGACCCGTTAGAAGGTTAAAGGTCAGTGTTGATACAGCCAGAACTTCAACAGAATGGCTTACATGGCCTAGTCAATGTCCAAGCATAACTATAGGAAAGAATCTGTGACACAAATTGATGCTTATAGATGCTTTCCATTTAATCCCACTGAAACGTCTGTCTTCAGGTGAAGCCAGCAGGTGTATGGGTTCAACTTCAAGCCATTTCTGAGTTCTATTTGTAAAAGAAAATTGAAAATCAAGTATATTTTTCCTTTAACATCATCAGTTATACACCACGTCCTTGTAGGATATTACATAACATTCCAATAAAATGTTTAAAAGTGAAAAATGTCAAGAAGTATGCATATTTTCAGAGGCACTTTAGACACCAGACATCACAGGGAAATCTGCATACGCTCCTGTTCACAGTTATAAGGCAGCTATAAACAACCAACAGATGTCTAAGCTATTTCATAGGGACAACAACAATCTTCCAGAGCCATCCAGAAGAAATATTTGATTGTTGATAAGTTGCACTTAGAGCAAACACAAACTGTCAGAGACCCTAATCTGTGCTTTTGATCCTCCTTCCACTCAGCCCAACTCCCTGCTAGAAAGCAAATAAAAGACTTTATGGCCGCTTCGAATATCTATTAAAGGACACGGCCTTCTCAGTGGAAAACAAAATACAGTGCTGTCACATGTTTATTGCTCCAGCTACTCCCTTTTCCCTTACGATAAATAATCAAACATGCCATCCAGAGCAAACAAAGCTGGAGAGCGACGGAGGGGGGGTGGGGGGAACAGCGCGAGTCTCGAAAACGGCCAGCGATACCAAGAAAAGCAAGCGTTGTGTTCCCACAGTGAGCTGGCCGGCCTCACACCTCCACCAGTAAACCATCTGAGTAAATAAGCCGCCTCATTCTTTCCATGTTCCCCAGAAGATTGCTCCCACAATGAAGCAAAACCGCCGCATCCGAGCTCATCTACATGAAGGCATCTTCACGTTCTCTTGGGTGTTGGTGGACTTTTAAATTTGTTAAACTTGCTCAGTGGAATGTTTTACGCAACAATAGTGAGAACAACCAGCAAGCCCGAGAGAGGCAAGAGAGTGGTGTGTGAAAAACGGGAGTGAAACCCGTAAAAGAGTGTGTGAAAGTAAGTTATCAACAAGGAAATGGAGAGCTCAGCGCACAGACAAAAACAGATACCGGCGAGGGCTTAGTGCCAGTAAAGTCAGGCTCTGGTTTAAGGCAGAAACGAGCAGCTGTATGAAAGTGTGCGTGTGGACTGACCCCTCCCAGAAAATACAGTGGTGGGATGACATCATGAGGCACAAATATGACCGCAGGCTGCAGAGAGGCCACACTCGCTGCAGCTTGACCAAACTTAACTGAAGAACAGAGAGAGAGAGAAAAAAAAAAAAGAAGAAACCCATCTCTCTCTGCCCCAGTCTGGATCCGTCTCATACAGAGACAAACACATTTAGTTCTGCATGCCTAATTGTGTTGTTTTGCATTGAAATTTGCTGGGGAACCTCCCTTCAAAGTAAGGACACTCATAAAGAGAGTCTTTAGATTCAAACTAAGAAGTTGGTGAGCAAGATTCCCTCCCACGCGAGGGCCAATATTTACATTTAACATTTCAGGTACTGAGTTTTGTGCTCCAAAACAACATGAAAACCCGACAGAAAAACCGGAAGCAGGACTTTACTGAGCTATTGAATTAAGGTCACTATAAGTATTTTTATTAGGTCATGAACTTTTAGAAAACTTTAGATTCCATTTATTCAAGTGAGAACATTGTACATATTTAAACACGCTGTCAGAAATAACAAGAAAAAAAACAGAGAGAAATAAACAGAATAAAGACATAAAACAACAAGTGAAAGATGTAAAAACTGAAAAATAATCTACTTTTAGGGAAGGTGGCATTCATCATACAGCATCCAAAACCAAGCAAAAACAATTTGCTTTAAATGTTGCTATATGGCTAACTACAGCCAAGGTTTGGTGCTACCTGGTGTAGGCTGAGGAGTAAACATATTTGATCGTCTTTTTTCCAGTACCCGATGACACATCTGAGTTTACAGTCGAGGGTGTTCGAACACAGAGTTGAGTCAACAAGCTATGATAGGAAGTTCAGACAGTAATGGATGAAAAGATCCATTTCTGGGAAGTCTTTCTCCACAGTTGTCAATCTGAAAGAAGAAGAGAACGCGCTGTGAAGAGGCTCGTTGCTATAGGTAGAGCAGAGAGCTGGGAAACTACAGCATTAGACACTTTTAAAGGTTTTTACATCAATGCTATACAGATACCGACGAAAAACACTGAGAAAAATTGGTCCGTTGGCCGATTTGTGGCTTTCTGTGTGCTTCAGTTGAGCTTTCTTACATGTCATCTTGGGATGTGAAGAGAAATCTTCTGATCAACAATTTTCACCTTTAAGAGGCTCGAAAATCTGATTTTTTTCCATGAATCGACGTAGAAGAAGAAGCTATTTACGATATACTCTATTATCTGCGCAAGCATGTCGGATGTTCATTTACGCTGCTACAACAACGGGTTTGTTAGGTTGGTCCTGGGCATTTTGCTCCATTTTGATTTTTTTTTTTTTTTTGCCGCATTGGGTATTTCATATCTGTCTTTTTTTGGGGTATAACAAATAAAAAAAAGCTATCTGCTACAGGACATCAACATGTACCCATACTGGTGACAAACAGCACTAAGGAGAAGGCAAACTGACGAGGATCTGACTCTACCAGGTTGACAGGAAGGCTAAATCTATCCACTCTGTCTTAATCCTATGGAATATGCCAGATTTGTAAATGTTGGCTGGCTTTTTGGAGAACTTTGGTAAAGTCCACGTGAACAATTTGTAATGCAAACCTTGCTAATGGGTAATATAAGATGTACACCGAAATTCGGGCCAATATCGATATCCGATATTAATATTGTAGGGCTCTAGAGTGCAGCCAATTTGGTGGACCTAATTTGCACCGGTGCGACCAGGTATTGGAAGGGGGAGGGGGGGGGGGGGGGGGGCAGCTGGTGCAGAAATGATGGTCTGCCATCAACGGATCATTGTTTTTAGCTTGTGAACGGTGTTGCTTTGCATAGCTTGCAACGTTTGCATGTTGTTATGTTTTTAAAATCAACAAAGTTATAGCATACAGATGGCCAACTCTTAGCATAAAAAAGTATTTTTGTTGCTAATATTATGTGTAGGGTGTCACGTTTTGTTGTTGTTCTGGGTTTCATCCGTGTTTGTATGTAGATTGTTACTTCAGTCCTTCCTATATGTCTCCTCCTTCTGTATATATGTTCTCACCTGTGTCATTGCTCTGCGCTGGATCCCTGCATCAACCCCCTGCTCTGACGTTTTGTGGACAGGGGACGGCTCATCAGACAAGGCCGAGACGATGATCAAGTTTTATGCTGGATACAATATTCCAAAAGAAGAACCTCGCTACACCAAGTTCAGAAGAACAGTTTGAAGGTAGTGAAAGGCTCCATATGAGATGTTTATCAGCCTTTAAAACATTTGCACTAATTTATTTCATCATTTCATTTATCTTGAGAGGGTTTTCAGCTGATTAAAGCACCTGAACATTTTTTCAGTAAGTTACCTGCCTTTTCTGCTTCAGAAAAATAACTTTATGTTTACTAGATTGGTAACTAATCATTTACAACTCAATACTACCTTATGTACAGTGATTTAAAAACAAGTGAAAACGCAAAACTGTGATGTTAAATGTGATGAGGGGAAAAATTTGGATGTACCTAACCTTTTGTGTTGGCGCATGGTGCACCAATGCAACTAGTGCAAAAAATGAGTCTACAGCAGTGTATTGCTGTTACGGAAGATGACAAATATTTATAGATATTATACATATCTTATTTCTCTACCCCTTTCAACAACCAGGCTGCTGACATTGCTTCTCTGCTTCAGGTAAACACCCCCACAGTCCTGCGCTGCATCACCATCACTGTCACATGCCCAAAGAAACACAACATGACCAAACCCAGTTTAACTTCTAGGACAGACCCCGTAACTATGACCAATAAAAGCCTCCTCCTGTCAAGGTTGTGTTTTTAAAACAGGAGGCCTAACGCCGGGCTACAATAACACATTGTCAAGCATCACGGTAGCGTTTACACAGAAAGCTCCTTCTCTGTTTCAGAGCTCTATGCTTCTTCTGTTTTACCCCTGGAAATTGTCTGTTTTTGATCTGACGTTCAAAGGTACCAGACGTCTGGTACAGATGCACGAGTCAGAAGTGCTGCAACCAGCATGTGATCAAATGGAAATGAACATACAGTACAGCGTGTGAGCTTTTAAAGAAACAGGGAGGAGAGTGTGCTGTGTAAGAAAACTGATGAGGTAGACATGTTTCTACTTACTCATTATTCCTCTGCTGTGTCTGAAGTTAGGGTTTCGTAGACTTTTTGAAAGGCCTCTGACCTTAACGCTTACTGAAACTGTTAGAACGTAATTCGCTAACTTGTGAGAAAACTGTTTTTCAAAAGTGTGAGTCCTCTGTTCTCGTTTTCTCACGCTACAACTAGAGACTCCTGGTGTTATTGGGATTTAGTGAAACAAAGCAATGCAGTAGCACATTATTGTGCTGCCGAATCAAACATTCGAAACCCGAAAGGTTTTGTGACCATATGCATTCAACCCCCCTGAATGAATACTTTGGATCTAGAGTTTTGCCACTTATTCTTTACAAAACAGCTCAAGCTTGGTCAGATTGGATGGGGACCTTTTCAACACCAGTTTTCAAGTCTGGCCACAGATTCTCGATTGGATTCAGGTCTGAACTTTGACTAGGCCATTTTAACGCATAAACATGCTTTGATCCAAACCGAGCCATTGTGGCTCTGGTTGTATTTCCTGGGGTCAATGCCCTGCTGGAAGGCGAACCACCACCTTAGTGTCAAGGGTTTTACAGCCTCTAACAAGTGATGCTGCCATCACCAGGTTTCAGTGTGAGGGGGGTGGGTTCAGAGGGATTTCATGTTTAATTTTGCATCTGCAAAATGCATTTGCAAGCTGGCCAAAGATTTAAATTTGGTCTCATCTGACTAGAGCTCTCATTCTTCAACATATTTTGCTGTGTCTCCTTCAGTTACACAGATTACACAAAACAAAACTCTAATTGGGTGACTTTTAAAGGTGACTGGTTGCATGGGATTTTATTAAGGGGTTTCAGAGTATGGAGGGGGACTGGGAAAAATTACACTTGTGGTTATAATATGACATAACATTTTCTTTCCCCTAAACTGCATGTCTGGCTTTAATTGTTGATTAATCATTTGTACAGTGGACCCCCAGTATCTGCGGGGGTTCTAACATTGGCAAATACTTGAGACCTCCTCTAAAATGCTTATAACTGCCTATTTTAATAGCTTACACACCAAATATACTTTAAAATGCATTAAAACGCGCGGTGGAAACCGTCTTAGCGCTACCAAAGAAGCTACCATCTACAGTCTGCCTTATCTTTGGTCTTGAGGGTACAGCCAATCAGCACCAAGGAAAATAAGAAGGCACTCCTGGATTGGCTTGTCAAGTAGCATTGGGTCTAGGTATCTCAGCTTCCCAAGCTGCATTTTCTTTCAAATATTTTAAACATACACAACAGAAAAATCTAGAATTACTGAAAGGTAAATAGGTGGAGCTCTGTTTTATATATTTTTTTTATTTTTTTTTAGACATATTAAGACATATTGGTTTAATGAAACACGCAAACACACTCTATGGTACATGTTAGCCAGCTACTGCAAGCAGCATTGTGTAAGACAAACGAATGCATGCGTTTTCTGTTATCTCCACAGCATCAATAGAACAAACCACGTCTAAGAAGGTTCGGCATTCCTGCTTTGGTGAGGCTACGTGGGAAGCAGAACCACAGGAATAAACACGCATCTGCACAGATAGTCATCTGCATTTACACATTCAAACATCTCTGCTGTTTGTACAGTTAACAGATAAAAACACCATAAAGCAACAGGGACAGATGACAAGGGTTTATCAGCGAGGCTCCATGTCATTTGCAAACTCTTTTTTGTTTTTCTTCTTTTTTTTTTCCACAGTTGAAATGTGTTCAAAGTTCACATCCTCTTCCCTCATGTGAACACAACTTCCTCAATAAACAACAGGCGTTTTATCTGCATCTACTTTCACACCATATTAGCGAATAGAGGCCGGAGCGTCTCTTATGTCCCCGGGCTATCACGCTGTGATAAGGGAACTGCTAAGTACTGGATGCCTTTATGCGCAGTCTGCACATGTGGATTATTTACAGGCTTTGGGGTTTCCTGCTGCTAAAGCCGGCTCTGGGTGTCTTACAAATCCCAGCTCAGAGCATCGCCGCACAGTCAAGTCTGCTTTCTGCTGAATCCTTCGCTTCACCTTTTCCCCCACTGCAACACAGACGCATTTCACACGCACCTTTGTTTCTGTTCTTCTTCCCTCTAATTTACCTGATGCAATGTAACGCGGGGGACACAGAGGCACATGGCTCAAATCCTATTTCATTGAATAAGATGGAAATGTAATCATAATGTATCAAAGTGCGACAGAACAGACACAATGTGGGGGGACATTTGGGAGGTGAATCATTCAGGAGGCCAAGCTGGGTAGCAGGAAACGATGAGGCACATGAACAGAGAGATTTGTGTGTCTCTCTCTGTATGTCGGGGGTCTTCTTGTTACGGCTGGGGAAGTCCTTGAACGTGGACTGGTTTCAAGCAGATTGCTCCTAATTGCTAGAAGATGTGCAAGCAGGTGTAACTGGATCCCTGCGGCCACCGAGAGACGAGGAGAAGGAATGAGATGTGCATCTGTTTGTGATGCTCCTCGTTTGTGTGTGTGTGTGCGTGTACATGTATAGCTATACTTATGTGGACGAACCTTTGACAGGCCACCAGCATTGTGTGGACATTTGTAGTTGTGAGGACATTTTGCCTGGTCCCCGCAATGTTTAACAAGCTATTAAACTCTACTAGTTAGGTTTAGAGGTATGGTGTGAATTAGGTTTAGGTTAAGGTTAGGGTTAGGCATGTATCACTAATGGTTAGGTTTAGGGAAAGTGTCTGGGTTAGGCATAGTAAAATCAATGGAAGTCAATACAATGTCAACACAAGTATAGCAAGACGTGCGTGTGTGTGTGTGTGTGTGCGTGTGTGTGTGTAGGTGTGTGTGTGTGTGCGAGTGTCTGTATGCTTTCTTGTGTTTACTCAGCGACCATGTTTCTCCAGGCTTTATTAGGCCGGCGAGCGTGGCTCAGACAGACAGAAACAACACGATTAATAGGCTAGCTCTTAATGTAGTACAGCTCGCAAGATAGCAGGCTTTCTAGTCTTCCTCTGCAGCCTCTGGGGGCGCCACAGAACCAGCGGCCTAAATGTCAAGGTTATCTGCCTGACTTTCTGACTGACTATGCACACTCAACTCACCTGACATTTCAAACTTCTGCTCTTTCTTTTACAAAGACAGTGTCTTCTGCTCCAGAGTGGAAGCCAAGCAAGATCCCAGGTTCCCCATTCGCCTGTTTCTACATGCACCTGTCAGAACATTAAGACCCGATACTCGCTGGAACAATTTGAAAAGCAAGAACTTTAACCAATTTGAGACCTTTAATACCTACTCCAGCAGCGAATACCTAGTAGCCTGGCTCCTGAGCCCAACTTTACAGATATATTTTTTTTTACCAAAATGTCCATGGAAGATCCAACCCAAAACTTCCAAAAGAGGTCTTGGTTTGGATCAGACCTGTATCTCAAGCACATCTGACTTTTGAGGAAAAGCTGTCACCTCAAACTCAAGTAAATGATAACTGCCATGTGGTAAAAAGGGGACAAATGCCATCAGGTAATAATGAAGAATGAACAATATATCAATGTGAGGTCAAGCCCAAGGTTTTCCAGCAGAACATCTCCTAATAAACCCCTCTGCCCCAAACTTCTTCTTCTTATGTCCAGTTGTTAAGACTTCTTCAAATTAGTGATCCACAACGACCCCTCCATCCATGTGGGTCATCAAATCTGGACTGAAGTCCTCTATACTAATTACACATTCATTAAAACAGCTTGTGATTAGTGAAACCTTTTTTGTGTGAAGAGTGAAAAAACAAACTACACAAAACTACAGATTACAAAAAAGGACCTTTAATTTTGTTCGAATCTTCTCGTGCCGTTCCCGATAATGCAATATTCTGTGTCGTGTTACCGACTAGAAGTGTCATTCGAACTCCAGTTCTGAACAATTAAAACTGGGAGGATCCCACATGAACTCCTGTGGTGAAAATGCTATAAACCAGTAAAGAGATCAACTCTGAGTGACGGTAATCACTAGGGTTTGAAAACTTAATACATAATTCAATAAAATCAACACTAAGATAAAAAACCCCATTAAAAACGTAAAAAAATACTCAATGGCATCAGAATCAATATAAACTGAGCTGTTTTCAATCCTTTTGAGCTGGGACACAACACTGCAGAGCAGCGCTGCAGACAAACAGGCACTTTAGCCCCCTTCCCTGTCCTGCAACAACCTACATAATGGCTGAGAATCAAAACAATGAGCTTTTATAGGAAGTTAAAAACTCCTGTAACATGTCAACTTTGCCTTTGTGACCTCCTTTAGTCAAAAAACCAAAGACAAAGCATTGTTCAAAGGTATTTTGCCTATGAGGAAGATGTGTAGGAAAAGGATGTTGATGAGCTCTGATGCTAGCTGTGTTATTAAATGGTGACTAGAAAGCCAATTAGACCCAAAATCTTCGCAAAGCAGCCTAAAAACTGACATTCTGATGTTTACAGGTAATCTGAAAATGTCTGTGAATCTTTCGTTCAACAACAGTTTAACAACTCAATAGTATTGAGTTTTTGTATCTTGATAACTAGGAATGTCCAATATTGGCATTAAAATGTAATATCAGAAATCGGTTTTTACTTTTTTAATGACGCAACTTCTACACTTTATTTTCCCACCATGCACATATTATACAACAAACTCTTCAGCTACTTCTCCCCTCACTCAAAATGACAAAAATGTGACAGATCCGAGTTTTTTTGTTTTTTTGTTCGGCAATGCAGAAATGGAATTCATAGGGGGAACCATTGGCATAATAATTTAAATGCTGATTCTTTTATTGTTTGGTGGGTCTAGTTTTCAAAACACAGCAGTGTGCAGCGTTGATTATGTATATTTTTATTATTTGCATTCCCCCCCCCCCTTTTTTTTTGGTTTCCTCAGTATTATCGGCGTTTATCTGCAATGCAAAGCAGGAGAAGTCTGATTTTCCACTAAGTATATAATTAATGCCATTTCCAAAAAAGCCACTCCACATGGAAAACAGGCACTGATGCTCAAACCTTACACATTACAGGGCCCTCGCAACAACACTCTCTAGGCTGTGTTTAGATTTCCAAACTAATTCATGTAGAATACATAAATAAATCAATGTTTCATACCCACTTCAGACCATTAGATTCCCTTCTTTAGCTGCGCTTTTCAACTGATCTATTAATATTTATGACAACACTAAACATTCCAAACATCCACGTTAAACGTACATAAGACAGAACCTGCCTTTAATAAAAATCCCATTGTGTTTGTCTAAGATCAGCGCAACTCCTCCTTTTTTCTTCCCACAGCAGTAATGTGGTGCCATGACGAATATTCTTCAGGAGAGAAAAAAAAAGATGAAGGAAAACAAGACGGAGGCAAAATTATGAAGTGTGAGTGACTAAGGAGAGGGCTGTGAAGTGGGACTAACGATGGAGGGAGTGGAGGTGAGGGGGGGGGGGGGGGGGTAACAGATGGAGGAAGAGAATAACAGTGGCAAATAGAAGAAAGGAGGGATGGAAAATAAGGGAATGTGGCGGAGGTTGCAGGAGGTGCAGAGGGGAGGGTAAACAATGCCCCAACAAGGCGGTTGGGGCACTCGGAGCCTAGTACAGAGGGGTCAACTTCCTCCCCCTACACTCCCCATAACCCGGCGAGGTCAGCTCAGCTATGCGGGCCTGACAGCTTCCGTTTGCTGTGTGCTCTGAGTTTGTTTGGATTCCCCAGCCTTGCTTAGCCAGCAGCTTAACAACAGATGGCTAAAGAAGGGCTCTATTCAGAGTTGTGTGGATCAAAAAAAAAAAATCACACCAAGAAAAGTAAACAAGCTGCAAACAAAACACACAGGCGCCCTGAGAGCACACACATGCAAATTATATGGATTGGCAGAAATGCACATTCTGCACAAAAAAGAAGAAAAAAGAATAGGTGGAATAAGAAATTCTTGGTTGTAAAGCTGTCAATTCATGGGCACAAAAGTGCAGGCAAACACAGAACATGTGACTGCAGGCGAGCGCTGCCTGATCGGCAAACAACTTCCCGGGACGGTTCAATAACCGAGGAGATCCTCGGCGAAAGCGCTACCGTCCCCCGCCATTATTGAATGAATGCCGCGTTCATTACAGCTTTAGTGCGGTGTAAACTCATAAACACCCTCCCGGAGTACAAGAGGAGCTGTCAACTAAATATTGTTTCTCTCAGGAGTCCCTCTTCCACCTCAATTACGCCTTTCAACTTCACAGGCTCAGTGTGATAAAGTGGCAGTAAAAATCATTCACATTAATACACCATTGTGCATCTGCTGCTAAAGGTAATTAAAGAAGTAAATGACTCATAAGAATAGACGTATTAGCCGCAAAATGAAAGGCAACTGGGCTGCCTCATGAAAATATGTACCATTAAGATACTGCATTTTCATATTAAGGTAATCAGCTCCACCAGCCTGATGCTGATTTAATCCACTCCAGTGGAAAGCCTATCAGCGCACAGCCGCATGTCACTGTCTCTTATGCGTTCTTGCCCGACGTTCTACTTCAGCACTGGCTGTGAATGGCTCTGCTGAGAAAAAAAAAAGAAAGAAAGAAAGAAAGGCAAATCGGACGGAGGGACGCAGAATGCTTAGGTGTCATTTAGAGGCTGATTGAGAAAAGCACGGGAGTGAAAATGGCGATAAAAAAAGAGAGCAGAGGAAGAAGCCAAATGATCTGGGAACTCTGGAGCGGCGAGATCTCAGCAGCTCCTCTCTCTCTCTCTGACCTCAGCTTTTCGCCCTGAGCGCACAATGCCTCGGGATGCCCGCCGCTGAATAACGCCGCTAATATCCGTCAAGTTGATAAAGTGAGAGAAAGCAGCAGAGGCATGCCAACTGTGCTGGGGTACTTAGGCGGACTGTTAGAAAAGGCACGCTCCTGGAGATTGCATCTTTGGTGGAAGTGTTGCATCACTTTGTAGCGGGGAGTGTTGTGCTTGGGAAAATGTGTGCTTCCAAAGACCCAGCGTGAGAAGCTAGAATACTGTGAGCAGATTTTATCATGCGTGAATGATATTGTTTAGAATGGGAAGATCTATCTGCCCAGGTCTCATAGACGGAGGACTCAACGTTATCGATACAGTTGAGACTTCCGGGATACAACCAGTAAAACCCTTAAATCTTCCAATTTGGCTGGGTTGAATATAGATGAATGTGTTCTTCACACAGATTTGAGAGGAAGGGAGACGGGGGGAGAGATGAGTCTGCTGCCACAATGCTTGGGGTCCTGAAAAGTTGGCCTGGGTTGTTAGCTCATCATTACACCACGGGGCATGTTGATTATCTCAGAATAGATGCAAAACTAACTCATCTAGTTGAAAAAAGCAGCTAATCAGTAAAGCTGAAAACAATCACGGATGCTTTCAACCCATTAGCATTTTTACGTCCATTTTTCTGTTGACGATTTCTATGGACATATACATATTTGACTTCATTGGAAGGTTCTTGAGATTCCATTGGTGTATGGCAATCAAGGATACATTCATTACTGTAGACACACTTTGTCAAATCACTCAGAAATGCGAAATAATGTCCAACTCATCGCTCGAAGCCGCAACCATTCCGGAGCTGCAACTAAAGCTACTTTTAAAGCATGTATTTTTAGAAAACGAATTGGCAGCCATAAAAATTCATCTTCATTAGAGTAGTCAGGATTATATTACTCTGTGACAATAGTACTTACACAGTTTCTGACTGTTTTGGGGGAAACTTTGGTGTTTTCTTCAACCATGCTCATACTCAAAATATTTCAAGAATAGCTTTAATTTTATTTTGTTTGTTAAAGCGTTTTGGGCAAAAAATTGCAGGAATTATAAGAAAAACAACATCAGAGCAAAGAGCAAAATCATCAAAATCATTTTCGAGACCAAAAAGGTTCTTCAGGATTTGTGCAGGAGACAGCCTTCCCAGAAAACATAAAGAAATGCTGAAAAGGACTTAAATGATTGGTTGGATGAATAACAGACAAAAATTGTAAGTGTAAATTATTAAGACTTCATGGTTCACGTCAATGTTTCCCCAAAATGCCGATTATAAAACATATTTATGACAGAGATCTTACAGGGGGTAAAAAAGGAGAAAAACATCATGTTTGATAGGATGTGTGCTGTCCTTGTGCACCTTTTTAATTTACAAGTATGAAAAAGTGCAAACACATCCAATTTGAGGTCACATGTGTCGTCAAAATGTTTGGTTTTTTTAGGGTGGAAGCTGAAAAGTTTGTTGACAACAGCTTTACTTTCGCAACTTGCTGGTCCGGAACGTTCAGCTGGAGGTTCTGTGAAGTCAACATTCAAAGAAGACAAAAAGTGGAAGTTAGTTCATTTGTGACACATCGGCCTTTTGTTTGACTTCATAAGGTGTTGCGATAAATATACGGCAACAAAAATCAAGCGCGCCCCTTCAGGAAGTTGATTTTAGTGTTTGCGATGCTGAAATTTTCTAACCAACCTCCGAGGACTTAACAGAACAGACTTTATATACATCGAATTGGAGGTTGACAGAAGGCAGTTCATTTCATTGGATTTAATTTAGTGGTATTAGGAGCTGATTACAAATGCACACGACGGTTTCGGATTTTCATCACAAAAAACAAAACAAACATCTTGAAACCCACGTTGCATTTTCCTTCTACATTATAATTTTGCACAACTTTGTGTTGATCTGTGACATAAACCCCCAACAAAACATCCGCAGGTTTGTGGTTTTAATGTAAAAAAAATGAGAAAGTTCAAAAGTAATGACTCACCATACTTGTTTAGAAATGGGTTATTTTGACATTCAGGTGTGTTAGGTGGTTCATTTCTTTAAAGAATCATGCAGTTCATCTATAAATGTGGAAAAGAAATATATGATTCATTTCAACAAATAATAATTATCCTTTAGACACGTATTAGTGCTCTTTTCAAATGAAAGTATTTCTACTTGATTTATATTGGCATAATCAATGGAATAACTAATTAGTGCTTCCCAGTGTGTATATATGTTCAGTTGAGCCAGAGCTCCTCCACCGTAGAGGATTTTCTATAAATCACAGGCCAGTCCAATTGGGTATGGATTGAGTTGCAGCAGGGAGAGAGACAGCTCCCTGGGAATAGCAGTGTCTCTGCTGAAGTCATTCCAAGATGGGTAATATGATCCCGGACTGGCAGATATAAAGGAAGGGAAGAGAAAAGCGGGAGGTGGGGGGGAAATCTGATTGCCCCGGCCATAAAGAGGAGAGATTTCCAGCAGTGTCCAGACACATCACCCGTCACACCGGACCGTAATGCATTAAGGTCTCACAGGCAGATGATGTGTCACATGCAGGGCGGGACTTTTTTTTGTCATTCAATCATTCCAGGTATTACTAACCCTGGCGGAACAGGTGACAATTTGTGGCAGTTCATGGAGAGATGGTTGGGAAAACCAGGAGGAGAGGCAGAGAACTGCCAAGTATTTAAATGAGCTTTCGGCAACAAGTTTTCAATTAGTCTCCAATTGGGCTGGCCAGAATATTTACAGTTAGGATGCATCTAGTGGTATGTAACCTTTGAAGAAACTCTGAGGAACTTATTCACAGCTCTGATTTAGAAATCCTATTTTTTAAGCCTTTCTCTGATGTGTTTATGGACTAACAAGTCATTCCGCTGCTTTCAGTGTAAGCACTTTTGCTTTAAATCACCTTAAGCTTAATTAGCATGCAGAGCGCAACGCGGTGACAGAATTGGTCGGCGTCAATCTGCCTCAGCCACCTTCAGCTTTAGCCTCTGAGACCTGCAGGCTTCAGTAGCCGTCGGAGGAGGAGATGATCACAACTCACAAATTAACTTGGAGGGCTTATAACAAGTTGTGATGGAAATATTAAACTGAGGGAAATAAGATGAGCTAATGTTGAACGCGTACGCCGTCGGTCAGATGTTTACATACGCTCACCGGAAACATATCTGGTTAACTTCTATTCAAAAACATTTTACTAACCCCAAAGAAAAATGAAATGTTGGAATTTATAATTTCAAAGTTCCTTCAGAGTTGTTGTAGACTGTGTCGGCTGTGGACAGGAGGGTCTCCTGTAGCAGTCAGTATTACTGCGAATCTGTAGAGGCCTCTGACTGAAGACTGTTTTTGTATAACATTCTGATGAAGAGAGGGTGTTTAGTGTTTGTGATTTTATGAAGACTTTTTTTTGCAAAACAATCTCCAGAGGTTACATACTTTCTGTAACCATTAATAAGCTTCTGACAGTTTTGGGTGTATATTTGACTCTTTTTGGTAGAACTGGTAGTTAATTTAAATTAGTTGGTTGCATCCTTTCACAATCGTCCTCAAAATGCTGATGTGTTGATGGGCTAGGAACACCACTGGGGAATCCTTCCAAAACTACTTTATATGGGATCATTGTCTTGTTTGTTCAGGTCTCAACCCTCTGATCCAACCTGTCACAGTTAGAAGAAAGAAAAAAAGCGAGAAAACATCTGAAACTTGCATCGCATACCGATAAAGTTTAACAGTTAGACAAAACACACGATAAGCTATTTTGAAACATCTACAACGTTTATTAGGAGAAAGATTTCAAACCAAAGACCACTGTCCAAAATGGGAAGAATGGTGGTGGCAGTATTATGCTGAGAGTCAGCTTCACTGCTAGTAGTAATTGCATGTTGACCAAAAAGGATGGAATCAGGAAGGACAACTACCAGAAAGTTTTGCAATTTTCCCTCAAATCTTGAGGTGGAGTGGACACACGCGCATACCGTGAAGGTCCGGTAAAATTACCCAGAAGTTCCGATAGTGGAGCTCATTCCTCTTTGATAAGAAAGTGTATCAAACATCCAGACCAAACTAAAATAGTATGCCTGATCATAGCCACTGTATACATAAACTGACCCTAGAAAAGCAAAAAATTCCCACCTGTGCCACCAGTAAAAATGAATAAAAGTTGTTCGTTGTATGATCAATAAATCAACCAATCAATCAGTCAAAAAAAAAGAAAAAAGGAAAGGTTTAAATAAGTAAACCAAAGCCAAAAACACAACCAACAATTGGTATATATAAAACGTTTGACCAGAAATGTTATGTATAAATTAAAATATTTCTGATTTTGAGGAGGGGTTTATTTAGGCAAAAAGAATATGGAGAAATTCCCGCATAAATGTGAGGGAGACACAGAAGTAGCCCTAACAAAAAGCACAGCAGGAACCAAGGGCATGTGGGCTATAGAGCTGCTGGGGGGGATGACAGACTGCTGTTCAACTCCATTAGCTGCTATGCGAGAGGGGTGCATCTAGCAGCATACGACCTGTGAAGAATCTTAGATCTCACTCTGTCTCGAAATGGGGACTGCCGCATTAATTCTAGGAAACTGTAATCTCTCAAGCAAATCAAATTACTCTCATTAAGCGCAAGAAGAAAACTGCCTCTGTAATAAGTATGTATAAAAAGTATTTATTACCAATAATCGCCTCTTTAATATGAGTTAGCTTACAATGGCTTTATTTTTGCTGATTAAGTTTAAAAACGGGGGGAAACAAGGAAGGGCACGAGCTCATGGACACTTACACACACACACACACACACACCCACACACACACACAACAGCGAACCCACACTCATACACAGCTCATGGAGTTTATGAGAGCGGTTGATACAGTGATTAAAGGGGAGGGCAGAGGGATACAGTGCTTGAGGGCCTTGGAGAGGACATGCCTCACCTAGTCATAAAAACACACCTCTCTCTTTAAGGCGGCACCGGAATCGCTCTCAGTGGGTTCACTGGGAGGTGAATCACTGAAGAATTTACATGCAAAGCAGCACATGTCATCACCCGGACGGCGCACTTGGTACACGTAGCGCCAGACCGTGAGGCCTGGCTGGCACACGCTCACTGACCGCCGGACGTCTGAGGCGGCTTGTGAGGCTGAGCTGCGGAGGAGACGCGCAGCTACCGTTGCATAAGTTTTGCCGCCCTTGTCATTCATGTATGCTATCGCTAAACAATAATAAGTAAGCGAGAGGGACGGGGACGGGGGGGGAGTCGTCTTTGCCCCTCTTCCAGGATATGACATCACTCAGCAAAGGACAAGCTGCCCCATTTATTTGCCAGTAAATGGAGCAGCTTTCATCCTTCTCTTGTTTCTAGTCTTTCTCTCTTTATTCGCATAACCAATTAATTACAGCTAAAAATAAAAAATAAAAAAAGAAGCAACCAGACAGTTAACAAAACACATCAAAAATGGGTGATAAAAAAGAAAAAAGAAAGAAAACTAGATCTGCCTCAACAAAATCAATTAGGATTGAGGGTCAGTGGGTCATTCATTTACTGGTTCAGCATAATTACCTGTTTTCTTCCCCTCATTTACTTCTTTATTCATCTGGGACACTGATGTCCCCGCAAACCCAAAGAACACACTTTTTGTGATTATTCAAATTAAACGCCGACTCTTGAGAGAAAACGTCTGTCAAACTACGATGCGCCAAAGCTAATGTGCTCCGAAAACAAACTCCCCCGAAGCAAAATGTGGGAATTCTATTAGACGTCAGCCTACATACTGTACATTTTCAATTTAACCAGCTCGGCTTGGTAATAAACAAACAGGGAATAGAATAGTCCCGATTTGTTTTCAAAGAATATGAATTAGGAAGCAAATATGCTGTAACACCTGGGTTTATGCGTTTATTTGATGTGTGCTTGGCAAGAAGACGTGTTACAGCAGCTCTGTTGCCCTGTGGCTACAAATCACTGGTGGTGCTTCTTTATCTGTCAATCAATGAGGCCTGCATCTGCTCCGCTATAATTCACTGTGAACACAAGGAGAAGGAGGGAAAGCAAGGAGGAGGATCCAGGCTCACTGTCGACTTTCTTCCCCATTTTTAGGGAACATCATAAAAACAGTGTCGTGCAGCAGGATTCAAGCCGCTTGGGCTTTTTCACGTTTTGTCACCACGGAGCCCAATGGGCCTTTACAGCCGGCGCAAAAACACGCAGCAGGTGATTTACTAAGCGGTCCCAGATAGGACTTCGCCTGTTAAACGTGCAGCAAGAGGCGCGCAATCCCTTTAGCGCTTTTGCCCTTGATGAATATTTAATATGGCCGTTTCTGTCAGAAGGTGCAAAATATTGGGAGGAGAACATGTAAATAAGTAGGCGTTCCACACGCAGTGTGATTTATCAAACATGAAACTGTTTGCGCCGTCTGTTTTTGCGCCTATTTTTACCTCCTCTGAAAGGCATGTCTTAACTTTGCGCCACCACGATTCAACATAAGTTTATTACTGACAAAAGAAAAATATAAATTGCACAAATTCTAACCTGATAGTAATTAACACTCTAATGGCCATTAACCTGACAGTTATTTCAATTTTTTCTCTTCTTTTCCAAAGACGCGTCATAACTCACTGCACGCTCAACACATCTGCACATGCTGTTTTTTTTTTTATTTGTTTGTCTATTTGTATCCCCTTTAGTTTCCACCAGAGTGGTTACTAATGTCCTTGGGGTCCAATTAATAAAATATAATAATCATGTACAATACCACAATCACAATTACATATATGATAATTTACATACAAAATTCATACATTTCAGATTACATACAAAAGCCATATGTAATTAACTTGTAAATTTGCAACCTTCAATAAAATACCTAAAACATTCAGGTAGTGCCAACTCTAAAATTAGATTTGAATACTTCTTTAAAAGAATACATGCCCATTAGTTCTCTAATATTTTTAGAACATTTATTCCATTCCTGAGATGTTCTGTGGACTGTTGATTTTGTGTTAGCACGATTTACCATTAATTTAATCACAAGCATAGCTAGTACAAAGGGTGTGTATCTGATCAGAGTAAATTAACTCTTTGTAAAATGATTCTGGTTGACCTGTTTTTTAATGAATATGAGTAGGTTGTAGTGCCACTTGACATTTAATACAGGCCATGATAAAGTGTGGTGCATTTCAACTACATTAGTAGAATACGGACATCTTAGGACTAAGCGAGGAGCCTTGTTCTGGATAAGCTGCAGCTTCAATAAGTCTGACTTCGGAATACAGAGCCTGCATGGAGCAGAGAGCGGCGCATGTACACCGCACGCATTAAGTTTATTAATGACAAACAAATAATATAATTCACAGACATTCTAGCCTAATAGTAATTATTCTCTAACAGCCATAGACTTGACAGGTATCTCATTTTTCCCCTTGTTCTATTGCCAAAGACGTATCATGATTCCACTGCGCCCAATTCTCTCTCTGGCTAGGGCGCGGAATATGGGGCAGAAAGGCTGGAATGCAAAGTCCTCATTTCAATACTGCTCTTTGAGCCTGTTATGATTTGAGCACACAATCTCAGTAAATCACCTGCAAATCAGGAACACGCTCAAGCGCAATTTTTTTGAGGGGCACACAATTTTGCGCTCTTTTTTTGGAATATTGATCAAGCAGGCCCAATGTGTTTTATAGGCAACAAGGAGCTTTACGGACTCATATACTGAGTCTGGGATCATCAGTTCCTGCCGCAGATTCTAAGTTGGATTTGACTAGACCATTCGGACACATTAATATCTGACTAAGGGTTTAACGGAGTTGTACCCTCTGTCTTCGCATCGACTCTAACCAGCTTCCCTATCCCCGCTGAAGAAGAGCTTCTCCACAGCATGGTGCTATCACCGCCGTGTTTCTCTGTGATATTTCATGGGAGTTTTCCACCATACACAGCATCTTGCAGAGAGGGGAGAAGGTTCAGTGTGGTTCTCATCTGACCAGAGCACCTTCCTCCTAATGTTTGATGTGTAAGTATAGGTGGTCGGAAATGACAAACATGACTTCTACTGGTAATCTAAAACAATGGCTTTGTTTTGCCACTCCTCTCCATTTATATACTGATATTAAATTAGATACAGCCCAAAATATAGTTGCAACGGTTAGCTTCTACTAGCCGAGTTGCTAAAGGTTAGCTTCTACTAGCCGAGACGTCCTCTGCTAGTTTACTTTCAAAAAGTATTAATCCGTTTCTCTGTGAACGAAACCTTTAAAGATCATACAATATGATTTCCTAGATTTCTTTAATTACATTCTGTCTCTCAACGTTGAAGTGTACCAGAATAATCCTTTATTGTCCCTCAGAGGGGAAATTCAGCTGAATTAAAATCTAATGCAACACGCTGACGTTTGTGGTTGTAATGTGACAATATGTCAAAATGTTAAATGGCATAGATACTTTTGATAACCAGGGTAGGGTTCTAAGCTACAAAGCTCCAATGTAGAAGAAAGGTGTTGGTGTTTTAGCAGACAGGAGCATTCATCGCGCTCAGCGCATAAAAGCTGAGTCGGTTAGTCCGCCTGCAGAATATCACATTAATATCACATCCACCCATAAAGATAATTATTTTGATTGCAGGGGTCTAGTGAGGCTTTCCTTCCCCTCCTCGACATCTGGTTAAAATATGAGGAAAGTGCTGGTTTCTTGGCTCAAACTCAGGTGGTTAAAATGGACTGCACACACACCCACATAAAAATAGAGAGGTGGGTCTTTTTTTCTTTACTTTTGGCAAGTTGGCAAAAAAAAAAGAAAAAAAAAGGCAGAAGCTGAGGCTCCCCACATCGCACCTGCCAGGAAGTGATCCTTTTCTCTTCAGCCAGAAGAGAGGTGGCTGGGACATGCCTGGACATGCAGCCGCAGCGTGGGCATTAGGCGTGATGCTCTCCCAGGGAGGGCGCTGGGAGACACGAAGGCACACGCAGCAGTTTTCCAAGGGCTTGGAATCACCTGGAGTCATGATCCAAAGCAAACATCTCTTTGGACAATGTTCTTGTTTTGTTGTTGTTTTTTTAGGAGAGAATATGTGTTCGGATATGGATCACCTTACAAACATCTGCTCATGTTTGAGATTCTCTCGCAGCGTTTTCTTGGGCTGTTGGTTAGGGGTGGAATTAGGACTGGACGATATAGAAAAAGAGCATTTCAATAAAGGGAATAGTCATGTTGATCGATATCGATGACTATTGATAACTATCAAAAAATGTAGAACATGTCTTTTAAGTGCAGCTCTGGTCATTTTATGCTCTTCTTTAATGAACTGATCAAACACCTTTTCCTTTTTTAACCATAACTGAAATTGGTAAGAAACAAAAACAAATCAAGTTAAGAGACCTGAGTGACATCAGAAATAACTGACATAAAAAAAGACTAATGTTATTAACCATTATATTATTGACTACATTTTTTCAATTGTTAGTAATTCAAATCAAAGGCTTATCTTGATGCTTTTTCATATCTTTTTAATGTTTTATGACACTTTATTATAATAATGGCTCAGACCTGATTCTGATTCAGTACAGGAGCAGCTACTGAAGCTAAAGCTAACAAGCTACTCGCCGAGGACTGAGTGTACCCCAAAGCACTGGAGCCGAGTCCAGTAACTGAGTGAAGAAGCCAGCAGGTCTTCCATTTGATTGTATTTTTAAAAGCGTTTTCACTTCTGAGGACCTGGTGGAGTGTTGTTAGGAGCCCGGCCCGGCCCGGATGTGTCTTTCTCTGCGCAAAGCTAACAGCAGCGGGACAACTTGGTTGATGGTAGTATTTCCAGTGTTTTATTTTCGCTACATTTAGTGTTGATGTGCGTCCTGTATCGGTTCAAAGTGGGACACAACATGTACCTGCTGGTGAACTACCGAAACCTTTTTTGGGGGGGTTGGGGGAGGGGCAATTTCCTCCACCACTCCTTGCTGCGACATCGTTTGCAGCTCAAGTCATTTGCTCTCTTTTGTGGTTGGACAGGAGCGAGGGCTCGGTGACGGAGCTGTCTGGGACTACCATTGTGATTGGTTTGGAGTAAGTAATGAATGTAGTATTAAGCTACCCAATAGGCTATAATGAAGAAGGAAGGCAAACTTATTTTTTATTGGACTTTTTATCGACCCTTTTATTCTCTATTGCACCACACGTCTACCAATCGATATATATTGGTATTGAATTATCGTTCAGCCCTAGGTGGAACCATAAGGAGGAGAGAAGGCCTCACCAGCGGAACAGAGCGCAGAGGAGATTGTGATAATTGACCAAGATGCTGCTACAACCGAGTCCCCTGTCCCTTCACCTCCAAATCCCAGCGGTGCTGTTTTCAATTTAACACAGGACTTGAGCAGATTTCACTCATTGCAAGACTAAGACACATCTTTGACACTTTCGCATTAGAAGCCCAGGTTTCTGCTGATTAAAAAAAAAGAAAAAGATGTCTCTCTGCCTCTCTCTTTCTCCTGATGTACAACAGAGGGGGTAATGTGAGAGGGGTGTCCATTTCCTGTCCCTCTTTTCCCTCCACAACAGCCACAAATAACTCCCAGCCTCCTGTGCCTATCTTGATTTCATTCCACGAGATAAGGACACCATTTATTGTTTTCATTGAGCTGGAGTGCTAAGACAGAGAGCACCAAATTACTCTCAGATTGAGATAAATGTGCCGCAAATCGCAAATTCAATCCATCTTCGATGCTGGTGATGTTTTGAAGAGAGGGAAATATCAAAAGATCACACTGTGAAACCGGAATCTGCTGGTGTGATAGCAGCTAGGGACCTCATCAAATCAAGGAAGAAGGGAAAAAAAAAACTAACTGTAACCTGAGTTAGATTCCCTCTGGAGAAGCAGAGATTGTACTCTAGTCTTTTGTATTAAAAACAAAGCGTTTTTTTGTTGTGTCCCCCCCCAATTCAGAGGTATGAATAAAAATAAATTTTGTGTCCAAATTTCAGCTGAGATGTTTATGACTGGAAATGGATACATCTACGCGAGCGTCTCTGGCACGGAGAAGCGCAGAGTATTTACAGATGTGGTTATCTGGTTCTGTGACAGGCAGGATAGGATCACTCAATCAGCCAGAGATGGCCCGACTCGAGGAACCGTTACGCACACATCGCAACGCTTTCAAGGGGGAGGTGTCAGCTGAGCCAAATCTGATCTACAAATGTAGTTCCTCTGTGCAGCAGCTATCTCACACGAGAGTGATGATGATGATGATTTCAACTGGAAGTGATGGAGACAGCGGAGAAAACTGAGAAAGACCAAAAAAAAGATCTGAAGGAGGAACCTCGTCTTAGATCCCACTACTGGAAGGCTGTGTGTTGCTCTACTGGAAAGTAATAATGTAACATGCTGAGCATTTTTTATCTTGTTGCCAGAAGATTAAAGGTCGAATATTAACATGGAAACAATAGAATGTGCAAATCTGATACAATGTGTGAGCTAGGACAGATAGCTCAAGCAGCAAGTAAACAACCAGACCAAAAAGGAGTGCAGCTGTTGTTTGTTAGCATAAATCTGTTCAGGTAAAGAAATGCTTTCTTTTACAGAGGATTTTACTTCTACTGTGCAGTTTGTTTCTTTTTACAAAATGTAACCATAACAACCTCAGCTGCAACCCATTTCTTCTCAGTGTCTGAGCCAAATGAAGGAGAGTGTCTGACTGCCACTGCAGTCTTTTCTTATATCAGTATTTTATCTTCCTTTCTATTTGCCTATTGACAAAGGGACTTTTTGCCACTGTTTTTGTGCGAGATGACAGACAGTTTGCTTGGAATAATGTCTTGACAGCTACCATACTGGGTAGTAGTTCTACTCTAAAGAGAACACATGGACTGGTTATGTGGATAAAAGTGAGACTTGCACAACCACTGCTTGGCTCGTTATTATAAACTAGGCTGTTTTGGTTAGAGAGTTACTCTGTACATTTCAGAGTATCAAAACTGGTCAGAACAGAATGCTGACAGAATTTTACTGTTAGAATAATTTATATTACAAGTGGCCATTTGCAACACTGGTGGTAAATTACAGGCAAATGAGCTTGCCAGAGAATTCTGAAATGCTTTCAAAGGGTGCCGGTCTGTTAGGTCTCCAAGCTATTGCTCTCAGGCAGGATTTCTCTAGACATCATACTCACTGGATAAATCCATATACTGTAAATGAACTGAAGTCCAAGCTGGAGACTTTATTATCACTACTATGCTTTGAGTGGAAACTGTTATCCAGCGTTGTCCAAATTCGTTGCTCCAACTCTTTTCGCCAACTTTCAGCCTTATGTTTGCTTTTTGCTTTTCTTTTTTCAACATATATTTTGATTTTCTGCGTAAACATAAATAAAACTATTCTGAGCAAGACATTTGAACTAAATTGAGAAAGAAAGAGTTGCAAAATGTAACACATATGCCCTGTAAAGAACTTCTGCCCAGATAACTACTAACAAATTAAAAACACAATCCTTACAGAGCCCAGATGACATTTTAAATGAGACATACACATGTTATTTAAAGGTTAGAGAAAATGTATTAAGCAATGATAAAAAAAATAATCCCAGTGTTGAGTGAGCAGATAAGAGCTCAGTAATGAGGAGGAGGCGCCGCAGTGGTGGAAAACATTTGAAGAATAAACCTGGAATAGTGTAGTCTTTCTCTGTTGCCCTACAGATATTTTACATTATTCAATCCAAAATACCATCTTTCAGATGCTAACTTTTCTTTTGCATGTTAATGTTTAATACAAGCCCTTGGCTATCCATGGGCACAATTATTAGATATCCGGAGAGAGAAATTGAAAAATTAATCATACTCTAAATTTTCTATTTCTCTCATCCACTGGAAATAGGTTGAAGTGAGGAGGCTTCTGTGCTGTCCAGGCCTCAATCTAAACACAATCAGGCTACTGCCAGAAACGTGTTGTTTACGCAACAACCCAAAAAAAAAGGCTTTTATATGCTAATCAACGATTACTTATATGTTGGCACTTGTGCTGATGCATCACACACTGATAAGCAGGTTAGAAGAGCTGTTAATTACGAAGATAGTTCTCCCAAGCGCTGTATAAGAATACGGATTGCTTAGACACCCATAACACAACAACACTGGAACAGGAAATAGAAACAACAATCTTTAGTGAAACATGTGTAGCTAGTCACTGTCAAGACTATGCATAGATGTTAGTACTTAGCAAAATGTCCCTGTTGGGTTGGTGTTCAATCGGTCTATTGTGAGCAGATATTTACCATTTGTTTAATATATATCTGCCTCGGCTGATATACCTCTTTAGTAGAACCGATTTAAAGTCAGGCACATCCGCTTCCGTTCATTGTGTAATGTAAAGAAAAATTGCGTAATCAAAATATGTCTTCTTTTTTCACTGAAAAGATTCTAACAATTAGACGGTCAATCTGTACCTCAATATCAAACCCACAACCAGTGCCATCCCCAATCAACAACAATGTAGACAAAATGTCTGAATTCCACGAATTAAACCAGAACAGCCTTGAAAAAATCATTATCCAATTAAGCTCCTCCTCCTGCTGTCTTGATATCCTACCCACAGCTTTTCTAAAGAAAGTCTTCCTGTTATTGAGTCTGATCTTGTTCAAATAGTGAACTCATCCCTCCTGTCAGGTGTCTTCCTCCAGGGTTTAAAAACAACAGCTATTAAACCACTACTAAAGAAGAAAAATCTGGACAACGCGTTAATGCAGAACTACAGGCCGATCTCTAATCTTCCATTCATCAGTAAGATTATTGAAAAAGCGATGTTTCAGCAGTTAAATAGCTTCATAACAATGACAAACCGTTTTGATGTTTTTCAGTCTGGTTTCCGTGCTCACCACAGCACCGAGACTGTCCTCGTCAAAGTATTCAATGACATCCGCATAAATACAGACTGTGGTAGAACCACAGTGCTGGTTCTGTTAGACCTCAGTGCAGCATTTGACACTGTTGATCATGATATACTATTGGAACGACTGGAGAGCTGGTTCGGACTTTCTGGTACACTACTTGGCTGGTTGGAGTCTTACCTACAGAACAGGGACTTCTATGTTTCAATAGGTAACTTTTCATCAGAACGAACAGAAATCACATGTGGGGTGCCCCAGGGCTCCATCCTGGGGCCCCTCTTATTTAATATCTACATGCTCCCACTAGGCAAGATTATAGCAACCAATAACATTAGCTACCATAACTATGCAGATGATACTCAGCTTTACATTACAATGTCACCAGGTGACTCTGAACCCATTCAAACCCTAAATCAATGCATTGACCAATGAATGGTTGGATGTGTCATAACTTTCTCCAGCTGAATAGAAACAAAACTGAAGTTATTATTTTTGGACCTAAAGAGGAACGATCAAGAGTCAGCACACAGCTTCAGTTAATACAGCTAGAAACTACTGATCAGATATGAAACCTAGGTGTAGTAATGGACTCATACCTGAACCTCCAGGGTCACATAAAGGCAATAACAAGGTCAGCGTTCTATCACCTGAAGAACATTTCTAGAATTAAAGGACTGATGTTGCAACAGGACCTAGAAAAACTCATCCATGCGTTTATCTTTAGTCGGATTGATCACTGCAACAGCATCTTCACAGGTCTGCCTAAAAAGTCAATCAGACAGCTGCAGCTGATCCAGAACGCTGCCGCTCGCGACCTCACTAGAACCAGGAAAGTAGAGCACATCACCCCAGTTCTAAAGTCCTTACACTGGCTCCCTGTAGCTCAGAGAATAGACTTCAAAATACTCCTACTAGTTTATAAATCAATACATGGCTTAGCATCAAAATATGTTGAAGACCTGTTGTCACGGTACCAACCACCAAGACCACTCAGGTCCTCCAACTCTAGCCTACTAAACATCCCTAGACTCAGAACTAAACATAAAGAAGCAGCTTTCAGTTTCTATGCTCACCTTATCTGGAACAGACTTCCTGACGAGTGCAGAGCTGCTGAAACTCTGAACTGCTTTAAATCGAGACTAAAAACTCATTTGTTTAGAATTGCCTTCGATTAAATGATTGATGTCATATGTATGAAATGTGTTCATGCTCTCTTGCTTTATTGATCTTTCTCTTACTTTATTGTGTATCATGTGTAATGTGTGTTTCTTTTACTTTTAATTTCCATTGTTTCTTGTTTTTTAAATCACCAAATCATGTAAAGCACCTTGAATTACCCTGCTGTTGAAAGTGTGCTGTTCAAATAAAATTGCCTTGCCCTCTGAAAAAGACTATTTTAAATTGTACACTTAGTTTCCACATTAAATCTGTCTAATGTTACCAGCCAAGAATATCAGAAATCACTAAGGAAACACAACTGTTTCTGCATGAAAATTGGGCCAAAAAAGCTATACATTTTTGGCATTACTTTGAACAAATACACTACAAACGGGCATTGTGAGCTATGCTGCAAACAGGCCACAGGGAAGGATCCAAACAGTAGTCTGTTTTATAGAAATAAACAATAAAGCTGTAGTCACAGATCTCGGATGACAAGTTCAGCTAAAAAATATTTTTCTGTCAAAAATAGAAGGTATGTACATGATTATTGTTTTGCTCTCCAGAAATATGGACACTTGCTTTGTCCCCCCAACAAACCACAGTTGACTTAGTGCTCTAATAACAACTGCTACAAATTAGAAGGATTTAGTGCGTTGCTCCTCCCACTCAGTCCTGTTGGTCTCAATACTCCCCACCTCACTCTAAACTAGATCACTCCATCTCCATCTTCTCTCTCTCTCTCACACACACACACACACACACACAATCTTTCAAACAACATTCACTCCTTAAACATCTCTTTCAGTAACATGTGCCCAGGGGCAGCACTGCTGCCTTTTGTCCACTCACTGTCTCCTAAGGCATGTCATCTAGCTCTAATCAAGCAGAAAATGGTCATAAATATTTCTTTCTGCTAGATTTCACATTCACATTTCACGCAGGGACATGATACCACCCCCCCCACCCTTTTACCTCCGGGGAGTACCTAATGCAAAAAAAAAAAAAAAAACAGTTCAAGGCTCATGTTCCTTCAGTCAAATGCATAACATATTCCCGCTTACAGAGGGGAAGAAAATATAAGAAAGGTTGGAAAGGAGGAAAGTGGAGGGAGGGGAAACATAAAGGACTGTCTTATTTTTTGTGCCATTTGCTGGCTAGTACTTCCACAGCCATCCCATTACATCATGTCAAAGACAGTAAACAAGCAAATAACAACAGTGCATCAGAGGGCCAGAGAGAGAGAGAGAGAGAGAGAGAGAGAGAGAGAGAGAGAGAGAGAGAGAGAGAGAGAGAGAGAGAACACCACGGAATGTTCTGGAGGGAAAAGCCTTGTTTTCATCATTCATTTAAAACACACCGTATGGGGCTCTATATGAACTCCTGTCTCTGCTGTGGCCAAGTATTTATGGCACATGTCGTTCACACCGCTGTTATTTATCACCAGCCAGCGCCATCATGGAATATCATTCTCTAAATGGTACACAGCAATTCAGCTGTGAATGCTGACCCGCGCCATTTTTCTCTCAAATAGAGGCCATGTCACCGCTGAACGCACGCCGGGTTGTTATTAATCACTGATATATACTTTGAAGGGCGAAAACATGTCAAACAATCAAATTCACTCAAAACAGACCTCACACACGACGCGGCCGTCCATACATATTTACTTCAGTGAAGGCTCATTTGATCATCAGAACTGGTGCTTTATCATACCGCAACTTGCGTGCCAACAACGAAGCTGTCACTGTTCTTTAATATATATATACATATAAAGATATCAACGAAACAAAAAATACACATCTATACCTCAGCCCCACTGCTTTAAGGCTGCTACACAACGACTGCTTCTGTTAGTTGGAACTTTTAAACAGGAAATATCTAAATGGATGATTCTATCGGAGTGAGACTGGCAGAATATCAGGACATCCACGGCTCATTTCCAATCCAATTATCCAAATAAGGACGAAAAAAAAGTGTTTTAAACATTTTCAGCATAAGTGCAATATCGTATTCTCAAAGTAAAAATAATTAGAAAAATCCAATCTTCATTTGGATGCATCTTTTCAGTGTTGGATAAAATCCTCTCTCAAGAAATGTTGGATAGCACAATTATTGGTAGCACTGCTTTCAATGCTTTGTACAACCCTTTCCATTTTCTTCTGTCACCTTTCACAAGGTTGAAGTATACCGACAGTTTGTCTTTGCTAGATCATCCAGAGTCCTGGCTCCTCTCTTATGTTCTCTGCTCTACAGCTACATTCCACAGGTGGAACTAAGATGGTCCTGAAGGTAGGCTGGTTTTATTGTGTATATGTATGTGTTAAATCATTATTCAGCTGAAAGACTTAATGGTGACCCATTGTCGGTTTATTAGCAGCTGCCACCAAATGTTGCATCTACTGTATAATCTCCTGGTGTTTCAAAGAGTGTATAGGCCAATTTCCACTATCACAACTTCTAGATCATTTTTACCGGGTCTTCACTGTATGCTCGTCTACATTTCACTGGAGCATTTCAGGAACCAACCGGGCTGGGCGGGACTTGTGGTTAACTCATGCTGATTGGTTGTAACTCACTGGGAAATGGTATTAGCAGACGTTGCCAAACAAGCAGCTTTGTACAATTTAAAGAGTTGCAGGTGAAGCAAAATGGAAGGAAAAGAAACTAAGAAAAGCTGTGACAAGTGGGCGGACCATCGCTGTGTATCGCAACATGGCAAACAGAAACGCAGCAAGCATCCCTCCTTCTTTCATTGTCGATGTCTTGTTATTCTCTGCTGCTGTTTGCGCTTTTGGGCGCTGATCAGTGACGCTACCCACTGCTGAAACGGGTGCCGTATGCTGACGTCTTTGTAAATTCTTTAAAGGGCCAATTTTGCATGTAGAGACCACGGCTTAGAGTAGCGGGTCTGCGGATTTTCCCTTTCAGCTTTTCTCCTCCCGAACTTGTCTGGTGGAAACGGGCCTAATGATGCCCTGTATCCCAACAAGAATTACAAACCAAAAAAAAAACGGCCCACAGCATCACAGATCCTCCACCATACTTAACAGTAGGTGTCACTTGTCTTTGTTTGTTTCTTTCACATTAAATCCACCTGGAGTGTGAAAGTACAAAATTCCATTTAAAGACTAGGAGGGCTTTTCCACCCAAAAAGAACTGGTGCTAGTTCGGTGCTGGTGCCAGTGCTCAATTGATTCTTTCAAAGAACTGGTTGCTTTTCCACTACGTAGTAGTAGGGCCTAGTTGGTGGTGCGTCATAACGTAATCAACGTGCGAACAAATGAGGAGATCACAGTGTCCTTACAAGTGCTGCTTTTGTGCTTCCACCCTTTATGATTAGTCTATTGTGTTTTATAGATGAATGACTAAACTTCTAGTGGATATCTATCTTTTTTGTTTAGTTTTGACCTGAAATACAAGATGATTTCTTCTTATTTTTACCAGCATGATTTGAAATAATCTGGAAACTTCCCTTTTTAATTTCTGGCAATTTAAAAAGAGAAAATTGGTGAGAAAACCACAGATCTCCAACAATCAGTCAGTGGTGCTGAATAATTAATTGTCTTGTCCAAAATTTTGATAGGTAAGAATGTGCAGAAAGAGAAAAAGAAATCTGTCCAAAATTAGCTCTGCTCTAACAGAGATGTCAGGCTGCTTTCAGTTGGATAAAGTAGTCTCAGGACTGGAAATTCATTCATTCTGCCTTAGTCGCTCATTCATATTGAACTGAACAAAACCAGAGTCAAGGGGCTTCTAACATGAGCTTTCAGGTGGTTTCTGGCATCTTTTGGGAAATTGTGAGGCGTACAACCAGCACTGGGCTGTCAGGTGACATCTCCGTTTCAAACAGATGCTAGATCGGTCCTTGTTTAGGCCAGTGTGACAAGGCTTCTTTGCCCAGGACATTTGGGGTGGAATAAGGACGCGGCACATGATAAGGGAATGATAAGCCCCCAGAACTTTCACCCAGCCCGTCCAGTGCTTTCTGCACGGTGCCAAGAGCGAGCACTGATCTCTATTAAAACACGTTGCACCATCATATTATAAATAAGATATAAAAGCCAGGCTCACTACAGGGTTTTCACATTAGCCTTTCTTTGTAGATGATGTCCTGTTTACAGACATGTCGGCCGCATGTGCTGCGGCACTTCAGCACACATGAACGATGCAAACACCAAGATTTCTTTTTTTCTTTTCTTTTTTACGTCCAAAATGAATGCGGGCCTGGCAGCTCCACTTCAGTGTCCATTCAAAAAGGCACACCTAAAATAAGCTTTTAGCTGCACCGTGGATTAAGCTTCCAGAAACAAATATGTGCTTGAAAGGGAGACGGTCCCAGTTTCAATTTCAATAGCTCATTTAACCCTTATCTGTCCAAATCCTTGGGGTCTATTCTATGTTAATTGGATCTACATTGCACTAGCATTGGGGGTGTTAACAAGCACAGCCTATGAATATTAATTACCCTGAAGTTTTCTGCACAGGAAAGACTTCACTGATACATATTAATTCTATGAAGTTTTTAAAGTAGTGCTCTCATTAAAAATGAATAGGCACTGCTCTTGAATGTTTTCCCAGGAGGAACTGTGCATCCTTAAAGTCTATCCTTAATAAATTGGGTCAGATTGGCAATGCTTAAAGACAAGCTTCTCCCTAAAACGGGATTATTATACAACTAAATGTAAACATTCCAATATGCTGAAGGAAGCCTCTGGTTTAAAACTGAGTTTTGACAATGGCTATTAAAGCAAGTCATGTCTGAGTGTGTGCTTTCCCAACCAGGAGCCTCCTCCCCTCGAGGCCTGTTAAAACCGTTACTTATTTACAACACTAAACACACAAGTATCTCAGCTAAACAGTGCAAAATTACTTGGTGTGCCTGTGTGTGGATGGATGCAGATGTGTGTGTGTGTGTGTGTGTGTGTGTGTGTGTGTGTGTGTGTGTGTGTGTGTGCGTGCGTGCATCTCGACGCAGAGCATTCGGAGGCGGCTCTTGGCACCGTTTTAAATAAAACATTGAAGATGCATTAGTCCTCTGGCTAGCCGAGGCCTCCCTCTAAGCCATTTAATACTGAACTGATGCAGACGTGGTTCCCTGTCTGCCTCCAGCCAGCTGCCTCAGACACCTGCTCCAAGTTTAGAGTTGCCCACTTCAGCACAAACACACAACGCCGTGGTCATCAAAGACCATCCGGGCAGCGCACAATGAGAGCCACCCCACTCCTGCTAATGATACCAGCATTCAAATAGGAGGTGTTTGGTAATGCTCACAGTCTTGCACTGGGTAACCCATCCATGGGGGTTTAGCATTAGAGCCCTTTGATGAAGAATCATTTCACTTATATATATATATATATATATATATATATATATATATATATATATATATATATATATATATATATATAAAAAGATAAATATATATATAAAAAGATAAATATGAACAATCAGCCTAGGATAAGCAGAACTCAGTTATCATTCTTTTTCTAACTAATGCAACTCAGAGATGTTGGAGTTTATGGTGAATTTGTTTATTGTAGTTAAGTACTTTGATGAAGATTGGAGATAAATAATCTTAAAATGATTAGATCTCACATATAATTTAAATCTTTTGTATATATTATATTCAGAGAACTCTGTACTAATCCTGGTTCGGGTTACAGTGGACCCCTGGTATCCGCAGCGTTTAGGGTCTACAGCCCCCAATGTACAGCTGAAATCAGCAAATATTAAAGACCCCTCTAAAAACGCTTAGAACGGCCAGTTTTATAAGTTCAAACACTAAATACATCTTATCATGCAGTAATACGCACAGTAGATACAGTCTTGACACTACCGCAGAAGCTAACATCCACAGGTCCACTCTGGGGGATAGAGCCAATCAGTAGCTAGAAAAATGAATGGCGCTCTTGGATTGGCTGCTTTGCCAGCCAATAGAGTGTCAAGTAGGTATTTTAGCTTCCCAAGTGGCATTTATTTTTTAAATATTTGAGATGTGCTCTACAGAACAACTTGGGAATAGGCAAATTTTCTGCAAATAATTTCCATGAATAAATCCAAGAATACCCAGGGGTCTACTGTACTTAAATCTTATATTTCCTGACATTCTCAGTGTTGCCAACTTTGCGACTTTGTCACTATATTTGGCAAGTTTTTAGACCCATCTAGCAACTCTTTTTCAAAAAAGCGAGTAGCAACAAATCTAGTGACTATCTTTTGTGTGATTAGAGACTGACGTGAAGAACGTATCGTTATTACTCTTCACACCTAGCAGCGGTGCAGCCATGGGCTTCTCTCCTATCCCAGAGCGCTCACAGCAAGCAGGCATTTCTTGCGCTGCAGACCTGCCCTGCCAGGCCCAGCGCCGCTCAGAGCAGATGTTAACCCGACTTCTTCAAGATTGCAAATGAGTCGCACAAGTACGGAGCTGTGGCTGGCTGATTTTACCCATTAAGTGAGGGAGGGATGTAAATGTAAAAATGTCCCTGTCTAAAATAAAAAGACTGCACACTAAACAAATAACTGATTTCACTCACACAGCCTCAGTCACTTACTTACCTACTCCACTGTGTGTGCACCTTTCTGTGACAGACGTCACGTCTCAGTCTAAACTGGAGTCTCAGAAATACAGAAAGAAGTGGGAATCGAACCCTGAATTTAAAGGATGGTTATTGAAGATGCTACATGGGCTCACTGCCTGTATTGTAAGGCTGATTTGTATTGCCACATTTGGTGATATTATTATTTATTGGAGTCAGAAAAACACATTTTTATACCAAAGAGTGTTAGCAGAGTACAGAAAATAAAACTTAATGCGGGTAGAAATCTTCCCGCTAGCACATAGTAATTGACATATGGTTGCTACCAAAAATGTCCATCAGTGTGTTGCATTATTTCATACTCAAAAAAGTGAAGGGGCGTAATGAACACCAGATTTTTTATAAAATACTTGGTCACAATAAGGAATGTTCTGGCACAGAACGTAAAAACGCACTCACCTTGGGGTTGCTCTGCCCAACATATTACAACAAAATGGCCTTGTTTTACCCTTTAGATGTTTCAACCTGCTGTGGAACATTGAAGTAGGGCTGGGTGATATAGAAATAAAATGATATCATGATAATATTTTTCATATAAGTCGATATTGATATATATCACGAAATAAAACAAATCACTATTTTTTTCAATATTTAACCTTTCCAGGTACTATTTGAAGATATCAGAAGGTTACCTTATATTTAAAGATTTTTTTTCAAAAGTAGAACACATCATCAACATTATAGAACTGTTTCAGAAAAATTTAAGGAAGTCAGGGCTGGGTGATATGGATTAAATTAAAAAATCTTCTCTTTTTTTCCCCATGCCAAATTAAATTTTTGATATGAATTGAATTTTTTCTTCCTTTCTATTCTTAAAAAGAAATTACACATGATATAATTTTTTTTTAAACTTGCTTTAATTTCTCTTCATCTCTTCTTGGAGTTGCACAGCCCTTTATTGAAGACTCAAACAGAACCTGCTGTTTTAATGTAATGCTAATAACGTGAAATCCTAACTTAATATACTAAAGACAGCTTAAATGAATACTTATTTTATGGCAACTGCTCTCTCACAAATGGTGTTTCGGCTCCAGATATAAATAATAACTGACCACGCAAGGTGGGGAGCTCAGAGTAGAAAAAAAAACTATTCTCCTAAAAGAGAACTCAGAATCGGCTTGGCATTGACAGGTCAATACCAGAGATCGGAAACCAGCTATTACGCTCTAATTGCTGCATCTCTAGAGTGGTAGTACTCTTTAGTTCTTGTACAGAAATGTTTTATTCAGAGAGGACACCTGGGGGATTTTCCAGCTACAGTAAGAGATCTTTGAGTCTGAGCATGTGCTTGTGTGTGCGTCCATCTTGATTATGGCAGAGTCACACAATCCCTGTGATGCCCCTCTTGATGCCCACATAAGCAGAGTGTGTAAACAGGATGTCAACGCAACACGCTATTTTAAACTAGGGGCTTCAGCACACATGCAACCTGTGCTCCATCTCTTCTGAGTCTGAGCGCGGCAGCTGTTGGTAGACTCAACAAAACGGTTGAGTTCATACATAGGCAGGGCTGTCTTGGAAGGCTTCCACAGGACAAAGCAGAGGTGTTGGGTGGTTTACCTCCAAAAACCTTGCTAACAAAAACTGGGTGGGAAAAGGATCACAAGCAAACCTAAAAAGGGGCCCCTATGTTTAAAAACGAACGCGTGTCAAGATATAAGAAAAAGTAAACCGCCATTTTTTCAGTGACAGAGACCCCCCTCCCTTATCCTTCCCTTTAATAATTATTTTCCCTTTTTTTCCCCAACATGGTGACGCATCACTGTTCAATTTTCACCTCCATCTGTGTGATTATTAATCAGATCACACATCAATTGCCAGAACCAGCAAAGAAATCCAGCCTGTAATAAAACTGTCATGTGCTGTGGTATAAAGACAGATGTTGCCAGTTGTGTGATAACATAATTAAACTGTTCTGTGAGGGATTCCATGAAATTATTCAAATTGGACGAGCACTATCATTTTACCAATAAGCAATTTAGGGCAATATGCAGTGTCATAACACTGATGTTATCCTCTCTCCCAGATTTTTCCAATAAGCCGGAGCCTGGGCTTGGCCTCCAGTAGAAATATGAACATGGTGTGTGACGATATCGGCACAGCAATCCAGAAGATAAGAAAAGCAAGACTTTGGGGATTCTTTCAGTGTGATCTGCTGTTCTCTTTCATAGCATTCCTTTCGTGTCTCACTATGAGGAACACCCCAGGTGTGACCTCATCAGAAGCTCCTATTACACTCTTCCCACCAGGATTGGCTGGAGACGAGTCTGTCAGTGCGGAGGGGACCAGGCACCTCCCTCTAGCAGCATATATAGGGCAGCCCCTGCACTGATACTTTATTCAAAAACCTATTTTCGCTACTAGCAGAAGTTCCCTCCGTTTCTCCAGAGAGCTGTTATCTGGCGCCTAGCTTAACCATCCATAGACTTGAGAGCGAACTCGGTCGCCGGACGCTTGGTTTTGGGTTCAGTGCTCCTAGAGAAACATACTCCTACTTACTGCTGCAAAGCAGAAGTCGGAGCCATGAAGGTTAGCAATAAGCTTCGCCCGAGTCTCAAAACTTTCCCTGGTAGCGATATTGTCACTGGTGCTAACACACCTTTTCTTCCACTAATTAAAATACTCCCGCTGTGCTTGCTAACGGCAGGCCGCAACGCTTACCCAAACTAATTACAGAAACCCGCTGATTATGAAAGCCGCAAGGTTTACCAATAAAGCGAGAAAAAACCACAGCCTCGAGTTGGGACACTCACCAACTGTGTGTGACGTGCCTTGGTTTCAGACATGCCCAGGCTTCCCTTAAGTCTATGGAGGACTGCTCACATTGCAGCCAGTTCTCCCTCAAGGTGCTTCGTCGCCGGCTGGCCTGTCAGGTTAACCTTTCTGGAGGCGACCCAGTGATTGCTTCAGCAGCAACCGTCCCAGGAGCAGAGAATCAGGCCTCAGCTGGCTGGGGCGAGCTGCGGGATGATGTTGACCCACTGAAGACGAGCGGACATGGCCTCACGACCACCCCCCCCCCCCCACCACCCCCGATTATTCCATGGCTGGTGAGGATGAGGACACAAGCTCTAAGATTCTCCTCACCTATCAAATTGAGGATGATTATCCCCCTCTGGTGCTGTCTGGTCGAGCTGCACAGCCTGTATCCTCCGGGGCTGGTGAGGGTGACACACCTTCAGCCGTCATGGATTTGGACCTGCAGGACATGTGTAAACACGCCGAGGCCAAACTCAACAGTTAAGGCTGAGGTGGTGTGTTCTCGTTACGACGGGAAGAAGCTACCGAAGGCCAAAAGAATAGGAAAACAGCTCATGCTGTTCTTCCAGTAATGTCTCGAGGAACTTGATCACTAATCACTGCCTTCAAGTCCACAAGGTCGCAGTTCAGGCCCTGGGCAGATCCATGGGGTTGATGGTCCTGAAGGAAAGAGCCAGATGGCTGAATCTGACCACGCTGACGACCAAGGAGAAGGAGGATCTCCTGGATACCCCCATAACTCCTCAGGGGCTTTTTGGTGTGGCCGTCACCTCGATGCAGAAGCGGTGTGAGGAAAAGAACCAAGAGGCTGAAGCTCCCAAGCTGGGCCTGCCAAGGAGAGCCCCTCATCCTTCCCTTCGGCCACTCTCTGAGGCCAAGAGAGTTTGTGAAATGCACATGCAGATTGGAGGCTACATCCCGAGGTGGTAAGAATGGTCAGGCAGTGTTTCGGGCACAGGCCACAGGAGAACACCCATTGTCCCCTCTTCTTTTCTCTGAACGATCATGCTACGCCCCTGGGTATGGATGCCTTCGCTCACAGCTGGCTGCGCCTCTTCCTTTATGCTTTTCCCCCCGATAGCACTGATCTCCCCGACTATGGCCAGAGTCCGGAAGGAGGGCCTCTCGATGATCCTCATACCACCTCACTGACAGTCGAAGCACTGGCTGGCAGAGATGGCTTCTCCACGGGAAGCCGTGGCCTCTCCCGCTGCGGAGGGACCTGCCGTCCGAGGTACGAGGGGAGACCTCCACCTCCACCCAGAAAGGCAGTCCTTATGGGCCTGGCCTATGAGTGGTTTAATTTGAGGTCTGTGGGTCTCCCACAAAATGTAATTTAAACGATCCAGAGCGCAAGAGCTCCAGCGACTATGTCGCTATTCAATCGGAAGTGGTAAAATTTTTGAAAAATGGTGTGCTGAGGCACACAAAATACCTTTGCAGTGTCCTGAGGGTACAGATTTGGCCTTTTTACAGGACGTGGCGGATAAGGGAAAAGCTTTTCCCCCTATTAAGGTTTATTTGGCTGCTATCTCAGCTTCCCACATTGGTTTTCAGGAGAAAACTGTGGTACAACATCCCTTAGTGAGCAGGTTTATGAGAGGAGCCCGTTGCTGGCTCTGTTAGTTAACGTCTGGCTCCATCATGGGACCTCCCTCTAGGGTTGGAGGCTCTGATTGGTCCACCTTTTGAGCCATTGGAAAATGTGGATCACAAATTGTTGAAGCCTCTCCTCCTTCTAGCAATAGTCTAAGTCAAGTGTGTGGGTAAGCTACATGGGTATAAAACTATCAGACATACCGGCCCCGTGGCTAGTTGGAGTTGGATTGCGTTTTTCAGGTTACCATTATTATCATATTAGCACTTAGTTAGCATAGCTAACATACTGTTTTAAACATTAGCCTATGTTAGCATTACCACTCAGAGACTGGACCCATCCTGTCTCCCTCTGCCTCAGCACCAGCGCCGGCCTCGGGCAGTGCTGACCCAGCGGCTCGAATTGATACGGCTCTGGGCCCCTGGGCTCCATAAAGCCTCCCTCTACCTCCGTTGACGACAGAAGAGATCCGTTGGCTCAGGGCGCTGAGTCAGCGCTGCCCGAGACCGGTGCTGCTGCTGAGGCAGAGGGAGACAGGATGGGTCCAGTCTCTGAGTGGTAATGCTAACATAGGCTAACGTTCAAAACAGATGAACGCCGATCAGATCGATTAGTCGCAAAACTCCCAACGTCGCTTTGGTCACTGTCCATGTTTCAGTGTCAGATTAAGCGAGGTGTCACTGTCCTCCTGAACACACCCCCACATTCCCCCCTCCGCTTTTCCTCCACACTTGGCCACACCCCTCCATGCCTCCTGGCACTGCCCGCTTTGTAGAATTTTTCAAATGTTGTCTAGGGGCGGGGTTATGATTTTTCATGGGGTTCAGTTCCACTTTAAGTTACTTGCGTAACCCTGGTTCTCTGAGTAGCATGAGTCAGTGTCTCAACGAGCCACCATCCTTGCTTAATCGTAGCGAGGAAGAGGTGGGCGTTTATGGATAAATTATCAGTGCAGGGCTGGCCCTATACTATATATGCTGTTAGACCGAGGGGCCTGGCACCTCCTGCATTGACAGAATCATCTCCATCCAATGCTGCCTGGCAGAGTGTAATAGGAGCTTCTGATGAGGTCACGCCTGGGGCGTTCCCCATAGTGAGACACTCACTCATGCTACTCAGAGAACCGGGGTTCACAAGTAACCTAGAGTTTGTAGATACACAAACCTACCTAAATGTCAGTGAGCTAACATTAATGGGACGAAACAATCTAAGCAGGTAGTCAAACTGCAGCCAGAGCACAAGTTAAACCTACTTTGGACTGTTTATACATGCATTTGTATTGAAATATATATTCAATTCAAATAACATTTAATTATTTTGCGTGATTAACAGCATTTATTTCTCTCCGGGGACTGGTAACTCTTAGTGGCGTAACGTTACACAAAAAGTACGGTTCAGTACGTATTTGGGGTTTTAAAGTCACGGTTCCGTACACTTTCAGTACACTTTAATCAAGAACAATAAATACAAATGTGATAGGACTTTTCTTTTTTTTTTACTTTGATCAGCGTTAAACAAAGAACCTTTTTTCCTAAAGTCCTTCCTTTCAGTGTTAATGTTTAGAAATTTTTATTAATACTTTGCTAATACTTGAGGTGGGAAAATAACTTCTCATCAATGGGGATTCAGCCAACTTGCGTTTAATTCAAAATAAGGAGTTTGAGCTGATTGGATGCTACTGGTAGCCAGGTGAACGTCAGCTAGTTTTTCTCTAGTATCAATGATGTTTACATTCAGCTTGACATTGTTTCAGGGGAGTCATTCAGTTCAGTGAGGAGCGTGCTATGTAGCTTATTGCTGTTGAAAGATGCGTTCGCTGACAAAGTTCTGGTTGGGTCCATCTTCCCTTTTCTACTGTAGCTGCATGAGAAACCATTAATGTTCCCAAATAACAGAGTTTAATGACACCTGGGAGTCATTTCTGTTTTGTTTTGGTGTCACTTGTTAAACTTGTACTGTTTGCAGTTGTTGAGAGATATGAAGCTACAAACACAATCTGGCCTCCTCTCGGACTTGCTACTAACGCTTTCCATCTGACCATTAACCTATAGAAGTAGACTTAATGCCAAAGACCAGGAAACCCTGTACTTGAATGTCAGACCTTTGAGCATGTGTTCTTTTTTCAGCCAGGATGAGCCCAAAATGCTTGTTGCATATATGTGACTCACTTTTAGGTAGGGTTAATGGTAGATCCACCTTAGGAGACGAAAAAAGACAAGATCTTAGCAGTATTTTGGGGGAGAAACTGAGAATCCCCTTTTGTTTGTTTTCACAGATAGAGTAAAGGTTTCACGTAGTAAAAGTTCTGTTTAAAAAAATCTGTGAGTAAGAGTTAGTAAAATATTCAGTTAAAGTTTGGCCAATCCATAGATAGCTATTTATTTGCATTTCCAATTCTAAGGTAGTCCTACTGCGAAATAAATACAAAAACTAAAGTTCCAAAGAACTTCTGATCATATATGTGGATCACAATAACAGGTTAATTTAAACAGTTTGACGTAATAGGGTTCATGTTGTTCCATTCCTACTTGTCAGTGTTCAGGGATGAACAGTTCTTTCATCTAGAGGTGGGCAGAACAGAGCTAAAAAGGACCATTTCTACCTGCCAAGCCTCTACAGGGGACGGTCTACTGCATTATGCAAACAAAAATGTGGGCCCACTCAGCTCTTTGTGCAGCCACAGTAATGCGTGTCACGCTGTCCTCTCTCTACACGCAACAGGACAAACACCTCGACTAGAACAAGAGAGGAAAGAAATGCCCACAACTGAATAGTTTACTGTCAAAACAGAACAAAACTGCTTGATATCGAGGAGGAGCGAATATCCACCTAGAAGAAAATTACATTTTTGTTTTGCCTTTTCAGAATCACAGAGAGAATAAGAGCAAATTAAGGAGTACCAAAGCATGGGGGGGGGAGAAAATACAGGATATTAAAGTTTAATGCTCTCGGCTGAAATCGGAGTGATGTAACAACGTGTATGAATAAACAGGTGGGATTCAACTGACCATAAATCACAGGAAAAATTGGCAGTAGCGAAGCAGCTTCAAGAGTTGACGAAACGGGCGCTATCGTTACTGTCATCATCTAGAGTGTCGCAATGTGTTTATCTGACAGCTGCAGCTTCACAACACAACTTCCCGTTACAAAATCATTTAAATCACAAAACAGGCTATTGCAAAAGCGTCACTCGTTCATACAATTGGGCTTTTTGTGTTTTACCCCCCCATCAGTATCTTCACTTCCTCATGTGGATAACGTTAAAACCACAACTTCTGCGGCGCAAACAACAACTGAGAGAAAATAAACACTTGGATTCTGTGGCAGGCGTTCGTTACGAGACATAGAAAATAAAGAGACTGTGGTCAACTGACCTCCTACACTTGCACACACTATAATATTAAGAACAATAACAAGATGTGTGAAGATATTTATGAGCACACCGAAAGCTCAAAGCATTACAACACAACCCATAGCACACGGAGTTCCTTTTACTGTGAAATCTGCCTAATTTCAACAGCATCTGAGGATGGGGGAGGTGTGTGTGGGTGGGGGGGTTTAGGCAGTTTTTTTTTTCACTCCTGGTCCTTAACAAACAGTATTTGACTTACTAATAAAGATGCTTATATCGAGCTTATGGTCCACTTCCCCCAAATCTGACTAGTCCACAAGATGAATTCCCCTGTCAGAATCAAGATGATCAAACAGATTACAATTATTTCATCCCCCATCTTTATTAATGAGCACTGTCTTTCATAGTTATGTTCTCTAATAAGAATAAATGATATGCCACCGCCAGGTTTGTTGTTCTCACTTACTCAAGGGACTCTCAGACGTTTCCACTTTGAGTCTGAGGAACGCCTGAGATTGATTTTTGCATCACGCCTGGATGTTTTGTGGAGAACAAAGACATAAAAAAGAAAAAAGAAAAGCCTCCTTGTGTCGGTTAAAGGTGCATGAGAGCAGGCCACGAATTAAGCTTGAAAAGAGAAGATGGTGGGTTGCCACAGAAGTGAAAAGTTATCAAGCGATTGTGAAACGATCGTAACTCCCTGAGGACAATTAACACGGGTTATTGTGCGGGAATGAAAATCCTACGTAAGCCGAGACATGCAAAGGGAAACACTGACTTTCTCCTTGTTATGTCAGTTAACAACAGCTTGTTAGGTAGTCAATCAAAGTCTCGTGGCAGGAGCTGTGAGTGAGACATCTCGTCTTTTGTCTCCATCAATGTCATTTATCACCCCGTCCAATTAAAACGCCGCCCCTTTAATTCAAATCCAGGCCAAAGAAATTAACCATTAGATCTGTTCTTGAAGTATAAAACAAAAAGAGCCAGGGTACAAATAAGAGGGCAGAAAATATGAGCGTTACTGATAGATCCAGCCCAAGAGATGAGACTGTACATAATATTGGGTTCATGTAAATGAGAAGAGACAAGATTTTAGCAATGCTTTTGAGAAATCCAAGCTCCCTGGATTTTTGCGTTTCCAAAAACGCAAAAACACCCCTAGAGAGCAAAATGTATTAACTTTGAAGGTCACATTCACTCGTTTTTCAAATAAATTTGCTAGAGTTTAGTATGAATCAATGCCTTGTGAGTCATTTTCAGTGGAAATAATGCTCTCGCACTCCTGTTTCTTTCAGCGGCTTGAAGTTTGTCAGAAGAGTGGGTGGGCGGAAAACGACAGAATTACAAGTTTTACACATTAATATTCATGATAAACAAACATCTCGCCTCTGATTGGCTAACAACAACCCTACTCTTGCCTTTGAACAAATAACCAACTTAGCGTTATACTTTGCTGGTGGTGTTCCAAAGACAAATTCCACTAGTTTCTTCCTCAGCTCTTCTTTCTTAGGTTAAAAGAATGCATCGTTTGATGTGTTATCTCCACAAATAAGAAGTTGCTAATGGGTTAGCTTCTACTAGCAGAGAGACGCTCCGCTCTCTCCTGGCCGCAAAATCAGTGCAACCTCCTGTGGGCAGTCGCAAGACAAGGTGGGCGGGGCAATGAACACTAATTTTCTTGGTGACAAAGAAGAGAATAACTTTTTTTGACTGTCTCGTTTTCATGTCTATTTCCTCTCGGCGGCTAATGCAGACAATGGGGGTGGAAGAAATTGGTCACATTAGGCATACATATACAGCTCAGAGTGACCGATCGTATATTACAGTTTCTCAGTGATATACGTCTTTAACTAAAAAAACAATTATTATTTTTTAGATGCTGTCAAGGCAGCAATAACTGGATAACTAAACAACCCAAACGGCTCTATTGTAGTACGGATGATTTGCTTTCATCTGGTCTTGGTGTCAAGTGCACATCCATGTCACTTTCTAATCCCTTTCTCCCTCCCTCCCGCCCCTTTCCTCACATTCATCAAACTTCCCCATTGTCTTTACAGAGCACATTACAACGTGCCCCTGGCAAAGAATGAGGGAAAAGTCAACAAGAATTAGGTTTCAGTGCAACTGTTTACTCAACTGTGGCCTGCAGTTATTGAAATCTTATCCATGGTTTTGTGTGACTACTGCGGTAATGAATTCAGTATGCTTGGGCTTTTCTCACTGAGGACATGCTAACGCCGGAGCTGAAAAAAAGGATAGGAGGGAGGTGGGATCAGGAACTGGGATCTAAGTGGGGATAAGGAGGAGATCAAGAGGATCCTGGGGTTTTTACAGCCTAAGACAGAGGAGCCGGACACACACTGACCCAACCTTGCTACAAAAACTTCCCCTTGCTCAAAGTCAGACAATGTGATGAACAGGGAAATGCTTTCCTTGGGGAACAGACTTCTAAGATGACAACACGTGTGTGGGGGTTTTGGCACGCACTGTATATTTGACTTCTACCCAATTTCTACAGAGTTTACCAACGTCTGTGCTGCTTAATTAAACACTGTTCGATACAACAAGTAGCAGAATCAAAACGCAGAGCTCTAAATACAATTAAATATAATATTAACAAGCTGATTGTGTAGTCTAATTCTACATTAGAAAATGATCTGAAAGGGGCTGTGATGCAGATCCAAAGAGTCAATGAAAGATTTCCATGTTAAAATAAGTGGGGGGGAAAGTTATAGAGCAATTTGTTTTTATAGGCTGGTTCATCTAACAGAATGGTTCAGATCTGAAGGGGAAATCATTGTTTCTGGTGAGACTTCTATCCTACCATCACAAAGGTAAACATACAAAGTTTACTGAACTCCACTGGGACTTTTACTAGAGCTGTGCTCTTTGGCCAGATGAGCTTGTCAACAACAATTAAGACAGGAGGGGGTTTAGCATGAAACAGAGGAAAAATATGTGGAGAATCACCTCATGGTCACTGTTAAGCAAGGTGGGGGATCTATGATGCTTTGGGCCTGTTTCTCTTTCAGAGCCCGTGGGAACCCTTTTGGCATCACTAACTCTTTCACATCCAAGATTTGAACTAAAAAGCATGCGGCCTCCAGCAATAAACTGAAAATGCATCCTCACTCAGGTTTTCACAGTTTTCTTTGCATATACTCCAGAATGTTATGAACAGTGATCAGATGAATTGCATAGTCCTTCTTTGGGTTAGAATGGCAGACATGACATGTTAAAAGGAGGGTGATGCTTGAAATCATTGTTCTTCTATTGTTAACCATGGTGACCTGCAAAGGAACATGTGCATCCATCATTGCGTTGCATAAAAAGGGCTTCACAGGCAAGGATATTGTGGCTACTAAAATTGCACCTAAATCAGCAATTTATATGATTATCAAGGACTTCAAGGACAGAGGTTCAATTCTTGTTAAGAAGGCTTCAGGGCGTCCAAGAAAGTCCAGCAAGCACCAGGATCGTCTCCTAAAGAGGATTCAGTTGCGGGATCGGAGTGCCACCAGTGCAGAGCTTGCTCAGGAATGGCAGCATGCAGGTGTGAGCGCATCTGCACGCACAGTGAGGCGAAGACTTTTGGGAGATGGCCTGGTGTCAAGAAGGGCAGCAAAGAAGCCTCTTCTCTCCAAAAAAAACCATCAGGGACAGATTGATCTTCTGCAGAAAGTATGGTGAATGGACTGCTGAGGACTGGGGCAAAGTCATATTCTCCCATGAAGCCTCTTTCCGATTGTTTGGGGCATCTGGAAAAAGGCTTGTCCGGAGAAGAAAAGGTGAGCGCTACCATCAGTCCTGTGTCATGCCAACAGTAAAGCATCCTGAGACCATTCATGTGTGGGGTTGCTTCTCATCCAAGGGAGTGGGCTCACTTAAAATTTTGCCCAAAAACACAGCTATGAATAAAGAATGGTACCAAAACACACTCCAACAGCAACTTCTTCAAACAATCCAACAACAGTTTGGTGAAGAACAATGCATTTTCCAGCACGATGGAGCACCGTGCTATAAGGCAAAAGTGATAACTAAGTGGCTCGGGGACCAAAACGTTGAAATTTTGGGTCCATGGCCTGGAAACTCCCCAGATCTTAATCCCATTGAGAACTTGTGGTTAGTCCTCAAGAGGCGGGTGGACAAACAAAACCCACTAATTCTGACAAACTCCAAGAAGTGATTATGAAAGAATGGGTTGTTATCAGTCAGGATTTGGCCCAGAAGTTGATTGAGAGCATGCCCAGTCGAATTGCAGAGGTCCTGAAAAAGAAGGGCCAACACTGCAAATACTGACTCTTTGCATAAATGTCATGTAATTGTCAATAAAAGCCTTTGAAATGTATAAAGTGCTTGTAATTATATTTCAGTACATCACAGAAACAACTGAAACAAAGATCTAAAAGTAGTTTTGCAGAAAACTTTGTGAAAACTAATATTTGTGTCATTCTCAAAACTTTTGGCCACGACTGTAGAGAGTGCTGGCTCTATCATCATCAAAATACCAAGCTTGCTCTCCTGAAAGTTGATAAATGCTAACACCGAGTCACCGCTCTGCTGCTCTATACCCACCACTGACCCCCCCCTCCGTTCTGTGCTGAGGGTCTGTTTCCCTCCACGTACACACACTGATGGATGTGCTGTGACAACAGACAACAGCAGAGAGCCTGCGCATCATCACCAAACAGTTCCTGACAACAACCCTAGTCGTGCTGTCGGATAGACCAAGATAGCAGAAGACACACTGATCTTTTCAGTGCTGTTTCCTTAAACGCACTGTCGTGTGCCACATATAACGCTGACACCAACAGAAAGAGCTTGTCTGTTTGTCTCAAGTCTGCCACGGTGGAAAAACATCTCGGCTTCGGTGGCGCCGCGCGTCTCCACGCGGCGTTTGAGTGCGCTGTTGGTTGTTTGAGTGTGAGGCTTGTTTACAACGCGCCAGAGGAAAACGCTGTCCTCCTCTTGGATATAATCATTTCATAACTGTCGACAGAATCCTGCAGCACCTACACACTTAAAATATGTCTGAACATGATGCTAAATATTTGATTAAAATGCAGAGGCTCCGAGCAAGGATAAACACACTCACAACCAAACAATCACACAGAAAGAGCACTTCCCCTTCCTAAAATATTCAAAAAGGGCCTCGATATACATAAATAATAATAATAATGTGTTTACGTGCTGGAGGTACTCGGAGGTGGAATTAATTATTAAGTGGCACTTTAAGCAGTAGGCTGGGCCTGGTGTTGACATGGCTTAATAAGGGGAAGACAGGTGTGAAAAGAGAAGAGGGGGGGAACTACCTGGTGCTGCTGGAGATGCAGGAGGTCCCCAGCAGTCAGCTCCACTGAAGGTGTGGCACTTTTGGGCCTTCCCTCCCGAAGTGTGCCCTCCATGTTTGCACCTCCATTCTGATTGGCTGGTCCATTACTCGCCGTTTCAGTGCCGGAGTCTTGCATCATGACTTAAAAACCTGAGAGGTCAGAAGAAAAGAGGACGTTGGAGGGGTTACTGTTGTCGAGATACACCACGGTTGGAACAAGTAGAGCTTTTAAACAACAGAATGTTCTCAGTCATACTGTTAGTGCTGACTAAAGTCCATTTAGACATGCAAGAGAAAGTCACTGAGTTGCTTCACCTGTGGCTGCACACTGCAGGCCAGCTGCAAACTGCTTTCTCTTGCTTAAACAAAAGACAAATTAGTTAGTTTGGGATACCATGATTCCACATTTGTTTTTCAACTTATGGCATATTCATGCGTAGTTCCACCTATCCCACAGAGTTTCACTTTTAATTTCATTTTCAGCAATAACTTGCCTGAAGACCAGAATCGGCTGATTTTCATCTGATTTGATCTACCCGGACTATTGACCAGCCGATGGATGAACTCAAAAGTTTGATGGTTTTCTGATTTCTGAATGCAGCATATGGAAGCTCTAGGAGGTCACTCTGATAACAATACTTCAATGTGGAGACTGTTACTGAGTCAGGACACAGTTTCAGCTACTACAGCTACTGAACAAGCCCAAAATCTAAGCGTAGTGGTGGACTCAGACCTGAACCTTCAGAGTCACATAAAGACAATTACAAAGTTGGCCTTCTATCACCTAAATAACACTTCCCGGATTAAAGGACTGATCTTGAGAAACTCATCCATGCGTTTATCTTTAGTCAGATTGATTACTGCAATAGTGTCCTCCCAGGTCTGTCTAAAAAGTTAATCAGACTGCTTGCATCAATTAGGGTTGGGCGATGCCCCCCAAATTGGCAATTGACGATGTTTACAGTAAAACATCGCGATGGACGATGATATCGCCGAGGGGGGGGTTACTCTTTATTTTATTTTTTTTTACTATATCTAATAGGTACTCATAGGCGAGGCAGCGCTGCCTGTCAGTTTTGGCAGAGACATGTGCGCCAGTCATCGCTAGTTGTGTTCCAGCCAGTGGGTTTTGCTGTCCTGCCTCAGCTCCTTTTATGTGTAGCCTAACAAGTTTTTGCGCACCTGTCACAAAGCAGCTGCATTGCTGCACTCCTCCTCCTGACTATAGAAGAGACTATAGGATTAGTGTGTCTGACAGGGTGGGGGACGTGACATCACGATGGTGGCTCTCCATTGTGATGTCGGTCAGCCATCACGACGGACGATGACCCCAGTTCTAAAGTCATTACACTGGCTCCCTGTAGCTCAGAGAATAGACTTCAAAATACTTTTACTGGTTTATAAATCACTCAATGGCCTAGTGCCAAAATATGTCGAAGATCTACTGTTGCTGTATCAACCTTCCAGACCTCTCAATTCTTCTGGTTCAAATCTACTCTGCATCTGCAGAATCAGAACCAAACATGGAGAGACAACATTTAGGTTTCATGCTCCACTAATCTGGAACAAACTTCCAGAAAACTGCAGAAACACTGGTTCCCTTTAAATTAAGCCTAAAAAACCATTTGTTTAGAGTTGCCTTTGCTCAATGATCACTGGAACATTGATTGCAGCTTACAACTACTTCTCTTTATTTTGCCATTGTATAATGTTTCTTTTTTCTCTCTCTTTTCTTGTCTGCTTACTTTATTATGTTTTTATTGTGTAAAGCACTTTGAACTGGCTTGTTGCTGAAATGTGCTATACAAATAAACCCGAATATTCTTGACTTGACAGAAAAAAAATTCTAAGTCAGTCTTTAAAAAATGAAGACAAAGAAAACACACATAGAGAAGCTATTTAAAAACAAAGCTATCTTCTAGGGGTGGAAATGAAATCGGACAGCTTTGAGCTGATTTACAAATGTCAAATGTTGATTTATTACTAAGAACGAAAAAGACGGAACTTGGAAACCTGTAACTGTAAAGTCTTTAGTGAGTCACAAGTATATGGTTGGGCAGGAACCTTTGAGCTAATGGGAACGATGTATCGGACAACAACCATGCCATGTGCAGAACAAATGTAAATGTGTAAAACAAATTTGAAATCTTTTGAAACATGACAAAAGTGAGGACCATAACCCAAGGTTCCATCTGGAGGCGGAAAAACCCCCAGCAGATCGTACCAGCCCACGTCAACCAGAGGACTATTGAGCAAGGGATGTCAAAGCTCCCTCCCAACCACGGAAGGTGAAGTGAATTGCAAAGTTTATTGCAACTTATTAACCAAAGAATTTGCTATTGTTGAAAATTGTTAAGAATCAGGGCATTGATTCCATGGAGCGCTCGTTTGGAAACATCTTGTCTCAAAGATATTTCATTGGCACAGCGAACCCCTGACTCAACCAAAACAAAGCCACAGGATCACTGAGGAAACTAAGTAGGGTCACTCTATTATATATAATACATGCCACACAATTAAACGTGTCTGATATTACCGGCCTACCATTATTATTGACCAATATTGGCATTTAAATGTAATATCAGAAATTATTGGTCCCAGTTTTTACTTTTTAAATTACTGCTTACTTTTAATTACTTACTTTACATTCATTCCATGCACATTTCACACATCAAACTCTTCAGCTACTTCTCCTCTTACTCAAAATGTCAAAATATGACAGGTCCGAGGTATAGTTTATGAGATGTTTTGGCAAAACACAGTATATCTTGTGGTTTCTGCATTTCTGAGCCAACCTTGAACATTTAGGTAGACGTCTATCGGTGGTATCGGTTTATATCGGCATCGGAAATCAAGATTTAGACTATATCGCATATTGTTAAAACAAAGAAAAGCCTATATCAAACATCAATGCACAGAATCTTCTGCCACCATGACGACATGTTTTCGGATGCAGCTCTCATCTGAGATACCTATTCCTTGTTTTTTGTTAAACAAAAAGGTTCTTCAAAGGCTCTTTATTATAAGCGATCTTATCACGATGCCTATTGTAATTAAATCCAACTGTGAAGAGCCTAAAGCTTCCCACCACTGGTTTGTGGCTAATTCAGGATGGGAGAGAGCAAGACTTTCAGCGGATAACATGAAGGAGGAACATATTCCATCAAAGTTGCTCTGTTCTATCCTTTCGAGATTTCAGCCTCTGTGGGTCATATATCTTCTGATATTACAGTTCTTAAACAGAAATCTAATTTGGCTAAAATCGATATTAGCTTTAGAAAAACTGAGATACTGTAGAAATTAGCCGCAAACTTCTGCTTCCGTTCATCTCTAGTTTAGATTCAGGCTTGCTGTATGTATTGGATTGGTGCTTCCCCACGCCCAATTCCTCCGCTCTCATATTGCCTCTACAAAGCGCGGTAAACTAATTTGCTGTTTTCCTTTTTTCCTTTGCAAATCCTTTCCGTCTCCACAGTGGGGCAAAGAGCCGTGAGTGGGACTCAGGTTTTGTTTGTGTTCTCCATCACAGGGTCCATGTAGGTGTCTGTTGGGGTGGGAGTCTAGCACACATCAAAGAGGAACCCAACCTGAGTTGAGCGAGAGCAGAGGAGCCCAAGAAAACACTGGATCTCCAAAACAAAACACTTTCTATGGAAATGGATATATTTACTTGCATGGCTCCCAGAAGGACCACGGCAGAATGACTTTTTAATGGGAAACAGGGCCACTGTGTGCGGCTTGCCAAAGATCTCCTTGAGAAACATCCAATCTGAAGCCGTGTGAAAACAGCCGAGTCCTGGAGGGGCGCTCAATTAACACCAAAATAAAAAGTCTGAATATAAAATAACCCTTGCCTGAGTAGGAAGAAATGTTGTCTTTTATAATTTAATCCAACTCCAGAGGATAACATACAAATACCCGCCGTGTAGTTTTAAGCATAACCGCATGCATTATGTAAAAAAATATGCCAGCAGTTATGAGCGTTAAAAAGAGAATACGGAGATATTTGTTACATCCTCTGATCTGTTTTGGATACACAAAAAGCCAGACACACATGCCGAGCCCCTCTCCAACACTTCCTGTGCATCCCATGGGAAAAGTGCCAGTGACACCACCGTGTATCTGGGCCTGGTTTCCTCAAATCAGCAGGATGATTTACAGCTATTGTGCGCAGGTCGCGGGCCTTTTCAGGTGAACGCGTCCAGCCTCCCAATTCCAGGGCAGTTAATGAAGCTGACCAAGTCGGGCAGAAGCAAATTAACTGATTAATTATTTATATGAAGCAGAATAAATGCCCTTAAAAATACTGGGCCTCATCATGTGAGAGTGTGAAAATGGAGCAAAATGCAGATTTATGGAATTGCGTTTAAAGGCATGTAATAGGCTGGCCAGAGTTTAGAAGCACTCATGTACACACGAAGAGAGAGGGGGGTCTCAAGAGATCACGTCTAAACAAGATGCAGGCCCACACCGCCAGAGACCACGGGGACCCACACTCAGACTGACAGACAGGAAATTGAGGTTGACAATTTGTCACACCAGAATATTTACAGAGCATAAGTGAGATAGAGATCTGGGTGTGGGACTACAGATACGGAGTGCTGGACGTCAAAATCCTTGTTCTCAGGAACGGTTTTCCCAGCTCGCAATCATTTCTGGTGGTTTTACACACACACACACACACACACACAAAAAGAAAAAACAGCCCCCAAACAAAACTCATAGCTAAAGAGCACAGTGGTTTACATCTCCATTACATTAGAAGCACCCTTGCAAGAAGCATAACCGAATGAGTCATCTGACACTGTGGCCTGTGTCGGTTCAGTTGTGTGTCACGACGCCCCCTCACTTTTGGGCCTGTCTGTGCAGCTTGGCCTGTCCCACAAGTCCAGTTCCCTGGGATGGGCTTTTTTTCGCCCCTCCTCCTCACCCCAGACAGATGTGGACCCGGTTCACCCCTCCAGTCTGGCACAGCCTCCCTCCATAATGGGATTTTTTTTAATTTATTTATTTTCTTAAAACAAAGAAGGGGAGCGATTGAAATACATTGGAGCGGGAGGCAGCCGGCCACCAACTCCATCTACAGGCCTATCTGAGACGGCAATTAGAAACAAATGAAATCCATCTGAAATAAACCATGTGCTGACATTATTCACCCACACTTATTTTTTAAATAAATGCAAGAGGGGGAAAAAAACAGAGGGTCTTCTCTCTTTTTTTTCCTCTGAAGGTACATAAAAGAGCCAAAAGTAATGGCTATTATACATGCACCGTCATTTTGTGCGGAATTTTCATAATTGTAACGGAAAGGCGTAAATTTCCAAACGAAGGGCATCTCCAAAAGTAATCAAGAGAATGAGCCGCGGGGCTATTTTAATGTATGCAAAACTAGTGACCCACAATGAAGGAGAGAACGGCTCCAATGAATGCAAAGTAATGCGCGCATGCTTGGAAGCAGCAGTGATGAGAGGACGGCTAAAATTAACACCCAATTAATTTTCGAATTGACAAACAAATGAAACCCATAAATCTACTTTCTCATTAATTTCGCCGCAGAATAATTCAAAGCTGCAATATCATGAATGAAAAAAAATTGGGAGGGGAAAAAATGGAAAATGGGCATTATCCATCATAAATATCAAGCAGATAGGAAAGAGCCTTATTAGAGAGTTTTGCTGATAACGGTGTTAATCTGTGAAGCACCGAGGCGAGGGGGGTAGTGTGAGCTGAGGGTCCGGGCAGCTCGGCCATGTGACATTTGTTTATCTGCCTATTTATTTTCACTCTAGCTCGGTGGATATTCTTGTGTTTGATGACTCAAAAGGTTTAAAGTATTTCCAACCGATCCGTATTTACAACACGCTTAAATTTAGCCCTAATTATGGGTCAAGTGGTGTGCATGAAAAGGGTTGCCGTTACTGGGGTTACAAAACATATGCTTTTGTGCACAAACATTTCAAAACAACATAATGCACAAAAGGAGACATTTACAGTTATTAATGGAGCATGTCTGCTTTTTCGGGAGGAGAAAATACAGTCTTGGCCACATTTATTGGCACCCTGGCAAGGATGTGTAAATAGTCTTAAAATAACATTTCTCTTTTACTGTAGTAGCATAATCTCATGCTAAATCTTCTGATAAATCTGTCGGGGGAGAAGATTCCCATATTATGAAATAATTGGTTCAAGCTAACTCACCAGTGGAATTGTTATAGGCACCCTTAGCAATCTCTTTAAAATAAATGTAACAGAAGCAATACCAAAAATATATACTGTACTTTTTAAATTGATCAAACTATAATTTCTCCTGTTTATTTGGAGTATAAATATGATGTAGTAAGTAGAGGGCGATATAAACGGTATAAGGTAGAATTTATGTAAATTTAGCCAACGGTAGAGATTTTGACTATACCAGCCTACCCTGATTGTGAATGTTGATGATGTCATCAAGCTGTGCCAACGTATTTTATACCAGGTAGGCAAGGAGGATGAATATTGATGTGTAGTGGTCATATTTACACTAGATATTGTAAGTTTAAAATGTGTTATTTTCTTTTCAATGAAAAAGAAACCTTTTGAACTTGAAGAATATTTAATTGAAATATCCATCCATTTTCTGTACCTGTCATTCCTATGCAGGGTTGCGGGGGGGGGGAAGTCAGGGTACACCCTGGGCAGGTTGCCAGTACATCCAAGGGCATGCAATTCAAATATATGCAGCTTTATTTTAGTGCAATATGAAATTTATAAATAAGTAATCAGGAAAGCAGAAAGAAATTTTGTTTCTCTTTTTACATTTTGTATTTCAGTTAAAACAATTTTGAATTTTGTGCTTTCCTAACATTTAGCATTTATATTTTATTTCAAATATCTTATATGCTGAGAATGTTTGTGTTGCATTTTTCCAAAAAAGGTTTGCATTTTTTTCCCAAATGCATTTTGCACAATGAAAGTTCTTTAAATGGCATTCTATGCTTTTTTGAAGTTGTTCTGCTGGTATGTGAGAATGTTCAAAACCAGTCATTTTGACATAAACAGAAGGAAAAAAAATATTGCAATTAACATCGTTATCGCACATACTTCAGATAATATCGCAATATAAATGTAAGGCCAACTGGAACAGTTCAAGTATATTGGCGTCTTTTGTAGGATCAGTGCTAGGATGCAATGGGAGGATTGGGGTGCCTTGTGCAGTAATGCGGGCACATTACTGCACAAGAATAGCTGACTGAAGAAGCAAGGCTCTTGATTACCTGGTCTGTTTATATTCCCTCACCCATGGTATGAAATATGATCATTGATGGAAATAATGAGATCTCAGATACAAGCGACTGAAACAAGTTTCCTCATCAATGCACATCCTGATGGAAGATAAACTCAAAAATCCCTTTGGGCCTTGGGACACCAAAGGGATTCCCAAAAACGAGCCGGAGAGTCGCTGGGTCAGAGGGATGTCTTGGTTTTCCAATGGTTACCTCAAACTTCTCAGAAACACTCCAAGTGGCTTTGGTGTGAATTAAAGGATGAATAATCAGAAAGGATCCTCACGCCTATTGTTCCAAAGGTCACCTGAATCGTGATAGAGTATATGATCTTCGAATTTCTTTGAAATATCAAAATTTTAAATAAAATCCAAATGACCTCTACCTCTAAACTAACAATGTATCACCCTGTAGTCTTAGAAGATAATTATCCAAAACAGATAAATAAAACAAATCAACCTTCTTTCATGACCATCTAAGCACCCATACCTAAAACTTCTGGAAAGCCTTGAAGAGAGGAGACAGCTCTCTGGACAATCTAGTAGGCCTAATGGGCAAAGATTCCTCTCTCTGTCTTTATGCTCCAGGCCTTGTCAAATAGTACTGAAAAGGTCTAAGAACTGTCCTATTAGCAAAAAGGTTGTACAAAGTATTCAGGAGGAGTACTAATAATTGTACCGCTGCCATTTCTTCATATTTGTTCGAGTCATCTTAAGAAACTTTGGAAAAAAAAGTGAATTTCATGTGTTTCAAACTAGGCAGCAGATTGCAGAGAAGGACAAACTGGCTGTGCTGGTGTTTATGAGATGCCTCTGTGCTCTTTGGGGGGAACTGGCTGCAAACTGGAACAAGCGTTTGGAACAAACACCGAAGAACAAAAAAAGGCCAGGGTTTCTGTTTGTTTACCGCTTGTTTTCTCTTCTCTGCCTCAAATTGGAAGGGAGTACAGTACAAACAAGAGTCACATGTGTGTCCCACCTGAGCAGACAGGTTGAAGGTTAAGAACAGCCGGCGGCCAGAGCTCATCAGTCAACTCCTCACTGGAAACCTAATGCTGGTCCCCCTGTCGTCATGCTCGCCTGGAATTCGACAACTCAAACAATTCAGCGGCTGATTCAAGGTAAGGTCGGCCGGCGCAGCTGTGCTTTGACCCTTCTCCGTGTTCTGGCTTTCTTTAATGCTCATGACAGTAAGGCCTCAGTGGCCACCACCTGCTTCGATTCGCCAAGTTCTCACACAGCTTGTTTAGACAAGCTCACAACAAAAGCACAACATTTCTTGGTTGGGAGATAAAGACACAAAGGAGGACACAATGAGGAGAGGTTCACTTTAGAGCTGTTTAGGTTCGGCTTGGTTGCTAGACTAGACAACACACCGGCGTGTACCAAAGGTGCAACAACATAATGCTTCTCAAGGTTTTTTAAGCAGCTTATCTTTTGTCGTATTTTGGCTCCTGATTCCGGAGAGAGAGAAGACGAATGAGAAAACAGAAGCTGTATGTTTTTTGGGTTTTTTTTGTTTAAAAAATCTGTTATCACAACCCTCATCGGTGACAACAAAATGCTATTAGGATGCCTCACATCAAAGTTTTCTGCTAAACAATAGAGGCAGGATTCGGGTGTTCCAACTTTTTTTTTACAGTTCATCTCCGAAAGGGTTCTTCTGTAGATTTAAAACCCCCCTCAGATATAAAAACACCTAACGTGGGATAATATAACGTTCCTCTACGGACATTTTCAACATCACATCTGTTTGTTCAGCCTTTTTTTCATTCATTTTTCACAGGCAGACATTTTTTCACTATACAGGGATCTGATAAGACGTCACTGAACTGATGAAATAAGAACGCCTAGGATGATGCTGTTAGTGGGTTTGTGCTAATTACTTTAGCTCATACTACAGAGCCAGTTTGTTCACTTAAGCTAACAATAGGCTTTTAGCTGCTAACTAGCCCGCAAAAGTTAGCGCTGATGGGGTGCAATGTTTAACGTTCATTATTTTGACTGCTGTACTTTATACTAGTAGTAATAAATCCTGCTGATGAGACAGGAGAATCTATGGAATTGGGTTTATGAGAATGAGACGATGAAATTATAACTTGTTTGGAAAAAATAAGAATCCATGTGTTTTCTGGTTTGACCTTAAAACTTTTTTCCCTGCAGACTACAACTTGTTTTAAGTAATTTGTAATCAGTTTCAAAGAACTTTGTCCAGGTTTAACTAATCTGAATGTTATAAGTTTTTATGTTTTGACCATTTTTACTCTTTATGAGAAATATCACGTTCAATTTTATAGTGTTACTGTGGACCAGTCCAAATTATTCGCAGATGGTTCGGTAGAGCATATCTAAAACATGTGAAAGAAACTGCTGCTTGGGAACCAAAAAGAAAAAGCAATGGTGGTTGACACTCTATTGGCTGGTATTTACAAAGCAGCCAATCCAGGAGCGCATTCATTTTCTTTGGTGCTGATTGGCTGTGCCCCCAAGAGCGATATATCAAGGTATATTTGGTGTTTGAACTATTAAAATAGGCAGTTATAATCATTTTTAGAAGGGGTCTCAAGTATTTGGAGATTTCATGGGTGGTTGTGGTTCCCAGCCTCCTTACTATATGTAAGTCCACAGCTTTAACAGTATTTTTACCCATTGTTTGGGCTGAGAGCCCAACCCAGTATGCTGTGTCAAACCCATAACCCAAGCATGTTGGGTTAAATCTAGTTAAGACCTGAATAAGTCCGTGTTTGAACCAGGACTTGGTTAGCAAAAAAACTAACAAAAAAACTGAGTCATTTTCAAACCCAGCAGCTTTTACAGTGTAGTCATGGGTAGCTTAGTGTATCTCCAAATTACTGGGACGCTGAAGTAACCCACACCCCTACAACACTCTGCAGGTACCGTCCCTATCAGAGAATCTACATGGCTACACATAGTGAAAAACCCAGTTTCGAGTCGATCCCAGACCCTGGACGCTGTGTTAGCAGACCACTCACAGCGGCAAACAAAGCAGCTGTTTGTTTAATAGGTGACTGCTGCCATGGCTACGGTAAACGGGAGGAGCTGGGGTTCGTGTTTATGAACAAACATCTCCTTGCAGGAGCCATTTAATATTAACCAGGTGGAATGATCAGCCGATTTCCTAGGTGACACTCAGGGCAAGCATAGAGTAAACAAGTTTTAGGAGGGGGACTAGGGGGGGAATCAAGGAATCAAGGTTGATGCAAATACAGCTTGGACTAGAATAAACAGCAAGACAAATGTCAAGACAAACAAAAAGCCATTCTTCGGATGGCCACGCCGCGCAGCTGCTGAGCAAGACCCCGTGAATGAGAAGAAGGTCGACGGCGGGGATGGGCAGCCGGCGCGGTGGTCTCCAACGGAAACCCGTCGCTGTTAAGCAAAGCAACTGTGTTTTGTTTTCCTCCACCCTACAAACAGTGGCGCTTCTTCACAACAGCACACAGCGAGGAACTTGTACAAACATGTTAAACATTTACTTCATTCAATTATTCAGTAACTGGGTTTGTGGAGGAAGCTAAGGACGTCTCCAGGCTCCAAGAAAGGGCAAATAGCAACACTGTGGAGAGGAGTGGTAAAAACAAAACAAAAAAAACAGCAAATGAAACTGAAATTTCCGAAACTGATTTTTATCACTAGATGTTGTATGATCAAATGAAATGTTGCTGTCGAAAATCAATGGTGTAAACCTGCATGTCAACTTGACTACGAATTTTTCATGGATGCAACAACTTGCTATCTGCTGACATGAACTCAGTCAATGAGGCTTCCCTACCTTGAATGCATAAGGGTTTTTTTTTTCATTTCATCAAATCCCCTACAGATGTAATTTAGTCCCTAAAACACAGCCACCCCACATGGGAGGAAAGCATCAAGTATGCACAAAACACATATTTATATCGCATGGGGACGACTGCATGGGGACTCCTCCGGCATGAAATCTAGATCTGAACCTATTACTTCACCACGAGCAAAGTGAGAGGGGCTTAACTCCCTGACATAGTGACTATGATGCTTTATATGAATATCAAACTCTTATCACGCTACAACCTCAGATAAATTAGCAACAAGAAAGGGAGTGAAAGGCGGGCTCCAGGAGAGAATCTGAGTAGATCCATAATTTCGGAAAATATACAAACCCGTGTGTCTCCTTTTCCGCCGAACAGGCCTGCTGTGCGAAGACAATGACAGAATGTGCCAAAGTAAGGCAGGCCATGGTATTTTTAGTACAAGCCGGGCCGATGGAGACTGGGTAAATAGAGAAGTCTAATGAGTTTAAATCTGGTTGTGCATGAATGGAATAGTAATTCTGGGATGTGCAGCCTCTTTTAGGAGTGGTTCACCACACATTTCCTCGGCGACTGTCCTTCATCTGACTTTGATAGTCTTGCTCACATGTGGCTCAAGCCCATTAACACTGCAGCGAGAGGACAGACACCAGGAGACGAGGGGCCGCTGTTTCCTGACCACAGGCTCAACCTGTGCATTGCTTTGCTCAGGCTCGTCTTACCAATTAGACCTGTCACACATGTACACCCAAAGAAACACACAGGGGCCACTCTGTGTGTCCAGTGGGAGCTGATAAAGCACCTACACACCATCCGCTAATTAAACTACGCCACATACATTTATTGGTTTTCAGAAAATTCCTAGAAAGATTATTTTCCCTTTAAGATCAGTTTTAATGAGCTGGTCGAATTGATGCAGCTCTTCTATACAATAGAGGACAATAATATTAAAGTGCATTAATCTTTTTGGGAGAAATAAATTTACCATCCTCATCTTTTTTTAGGAAAAGGACCTCAAGATTTGTTAAATTATCGGGACAGATGTGCGGTAAACCACAGCTCTTTACACAAAGTGAGTTGCAGTTGAGCAAGTCCTATACTCTGCTTAATGCTTTTATTATGTTTCGTTTCCACCACTGCTGCTGTGACAATAATTAAAACGATGTTAAAGGGGTTTTCAAAAGAAAAACTAAACATCTTTGTCTCTGCCATTTTTTTCATTAGAGTTACAAAACCTAACTCAGTGTGTTTAAAGAGTAACTAAACCCCAAAACAACTTTTTTTTGGTTCTAAACTGTATAAATGGGTCTTTACCAATGCAGTCTTTCAGTTTCTGGTGATTTTTTTACATTTTGGTGTAAACTTGTTTAATTCTACACTTTTTGGTCTAAAAACGTCTTAGTGCTGCCCCCTTAGGGTTGAACTGTGGCTACTGCATTGGAATTTTGTGATTGGTGGAGAGCGGTACATCTTTACGTCACAGGCATTGACTATGTCACAGCAGCCATGGTCTCACAGACACGCCCCGTGGGTTTGGGTATAAAACTATCAGACATAACAGCCCTGTGGCGAGTTTGGAGTTGGATTGCGTTTTTCAGGTTACCATTATTATCACATTAGCACTTAGTTAGCATAGCTAAGATACTGTTTTGAACGTCAGCCTATGTTAGCATTACCATTCAGAGACTGGACCCATCCTGTCTCTCTCTCCTTCAGCTGCAGCTGCAGCCTCGGGCAGCGCTGACTCAGCGCCCCGAGCCAGCGGCTCTAATTGATACGGCTCGCGGCCGCTGAGCTCCATAAAGCCTCCCTCTACTCCTATCTCCGGTGACGACGGAGGAGATCCGCTGGTTCAGGGCGCCGAGCCAGCGCCGCCCGAGCTCGGTGCTGCTGCTGCTGAGGCAGAGAGAGACAGGAGGAGTCCGGTCTCTGAGTGGTAATGCTAACATAGGCTAGATGAATGTTGATCAGATCGATCAGTCGCAAAACTGCCAACGTAGCTTTGGTCACTGTCCATGTTTCAGTGTCACATTAAGCGAGCTGTCACTGTCCTCCTGACCACACCCCCACGTCCCCCCCTCTGCTTTTCCTCCACACTTGGCCATACCCCTCCGTTCTTCCTGGCACCGCCCACTTTGTAGGATTTTTCAAATGTTGTCTGGGGGAGGGGTTATGATTTTTCAGGGGGTTCAGTTACACTTTAACAGCACAATCAAGCAGACACTGAAGATGCGCCGAGAAATCTTTGGCTGACTGGAGTTGGGCCGATTTTTTAGGCAATTGGCCTGTTATTGAGAGGTCAAAAAAACAAAGAACATATCCTGTCTTTTCACAGATCGGGCTGACAACAACCCTCTTCAGTGTGAAAGCTCTTACTAAAGAAAGAAGAATAAAAACAACCTAGTATTAGTATTAGGGGCCTGTTTTTAAAAAGGAGCGCCAGATGTTTTCGATGATCCGTGGTTCATTCAGGCTGTGAGGAAGTAACAGAAAGAAAGACTTATAGCAGATAACATTAACCCCGCACCAACAACAGGAAATCATTCTGAGCTTTTGGCCTTTGCCTGCTATAAAACCTCTTTGGTGTAGAAAAGTCGGGTTCAGTAATGAGTCTAAAAATTCTAGGGAACATACGCAGAGACTAGAGCTGGGTATCGATTCAAATTTCAAGAATCGATTCGATTCCTATTCTCAAGGGTTAGAATCGATTATCATGATCCGATCCGATCCAATCTGTTCCAATTTGATATTGATATGGATCAGTGCTATTAAAGACGTTTTTTCACATAATTACATGACTGTATTTCAATGACGTAACACTAGGTGGGGTTACAGTTTACCGTGGGAAACAGAATTAACCCTTTCAGACCTACGCCTTAAAATGCCCGTCTGGACTTTTCCCTCCTATTCTAGCTGTAAAAAGGGCAAAAAATGTTAAACGATTAAATTGATTTTTTGACGTACAAATCGATTTTTAAGAATTTTTATTATAAGAATCAATTCAGAATCAGAGAATAGATTTTTTCAACACAGCATTAACAGAGACTGTTATTTACGTAACTTATGCTACCTCAGCTAATTGCTAGAATAGGGTCTTAAAAGCAGGTTAAAATGTCACTTCCATAATAATTTTGTCTGTTTAAAAAAAAAACTGCAAAACCCTGTATAACATCTCCTCGCTAACAGACACAGTGTGACATCCCCTCTGCTACTAATATAAATAATAAGTGACTTTGCATGGCAGGAAACATAAACAATCTTAGAGTGTTGTTAATTTTAGCTCTTAAAGTCAAAACGTAAACAGCTTCTCATTTTTATAATGGCACGTCAAAGTTTTAAAAAGAAACGTTGATCAGTCATATAATTCGGATAGGTACACTCAGTCCAGGAGTGGAAAGGAAAAATCCATAATTGAAAGAAAGCCAAAAGAAGACCAGAAAAGTCCAGAACACATGTATAAGAAGCAGCTCTGCTGAGATGAGACAAAAATTTTAACTCTGACTGACACGGAAAACCCTGGACAACTAACAACTAACAATGACCTTGAACATACCATCCCTACCGTTAAAGATTGTGGCGGCAGCATTATGCTGTGGTGATACTGTTCTTCAGCAGGGGCTGGGAAGCTTGTGAATGGGGAGCTCAACTAAAACAAAATGCACGACAATCCAAGATGAAAACCTGCTCCAGGTTGTAAAAAACCTGAGAGCGGAGTTAAGGTTTACCTTCAGGACGACGACTTAAAACACACAGCCAGAGCTAGAACCAAATGATTTACATCTCATCTTCATTGAAAAGTCTAAACATCGGCAATGGGAAAAACAACCGGCTTCTAGAAAACAGATTCATTTAGATTTGCTTTAATTCATTAAAAACATGCGCTAAACCGCTCGTACTACTCTATGACGAGGTATCAGGGTCATTTAAGCCTAAAAAGCGTGTCATGATTTCAAACGACGTCCCTCCCACCCACCATCAGCCGTCCTGTCAATTCCCTTAGAGAGAGGAGCGAGGGGGTTAAAAAGGAAAGGAGTTTGTGATTTCCATTACGCAGCTAAACTGAAGATAAAGGGCAGAGGCTAAATACCAAAAGACCGTACATGAATTTCAGCAGTTTAATGGAATCAGGTTTTAACAACTCTGTCTTTTTTTTTTAATACAGCCCATGTCAGGATGATGCGTCCCACTCATAAAGCAGCACAATGACGACGTACAGTGGCACTAATACAAGGATATAGTTCATCATGACATTTTCTGCAATTCCCAACTGATTAGGGTCATTATGTTGGAGGCCTGATTTATGTTGTCATTTCCTCTCACCAATCCTGCATCAATGAATCTTAATGAATTGGTAAATAAGGGTGAAGATTACACTGTGTGACACCGCAACATTTCTCACCCTCAGCGGCCCGAGATTTATGTAGCCAATTAGAGACCAACACAGAAAATTGGCTGGCAGCAAAATAATATTCTTTATGGGGCAAAATGGAGGAGCATTCTCAGTGAAGGGCAATTGTATCGTCAGTGTTAGAGACCATAAAGCATCCTCCGGTGAGCCACCTTCAAAACGCAAAGAGGAGCCAGAGCGCGTCTGCAGGCGGACCCTTTGTGAGGCCGAGGAGCCACGTTGCCTTGAGGTCTTTAGCATTCACCCCGGTCCACCTCACGTGTTTGATCAGCATAAATACGAGCCGGTATGACAAACATGTTTACCTTCTCACTGCAAACATCAGACAATCAGACGCCACGAGGTGCTGCTTCTCTAATGAAGACACAGGAGCCTTTATCAAGGCCAGCTGTGTCAGAAACACGCTCCTTTTATACACACATCAAAAAAAAAAAAAAACAGAGTGGACAGAGGGGCCAATTTATTTGTGCTAAACATACAATAAGGAAATATTTTTAATTAGCTTTTCTTTTCTTTTTTTTTAAAGCCAAGAGAAACCCTTCATCTTTTTTTTTTTCAAAGCAGGGATATCAAAACACAACCACCTCTTTGAGAGATATCTGATCAACACATGAACAAAGATATATACAATCTGATTAGGGGCTCTTTAACAATTCCCCACTACATCATTATTACAAGCACGATAGTTTTTATTTCTTACAGGCACATTAAGGAGTCCTGAAGATGATTATGGTGAAGGGGGGAAAAAAAACAACTCTTTTTGTGTATCGCTATGAAGCAGAAAAAGCTTGCCTGCTTATTAACACTAACTTCTTAAAAGAGCACTTAGACTTATAATGAGAGCCTTTATGTATTACATATTGTGACGATGTGATTTAGTGTGAGGAAGCGCCTCTCCACATCAAACAAGCTGGCTTGCTATTAGGCACAGGGGCTGAGGGATGCTGTGTGAAAAGGAGTGGAAAATTAAAGCTGAAGCAACGCAGGAAAGGGCTTAATTTACTGGCATGTACCGTATGCAAATGAGATTACTCTCAGCTTAACTGCATCATTTATGTCCATAATAACAGCATCATCATTACAGGGCTCAAATTAAATTACACCGTAATTAGCATATCAAAGTGATTGGTTAAAGTTTAAAACAAATACCCAATTTTGTTAATGAACATCTGTAATCACGGTGTAGACTCTGAGTGAAAACCTCCAAAACAAATATGTGTTTTCAAATATTCGGGTGGAGGGGGGGGGGAGAGATATCAAAAATCTGCACGTCAGTCTGGGCTGCACGTGCCACGCGTCTCCTTGAAGCGAGGGGCTGCTCTGGGTAAGATGAGGGGTGATCCACCTGGAGAGCACCATGAGCTCAGGATATATTTCCCCAAACTCCAGGAGATCAAAGATCCAATTTCCCACACTTGCCACTTCAGGAGCTCATCAATAAAATACTAATCACTTCACGGTTGATTTTGACACCGGAGCCTTAGCTAAAGGCTTAGAGAGACTTCCAAAATCACACAAAAAAACACCCAAAAACCCCCCACTGCTCTGACAGTTGTTTAATGTGCCCACCCTACAGCACAGAAACTAATATATACTAATATATAGACATGTTTTCGGTCCACTTTAATCAAAGAAAATAAATTCAAATCTGCATGACTTTTATTTTTTTTGTTTTTCTTGTTTTGCTTTTTGATTTTGATCGACATCCTTTATTTCAATCCCTGAAATTAATTTGATTTTATTATATTCTATAAATGGAAAAGTTGAAAGTATAGAGCTGACTTGAGATTTGATTGGCTTTTTTAAAAATAAAGAAAATAGTACAAGCATACATAGCCAGAGTAGAAAAAATATACAACCACTTGAAAACGCTTAGTGTTAATATTTAAAAATGTTTCAATAATATTTTTCCCATATTTGAGAATAAAACATGTTTAAATCACTTTCAAGTTTTTTTATATATATTTTGACAACCTAGTCTCTCAGCTGTACTTAGCTGTTGTGAACATCGCTTCTCATCAATGAAGATTCCACCCACTTGCGCTTTATATAAAATAAGGAGTTTGGGCTGATTGGATGCTACTGGTAGCCATGTGGACATCAGCTGGTTTTTCTCTAGTATCAGTGATGTCTACATTTCAGCTCGACATTGTTTCAGGTGAGTCATTCAGTTCAGTGCAGAGAGCGTTATGTACCTGACTGATTTTGAAAGATGCATTCGATGACAAAGTTCTGATTCAGTCCATCTTTCTTTTTCTACTATAGCAGAATGAGAAACCATTAACGTTCCCAAATAGCAGAGTTTAGTGATAGCTTGGAGTCCTTGTTTTGTTTTGGTGTCAGTTTTTAAAGTTGTACAGCAGAAAGTTCCACACATAAACATTATACATGTGTTCAGGTAGAAAACAGCTGGAATTGTTCAGTGCACCTGGTATACCAACAGGGCCGTATCGCAAAATACAAATACAAATAAGAATATATGTACCTTTACACCCCTAATATATAGCTGTGTTTTTCACCCAGGCCACTGAATGAAATCTCCTTTTTCATAGCGATGCACCCAATTACTTCACCTCGTTCATCCCTGAACGGTACCAGTCAGTTGGAAAGCTACACATGAAGAAACCATACTAAAAACTGCCAAGTCGCACTGACAACAACCTACTTCAGTGTGGACGTTGTCATGTTGAGGAGAAAACACATTTTCAGCTATTTTCAGCATCAGTAAGCTATTTAAAAGGATTCAATTAAAGATTTGCAGCAGATAACAGGAAGGCTGACTGTATAAAAGCAAAACCGCTCAGTTTGAACCTTTTGAGCTTTCTACCTGTGTCTGTCGTGAAACTTGCTGGATTGGGAAATGCTAGAAGCCACTTGGAAACAACAGAGTAAAGGTAAAGATCTGCATTCTCTAGAGGTGTTTTTAAAGATCTCATTAGTCACTGTAAAACTCTGAATCAATGCGCCTGATCTCTCACAGCAGCTTCATGTCTCAGTTCCTGATACAAAATTAATAAAAAAATTTGCTAAACACAAAAATCTGGAATCAGGCACTAAATTCTGATCGATGCATTTCTACTTATTTACGTGGATATGAATAAAAACAGACAGAAATAAACTTCTAATTAAAAGTAACTACATAGTTGTTTATTTTCATTACAAAAAAAATCCAAAGACCATAAATCCTTTCTACTAGCTTTGTTTTCCACTCCACTACTCCCTTCCTTTTTCCCCTACATTATCAGAAATGCTCTTGTCAAATTTTCAAGAAGTGCCATCTTATTTTATTCATTAGGAAATCCATTAAAAGGCCTTATTCCTTGCAAGCATGTAAAAGATGTGCCTTTCAAGGTAGAGCTAGGGCAAATCCACTCCATCAGCTAATGACGGCACTCATTACGCGGAGAAGCCGGCTAATGAAGGCGCGGTGGCCGGCCGATCCCCTCACCCAGCATAAAGCCCTATGAAATGCTAATATCTCACTTCTAATTAAAGGATACTAAGTCCAAATGCACATTCACGGCCAGTAGCTGGCAACATAAATTTTATTTTTCAACACTACACTACACCCAGGGATGGGCCCGAGCAACATTCCATTAATCCATATTTAATGCCCCTCACTAGTCCTGGCTTTATGTCTTCCTTGTATCAGCCTTACATTAGCTGCTTTCACACAGGAGAACAGCCGATGCTCAGCAGAATGTGGCAACTATTATTTTCATTTCTGCCGCTGTTGATCAGGAGATTTAGAATAAGGAGATGGACTCCATCAAAACTCCATCAGAAACTTGAAGGAAGGATGCAGGTGTAGCTTTTTCTTGCAGTCAAAGTGTTGCCTTTGCATCATCACAAGGAATTTCTACTCTTTAATTCCATGAATTAAAGAGTAGAACGTTTTCCCAGTGATGTTCACAATAAACAAAAAGCTATCTTCTCTCCTTATTTTTGGTCCCCTTTGTGTGTGATGGGAGTCACCTTAGCATCTGCAAAGCCAAAGATATTGGTTAAAAACTCATTACAAACTACAGCAAAAAACCTAAAAACATACATTTCTTTACGTTTTGTCCACAAGATTTACTGAAACAGAAGACAGCAACAACCCAAACATATTGTATAACTATAAATAGGTATATTGGAAAGAGAAGAGTGCAGAAAAGGGCAAGTATGAGTAACTTAACCAAACTTTCCCATATTCAAACCTCCTCTTTAGAGCTATAAGATATTTGGGCCGCCTACTGGTGTCATGGTGAATCAACAATTTAAAATTGCCTTTTGGTCTCAAAACCACAAAGACCTTCATAGGGCTTTCCCACCAAAAAAAAACAGTTGCTAGTTCGGTTCTTTGCCGGTTCTTTCAAAAAACCACTGAGGTTGGGTCTAGTCGATGCTGCGTCATAACGTCATCTCAAGCGTTGCAACGCAACCGTATACGCCACCATGGGGAGACCAAAACAGGAGGCGTGCGAACAGAGAGAGAGATTATAACAGTGGAGGAATTATCATGTCCTTACAAATGCTGCTGTTGTCCTTCAACACGCTGCTGGATTTGCAAAGATGTGTTCATAACATGTTCTTGGTTACGTCCATTGCCTATTGGCACTAGTTAAAATAGCGGTTGTGTGTTTGGCTTCGCTACACTACTCTTTCGTTATCCTGCCCAACACTGTACAGGCGGGGGAGAAAGCGGTTCTTAGTAAGCACCAGCTCTGGCCCACCAAGGAGTTGGTGCTAGGCTAGCACCGGTTTGGAACCGAGAAACGGGTGGAAAACCAAAGAACCAGTGCGAGGTCAGGCCCTGGCACCTGACTAGCTCCTGAACCAGCTAATCCTCTTAATGAGATGCCTGTAAAAGAGCCGTATTAAATGGAGCTTTCTCTAACAGTTTGAAGCACAGACCAACAATCCTCTGCCCCACCTCCACTTGTTGCTAGGTCCTCTAGGGACGTCCTTAAAAATTCAGCTTTTTTAAAATATTTATAGTCACAATCAACAGATTTACTTTAAATTAAAGAGGTCAGGTTATGCTTTTCATTTAGAAACTTTTTGTTAATACTCTGATACTCTTGCATTTTTATTTCATGTAATTACATCCTGAGTATCTCACACCGACCCTTGCCTAACTGAGACTTTCACCAACTTTGTTCTAGTCAATGGAGTTCCAGTGCTGTTGTCTCTGTGCACCTGTGCACCAGCGTCTTGTTATTTATGACAATTGGGATGTCAAATAATGACAAGTACGACGTGGTTTTGCTTTTAGTTTCAACTACATTCGTGAGGTACCTGCCTCACTGTACATTTTTTAGGCCCATAGTTCCTCATAGTTATTTATCTTTATTTGTTTCTTTGCCTTAGGCAACTTCACCCCCAGACAGCAGAGATGCCCCGCACCAGATTGCAGCTTTTTACAGGAAGATTTAAGAGAAATGAAAACGGTAACAGAAAGCGGAAAATAGCAGATGAATAAGTGGATATTTGCTGATTAAATAGTTGATATTTCTTTCAGTTACCAAAGGAATGGGATCTATATAAATTCTGTTTGGTTCTATAGCTATTATTAGCTGTGGATTTAGCGTATTAGCTAACCCAGGTGAGCATCTTTATTGTATTTTCTTAGCACACATGTAATGACTATTGTGTGCTAACACCTTATTGACCTATATGTTAGCGTTTTTTCTTTTCTTTTTAGTTAGTCCATGCCGTAGTTTAAAGTGCTTTTAGAGAGAAAAAAAAACACAGCAGTTTTTATATCCTAGTCAACAGGACAAAGATAAAATAAAAGCAGAGGAGGGGGAAAAAAACCAGGACACAATGCGTTACTTTCACCTCGACTGGACCTGTATGCACTTACAATACCTAGACATCTCTGGCTGTAAATATGCTTACAAGTGAACCTGCTGCCTTTCGCAGAAACTGACCTTGAGGCTCGTAAACAAGCTTTCACAAAGTTCATTAACGTCAACGTGGGTATAGTCTTTCCCCTCTGACTGCTGGGGGGGGGGGGGGGGGGACACTCCCATTAGCGAAGCAACAAAATGTGGCTGCAGCTGGGTGGAAATTAAAGTAATGTGCAAACAAATTCTGCAACTGCAACGACAAAAACATTAGTCTGAACTGTGGTTGCAGCTAAATGTCAGAAGATGTGTTAATTACTGTTAACATTATTTGCAGCTCTTGCGGTGTATATGCATGACTACTTATTCAATTTAGCATGACTCACTGTATGCTTGTTCTTAGTCAGATTTTACATGTTCATTAGCGTTTCGTGTATTCATGAAGTATTCACTACTTTTACTATGACTGGAGTTTTATAATATTGACATTTTCAGGTTTTGACTCCTCATCTTCGATTATATAAATAACCCTAATGATAAACTAGTGGACTTTTGGCATCCAGCAGAGAGCGATCAAATCAAAAATTTATACTTCTTTGAAGATACCTTGCAATTCTTTTACATGCTAATGGTGGATCACTTTTCATCGCCCAAGCACTAGAATGCCTGACTTTAAAGGTCAGTGTTAAGAACATATCACATGATGTCTGTTTGATCCCAGCCCAAGTATTTTCTCAAGGATTCTGTGGCTCTGTACTGAGTAAATCACGCGAGCTGACCTTCTACATTCCTCATGTTCTGTCCTCCCGTTCATCCACGGGCGCACATAACACTAGGTAAATATCATAAACGTGAGGATTTTAGGATTGAGGTGAGGCTGTCATCATCCTCTGCCAGCCGTGGGGATGGGGGGGGGGGGTCCATGCATCTCAAAGAAGCCTCTTTCCAGCTACTGTCAGACTATCTGTGACGAAGCTACCTAACCTCAGAGAATGTATTGTCGTTTCTTGGATAGGCTGCGGCCCTTTAGCATAACTGCATTTACAAGTTAGTTAGACAAACTGGAGTAAAGTATTCATACCCTTTGAACTTTTTTTTTACATTTTGTGATATTTTTTTTTTTTTGCGACCACAAACCTTCAGATTTTGAATTGTGATAATTTTTTTTTTGACAGACCAACACATATTTTATGAAATGTAAGAAAAAGCAAACGACTTTTAAAAGTTTTTAAGAATAAAAAAAATGAGAAATCTGAAAAGTGTGGCGCACCTTTCTATTCAGCCCTCTTTTATCTGTTACCCCTAAAAAAATTCTAAATTCTGCTTGGAGCTCGCAGACATGCGTTTGCTACTCAGACAATACATTACAACCTCTTACGGTTTGACAACAGGAAGGAAGGAAGGAAGGAAGGAAGGAAGGAAGGAAGGAAGGAAGGAAGGAAGGAAGGAAGGAAGGAAGGAAGGAAGGAAGGAAGGAAGGAAGGAAGGAAGGAAGGAATCAACAACAGAGAATGGAATGATTTCTCACTAGAATTTCAATGCTGTGATCTAAATGGGGAAAAACAACAGGTTTTCTCAGATTGGGTTCCTTTAAAACAAGCAACGATGTTGTTTTGACTCTACTTCTCATCATGTGACCAACCGTTTTCTTTGTGCGTCGGTGTGCGTTCTGAATGAGAGTAATGTTGCTGATGCCTGCATATGCACAGTGCGGTCACAAATATCCGGTCTGCTCATTTTTGGAGAGCCCAACACCTTAGCGGACAGGCACAGCTGATCAAATTTACATCAAATAAACATGGAGAGTAAAGGAACAAGAAGAAAGTAATTATTTATAGAGATCGTTCAGTCATATTGAGGACCACACCCAAAACACTACCAAGCTTGGATCAACCATCCCTGTGGGGATGAACAAGACAGTGGAAGCATCATGCTGTGGGGATGCTTTCTTCAGCGGAAACAAGAGCAGCAGGTCATGATTGATGGAAAGATGGATGGAGGTAAACACAGGGCAGGGTGTTGAAAGCTTTGGGGTGCACTGTGGCTGCACCGGACACAGACCAGGGGTGACAGATTGCTGCGGCTTAACCACTGATGCAAAAAAACAAAAAAAAAAAAAAAAAAACATGCTGCAATATTTTCTCCTACTGAAGCGATCAGATTCTGAGAACTTTAATTGGAAAATGTTCCCTGATTTCAAAAATTTGGCTGAAGTGGCGCTCGTAATTCCAGTCTCCAGTGTGGCAGCAGAGCGCGGATTCAGTCTCCACAAACGGGAGCCCAGTTCACCTCCATGCTGAGCGTTCAGGCCACAGCAGGTGAAATGTTCAGAATTAATACATGTAGCCTGTTAATCTGCTGGATGTGTGATGGCACCATGTGGATTCTCTGTTCAGTTTCATCAGATTGAATATAGATTTTATTGAATAGTCACTACTTTGATTTTAAAAACAGATTATGACCAGATCACCCCCCCCCCCGTCAGTCAAAGACAACAGTGTGATCTAAGGAGGAGATATACCTTTAAATAACTGCAGCAATAGTACTGACTCAGGAGGATTGGACACAGATGTTTTTTGACGTATTTTTTCATTTGTAAACATTTTTGAAAATGTACTGCAACCTTTTCCTTGCGATTCACAATTATGTCCTAGTTAGTGTTGGTCTGTCAAAAAAAAAATCCCGATAAAACATATGGAGGTTTGTTGTCGTGACAAAATGAGAAAAAGGTCAAGGAGTAAGAAACGTTGTTGTAAGGCACAGTCACAGCATAACAAGTTTTAACATAAAAATACATTTTCAAAAACATCGGCAACAAGGCTGCATGTCCTCGGCTCCTCTCTGAAGCACTACGGCTTGGGGTTTCTTGATTTAATGAGCATAAACGGCCTCTAAGCATCACTAAGATATCTCCAGACCAAACCTGACAGGGCGTGACCTGCAGCTGAACTGGCCTCTGCTTGGCCACTCCAAACACACACACACACGCAAACGCACACTCCTCCCCAACCCCCTGATAAATAACTTCACACAGCAAACAGAGGCCCATCAGTCAGCCTGCACATAGCTAACAACAGGGCTAGGACAGAGATTGATGGAGAGATACAGACAAATAAAGAAAGAAAGGGAGAAGACAAGACGAGGGGACTGGGAAGAAAGGTGGGGGCATATTGTGAGGGCATCCAACACTGGAGAGCAGATATCACACAGGAGCCCGAGCCAAGCAGCAGAGGAGGCCAAGTACTGTAGACCTGTGAAAGGCAGTCTGTGTTGCCGAGCTGTGACATTTGTTTCTTATTGTCTAAGTGGCAGCTGCAAGCGTCCCCCCCAACCCCCTCTGCCCCCGGCGAGGGCCCCTCGGCTTTGCTCTGGCCCGGCTTGACAGGGAGGTAACCATATTAGGACGCGTATGGTAAAGTAAACAATAACATAGTTGCAATGAGATGGAAATTTTTTAGCTAATGGTGTTTGTCATTCCTGTTTTCAGTGCACTGGGCCCTGGGTTTAATTTTTTTTTTTTTTCTTTCTGCTCAGCCAGAGAGACTTTGTTTATGAAAACAACGCAGAAGCCAAGGCTAAAATCAGAGAGAGAGAGGGAGGGAGGGGGCGGGCGGGAAAGAAATCATAAATAAATATCAGCTTTAAAAAAATGCCTCCACTTCTGTCGTTTGATTACACAAATAAACCCACATTTGGTTAGGAATAGCTATTCTCTGGTTTTTGTCCATTTCAGGCCACGTCCACACTGCTGCGGGTACATTTCCCTCCCTATTGATGTTCCCATAAACTCGAGCTGAGTAACAACAAGAAATAAAAAAAGTGATGTCAACAAAAATATTATTAAAGTTTTCACTGCCCTATAAAAAAGGGATTGTGGGAGGAGAATGCAAAGGCAAAAAAAGAAGTGACTTCACTTTTAAGCCTCCCACAACATGATACTGTATACTCTAAGCTTATTTCCCTGCAAAAATTCCATATACATCTCTTACCAACCTTTACACAAACCACAGTGGTGTGGGTCAAGTTTGGATCGAAACCCAAAGCTGTCATTAAACAATCGGTGGATTCCCTCGAACAACAGGAAGTAAAACTGCATCCACACTTTTCTGCTTTCGGTTTAAAACTATTTGACATTATTATGTGGACCAATGACCAGCAGGAAGATCATCTGGATAAGTGCTGACTTTTGAGCCACCCCCAGCAGAAACCCCAAAGATGTTCGTCACATTGAACAGTCTAAACCACATGTGTCAAAGTCAAGGTCCGGGAGCCAAATACGGCCTGCCATAGCCATTTATGTGGCCCTCTAAACTCTAGAGGACCATATAATGAGAACATTACAGTTCTATTTGTGTGCACCTAAATACTATTTTATTGGTTAAATCAAATCAGTGTTTATTTGAATAGTCCTAAATCACATCATTGTGAAAAGATATTCAGTACTAGAAAAAGTTGCATTTCCTGCGAAAATGCAGTGTGAATGCTGTTAGCTGAATTTATTTGCAGAAAATGGCTGAAGTATTTGAAGTCAAATGTAGAAGACCTGCTGAAGTGTAATAAACAGAATCAGCACAAAAAAGAAAAATAGTGTGCCAACCCTACCACAAAGAAAAACTGTCACAATTAGCTTAAATAAAAAGTTGAATATTATGAATACCGAAAGATATACCCGGAAAAAAAAGAATGAGCAGAATAGTTGAAAAGTAGAATGGTTAAAATAGCACAAAGTATGCAGAAGTAGTTGAAGTTCAAAAAACGTACGGAAGTGTATGGTAGCATGTTGCCAAACACAAACATGTTGCTTAACAATAATTCAATCCATTCAGTGTAATTAAAATAAGCTTAAAGGGAAGTGTTAGCTAAACATTAACAAAATCTATTTAGCAAGTTAACCTTAGCTGTTAAGTCAAAATTAGCCTAAATTTTGATACCAACTGTAATACTAGTTTTAGCTTAAATACTAGTGGTTGGATGTTGGCAAACACTAACATAATCGTTACCATGAACTTAATCCTTTCAGTATGTTAAAATCTTCCTCAAATGCAAATATTAGCTAACATTAGCTGAAATGCTAATGTTAGCGTAAATATTATTTTTAGCTTAAATGCTAGAGATAGCATGTTGGTAAGTACCAAAATGTTGGTTAACATTAAATCAATCCATTCATTATGTTAATTTTGGTTGTTAAGTCAAAATTAGCTAAAATTCCATTGTTAGCTTGAAAGACTTAAATTGCTATGGTTAGTAAAAAAGCTATTGGTAGCATGTTGGCATACATGAACATATTGGTTAACAATAACAATCCATTCAGTTTGTTAAAATCAACCCAAAAACCAAATGATAGCTAAAATTAGCTAAAATGATAATGTTAGCTAAAATGATAATGTTAGCTAAAATGCCACAGATATCATGTTGGCAAACACTAACATGTTGGTTAGCTGTATCTCAATCCATTCAGTAGGTTAACTTTAGCTATTAAGTCAAAATTACCTAAAACGCTAATGTTGGCTAAAATTCCACAGATCACATGTTGTCAAACACTAACATGTTGGTTAGCTGTATTTCAATCCATTCAGTAGGTTAACTTTAGCTATTAAGTCAAAATTAGCTAAAATGCTAATGTTAGCTTAAATGCTAGTGTTAGTATAATGGATAACAATAGTAAGTTAGCTAAAAAATATCTTACTTCATTTATAATGCCTAAGATTGCCTAAACACACAAGTCTGTGTAACAGCCATTTAAAAGTAATCACTGTTTTCCAGGTGTTGGAACAGTAAAATGCCCACTGTTGCCTGCCTAGTGCCTGAAGTATTTGAAGTCAACTGTAGAAGACTTGTTGAAGTGTAATGCACAGAATCAGCAGAAAAAAGAAAAGTAGTCTACCAACCCTACCGCATAGAAATACTCACAATTTGCTAAAATGCCAGTGTTACCTAAAATCAGCTAAATTCCAATTATTACCCAAAACGCTAGAAGTGCATTTGGGAAAGACAACTATGTTGGTTAAAAGAAGACTTATCAGCTAAATTCCAAATATTACCCAAAACGCTAGTAGTAGCATGTTCGGAAACACAACTATATTGGTTAAAAGAAGACTTATTATATTCAGTAAATTGACAACAAGCTATAACACAATTAGCTAACATGCTAATGTTAGCTAAAATGCTAGTGGTAGCATGTTGCCAAACACAAACATGTTGGTTAACAATATTTCAATCCATTCAGTGTAATAAAAATATGCTTAAAGGGAAGTGTTAGCTAAAATTAGCTGAATTAGCTTAAATTTTGATACTAACGGATATACAAGAGTTATCTTAAATGCTAGTGGTAGCATGTTGGCAAAGAGTATCATGTTTGTTACCATAAACTTAATCCTTTCAGTATGTTGAAATATTCGAAATAATTAAATGATTATCTAAAATCCCACTGTTAGCTTGAATGAGCTAAATTGCTATGGTTAGCAAAAAAGCTATTTGTAGTATGTTTGCAACCATAAATACATTGGTTAACAATAACTTAACCCATTCAGTTTGTTCAAATCAACCCAAAAACCAAATAATAGCTAATGTTAGCTAAAATGCTAATGTTAGCTAAAATGCCACAGATAGCATGTTGGAAAACAATAACAATGTTCGTTACCATGAACTTAATCCTTTCAGTATGTTAAAATCTTCCTAAAATACTAATATTAGGGAACATTAGCTAAAATGCTCATGTTAGCTTAAATGCTAGAGATAGCATGTTGGTAAACACCAACATGTTGGTTAACAGTATCTAAATCCATCCATTATGTTAATTTTAGCAGTTACGTCAAAATTAGCTAAAATTTTATTGTTAGCTTAAATGAGCTACATTGTAATTGTTAGTAAAAAAGCTATTGGTAGCATGTTGGCAAACATGGACATATTGGTTAACAATAATTCAAACCATTCAGTATGTTACAATCAACCCAAAAACCAAATTATAGCTAAAATTAGCTAAAATGCTAATGTTAGCTAAAATGCTAATGTTAGCTTAAATGCCACAGATAGCATGTTGGCAAACACTAACATGTTGGTTAACTGTATCTCAATCCATTATGTATGTTAACTTTAACTATTAAGTCAAAATTAGCTAAAATGCTAATGTTAGCTTAAATGCTAGTGTTAGTATAATGGATAACAATAGCAAGTTAGCTAACAATATCCTACTACATTTATAATGCCTACAATCGCCTAAACAGACAAGTCTGTGTAACTGCCCTTAAAAAAGTAATCACTGTTTTCCAGGTTTTGTAACAGTAAAATGGCCGCTGTTGCCTGCCTAGTACCTATGAGACTGTTTTGATCATCATATTTTACAGAGTAATCAAAAGTACTGGTGAACTGATTTGTATTAAATCTACAATTTGTTTGAGATATCTTACAATAACCCTGAAACGTCAGTTTTATAGTGGAGGCCATAATGTATAGTAATTCTCTTTCTACCACAAGAGGGAGATCCAACTAAAGCCATGAAAAGGCCTGCCATTTTTCGACCAATCACACGCAGGCTCTCACTGGGGAAGACAGCCTTAGTGCTGCACCTCACTTATGTCTCCTAATTTCTCAGCCGTTTTAACAGGTAACGCAACTTCCGAACTACTCTTAATAACTTAAGAACCGTAATCGCGTATCGTCGTCACCAATGTACCTTTATATCGGAACGGATAGGGGAACGCTCTCAAACCACTCAATTTGTTTAAAATATAATATTACAGCCATAAAATTACGTTGAATATGTTGATAAATTTGATGGAAACATTAATCTGTCCTTCCTTAGTCCCAAACTACATCCTCTTACTCGGAATATATAAGGCCTATCGAAATTATTCTTTCACTGTGAGTATCAGCAGGCTTTGATGAAGAATCATGGTTCATTTCATGTGTGTACCTCAATCTGTCTAGGAGCAGTGATTTTGTAAAAATGAGCATGATTTTGGCATTTTTGAATCTGAGCCGTTTTAGCGAAGAGCAGATTTGTTACACTCGAACAACCAAAACTTATGGAGAAACGGTAACAGGTATCAAAAAAGTTGTTGAATCATGAGCGTCAGGAAGGTCTGAAGTTATATTGGCACAAGGCTCATGTTTCTACGTCACATCGTTTATGAGATATGACTTTACGAATATGAGTCAGAATCCAGCTGTCCTCCGAATTTTTGCTCAGTCCCAATGCATTCCTATGGTCCCTCCTGGGTGCGGCCACTTTGCTTCGGGTCGATTTGCCAAAAAACTGTAACTGTCACATAAATTTTGGTAACATTTCCTGAAGCAAAAATTTTAAACCTACGTTTTGATATATAATATGTGCAGAAAGAGTGAAATATGAGCGAGTGAGCGGAGGTTGTTCGTGGAAAATGAGGAAAGTGGAAATGTGTAATTCTGCTAGAGTGGGCCACTCAAGCTTAATTGCTTTGCTCCCATAGGAATGCATGTATTTTCAGAAATCTGATCATTTCGGGACCACAAACTTGAGGAAAGATTGTATGAAAACGGTACAAGTTAGGAAGAAGCCGAGACATACAGTAATAGCTGAAGAGTATGACTACATTTTAAGATTTGAATGGTGTTTCTAAGTGGAAGTATGTGGAAGTAGTTAGTTTTGCAAAACAGGCTAAATTTAGCGGAATTTTTGAGGTTTTCCATTCATTTCAATGGGACCAAAAAAAGCATAAAAAGTTGAATATTATAAAAAGTATGAAGGTTATGAATACCAAAAGATATAGCCAGAAAGAGCAGAATAAGCCGAATAATTGAAAAGTTGAATGGTTAAAATAGCACAAAGTATGCAGAAGTAGATGAAGTTCAAAAAATGTACGGAAGCAACCAGAAGAAGAGTGCCTACAGCATTCACACTAATTATTTCATTTTAAGAAGTACTCTTCGAATGCGGAGACAGATATTCATAGTATTTTAACAGTTTGTTAAAAATTGCTTTAATACTTTCTGCCACAACCGGCCCTTTAAGGGCATTCCTGGTCGTGATGTGGCCCAAAATTTCTTTGAGTTTGACACCCCTCGTCTAAACTCAACGATCGTGAAATAAAACATATGCTGGTCTAATTCATCCATATCTTATGGCATTTGTACTGGTCTAATTTTAAGATGGTTATGGTTGGTGGTTTTTTGTTTTCAAAAATAGAATGAAGTTTCATAATCTAAACGTGTGTTTTTAAGAAACTCTGTATAGCTCAGAATGGTCAAGTTCAGGTTTGATCTTTTTGAGTATTTTCAAAGTTTGAACTAAAGATACAAAATCTCAGTCAAGAGTTTCAAAAAACTGTGAAATAGCCCTTTAAAGCATCTTTTAGCCTCATTGGAAGCTAAAATGTTAGCCAGTTGCAGTAGAGCTTACAAATTATTTCAACAATGTCTGTCAAAAAAACATTTTTTCTACCAAATACCTAAAATGCTGCCTCATGAAAGATTTAAACAGGGGCGGAGCCTTCTTCGATGTTCATATAACCGAGAGTTATCAACCTGCTTTACTAACAAGCCTTTAGTTATCACCTCTGGCCATACAACACAGTGTCACTTGAGAACTACTTCCTCATAATTATTAGTTTGAACTTACTTCCCCAGATGAAACCCATTGCTTACAGCGACTGAACAGAACTTTGCCAGACAAATTTCACTTTGATGAGGAATATTAAGTTGCTTAGTCATAGTTACACTCATTCTTCAAAAGATATTGTAGAGGGGAAAATGCAGCAAATGTTTCAAAGTCAGGAATTGAAGCCCAGACAGCCGTATCTAGGGTTGAAAGCCTGTAGGGCATCCACTCTACTTAAAACTAGTCAAACTTAGCTTTTTGTCCAGCACTGGTATGTGATTTCAGTGTACTCTTCATCTAGACTATCCAACATCCAGGCCTTTTTGAGGTAAATAAACATTGCACTAGCTGCAGTATGGCACCGGACTTATGCCATTGGTATTTTATTTTTTAAAGCAACAATACTTTAAAACAAAGCAGAGACACAAAGGATGGCTGGACACCGCACCATGGATGGCACTGCTGTGTTTTATAATAATTATAACTATTGAGGCTTTTTATGTTGTTACCTCACATGTATCTGAAGTGGTTTGCCCTTAAAGGCTATTGAAGATGGATTTTAAGCAATTATTGAAAACCATTTTCTAATCAAACCAAGGGTTGCCTGTTTTCCAGTCCTGATAAATACTTTACATTTCTACCATTACAAAGTACCTGGTAGAAGATTAACATTTAATTCCCTAAATAAGGAGATGTAATCCAGTTTCAGGAGCAGGTTTATGAAAGCCATAAATGCTTTGATCTGCTCCGTTCTGTGATTTTCAGGTTAAATGGTAAAATGAACAGATTCTTTTCTCCCCATCATTTATTCTAAACACAGAAACCAACATCTTCTATTTTAATTCACTTATTTGAGTTACATTTAAAAAAATCTAATAACGGTAAGGGAAATATGATTTGATGCATAAATTGGGAAAATTCTGTAATTCATTTTCTGTTGGGAGTCTAAACTACTACTACCTCTATCGAGAGACATGCAGCAATTTCTTCTCCTTAATGTGTCGTATCCCCTGGTTCAAAATCAGCATATGCAGGTCGGACCTCAGAGAAAAGACGAAATCAGCCAAAGCAAAACTGACTGTTGCATCTTTAGTAAGAAAACTTAAATTCTATAACTTGAACTACAACAAATGGAGCAAATAAATGTGGGGGAAAAAAACTCAATGGAAGTAGCAAATTTTGGACAAAATGTAGTTTAGGACAATTATCTGGAAAATGTGGACATAATTACATTTTTCTTGGCCCAAAATTGGAAATATTAAAAGTTTTAAAAAATATATAGAGTGTGACCACAAAGGCATTTAGCTCGGTTAAATGAAAGAAAATACTGGGAATAAAGATGACACAGTGAAGTACTGAGAAGTGTGTTTGCCATTAATCTGTTTTTGAAAAAACATAAAAGGCAAACAGCCGCGGAATCTTTTCAGCAGCATTACAGTGTGTCACTCTCATCCTAGCTGAGGTTCGATATATTACTATAGGCAGTGAATTTCACAGAAAGAAATTACAGATATACAAAGATTATGAAAATGGAACTTCATTGCTCTCGCTCAAAATTATTTTAGCCTTTTCGCCCAAGTCAGTGAACGAGTTAAGATCAGAACCCAGGATTGTGTAGAAATAGAAAAGTGAGTTAGAACACGTTAGAACTCCATTCAAAAGTTCGGGGTTTTTTGTCTTTAAATTCAGCTTCCTTTCAAGCTTCTTCTCCAAACAGCTTAATGTTTCACTCATCACTTGTTTTCCTAACTTTTCACTCCCGAGACTTTCTTTGCCTTTATCACTTATTTCCAGGTAAAGGAACAGCCTGACTGCATGTTTGCGTGTGTGTGTGCAGCTAAAAACAAAGATACATTTTTTCCCACTCCTTCTGAGTTACCAATGTCGATTCACAAGCCGGCCATTAAAAAACAAAGCTTCACCTTAGCACAGAGGTGAAAAATGAATAATTCCTCGCTGTCCACAAAAGCAGAAAGCAGAGTCTTCCACTTATGTCCTCTCCACATGTTGACTTCCTTTGTTTGGTTTTCAGCCACTTCTCTCCCGCTCTCCCTCTCAGCCTCATTCCTAATCTCGCAGCGAAAAATGCAAGCTGTTTATTTGCGAAGGGCTGAAGCCATTCCATTAAGTAGCCCCCGCCAGGTGCTTTATCCCTAAAAGGGATTTGTTTTCTAAAATAAACAGAGAAGGAAAAAAGACGACTCGTAATCAGCATGACATGCAGTGAGTTGCAACGAAGTCAGGATACCCAAATCAGAACGGCCGCAGCTCAAAGGAAAACTTCTGTAACTCGCCACAAAACACAGAACTTCTTCAACATGTTTTATTGGGATTTGGAGGAACAGACCAACACAAAGAAGCACATCTGAAACTAAAATGCGTGGCGTGCATTTGAATTCGGCGCTCCTGTGGCAATACTCGGTAGAACATCTTCAGATGGAGAGTATCTGTAAACATTAAAGTTTTTCCACAGATTCTCAATTAGATTTAGATCTAGACTTTGACTTGGCCGTTCCCTGAAAACCAATGTGTCTTTGCAGTCTCTAACAGGTTTTCTTCCAGGACTGCCTTGTATTTAGCTGCACCCATAAAATCTGGCAACCTGCCCCACCGTACTGAACGGAAGCACCCCCACAGCATCATGCTGCCATCATAGTGTTGTCCATTAATTCCATTACTGAGATCAAATGAGATAAAGATAAACTCTATATGCTAACTGGCTAAGTCTTGGTTGATTTAATTTAGTAGTATCAGAGTAAAAGGGGCTGAATATTACGTATTATTCTTTTCATGCGTTTAGTGTCCTTCATTTGCAGAAAGTCAACGCAATTATTAAACAGGAAAAATGCTAAACCTTCATTTGTTGTTATATCTATATGTAAAAACATAACAAGGAGCTCCATCATGCAGACCCTTGGACTACGCCATTTTGGTTGCCTAGAATTGTTGTTAGCCTAATGTTCCTGCCAACTCTGACCAGCTTCTCTGTCCTCGTCAAAAAACAGCATTCCCACAGCATGGTGCTGCCATCAAAATATATAAACAAGCCTCTAATTAGCTAAGTTTTGCAAGCGACTGGTTGATTTAATTGAGTAGTATCAGAGTAAAAGGGGCTGAATGGTACAAAATATTCTTTTCACCAGTGATATACTTTCTACATAGTATTGGAGACGTGTGATAAGGGTTCTGGTGCTTTAATCAATCAAGTTTTTTTACTATAGATTATAGAGAAAGGTAAAAATACTCTACATTTTTTAGTTTGTATCCTTTTTGTTTGTTTGCTTTAATTTGTTAAAATTGCTACTCCTTTTATATTGTTTTATAATTTTTGTCACAGAGGATTCAGTTCCTATCAGGAATTCTTTTTACACACACACACACACACACACACACACACACAAATGCAACACTGTACAGTTATTTGGCTCCAAAAACAACAAATCAATCCCAGAAACAGAGTTTATCACTTTTTCTTTTACTTCTGTGATATTCTTTTCATTTCACCTGTAAGACAGCTCATCTGCAGATGGATTTTGCTTACTTTTGTCACTTCAGTCAATCTGCCATGCTAGCCGTCTGCACCTGGCCGCTGGCTGACACTATCAAAGCCGGACCACACTGTATGAATGTGTCAATAAGTTTTTCGGACCAGGAGAAGACGTGCCTGTTTGTCGCTGATAGAAAAATAGATTGAAACTGGACGCTTGTGTCCCCCCCTCCTCCATCCCTACCCCTCAATCCAGAAGGTATTTTAAGTAGGTCTGAGATCACACATCTGCGATAGCATTATCGGCCCATTTCCACCCAACTCATCAGAGAGGATCATTCACGTGAGAGGTGCAACAGAAGGATGCCCTGTTGTGTAACATACTGTATTCGGCGTTAGGCGTGCATTTAAGTGTGCAACCTGTTTAGTCAGACGACACCGAGCTGGGCGATCTGCCAGAGTGTGTCCTGATAGCAGCTGATGCGGCCGTGGGAGTGCAGCATCAGATAGGGAGAGCAGGCGGTGGCCAGGTGAGGGTGTCGAGAATGCTCTGACACATCCTGCGATCTCAATCAACAGGAAAAAGGCATAAGGAAGCAACAGCGTCGCTTTGTGCCTCCCGCGCCGGCCTCCGTTGTCATGCGCTTGTAGGGACGATAATTTTTCATTTTCATGCCGCCCCGCGTCTATTCCGCCTGTCACTGTTTGTAACCAAAGCAGATAAGCTCGGAGAGTAGATTACGGTACTTACAGTGCATGAAAAACACAGCGACTAAACTGCCAGTGACAGAAGCATTTAACTCTCTTGCTGAAAATCTCCCCCATGTGGCACTTTCGCTACAGCGAGTTGTTTATTATGTTCCGAGCTAGGCATAAGCGATTAAAGGAGCTCTTAAGAATCAAAGTGTTATAAATGCATGGAAACACAGCCGGCTGTAAATGCCACAGAATTAGAGGCTTACCAAGCCTAATACTAATACATGGCAATTTTCAGCTTGATGCTGATATAAAGAAATTACTTTTTTTTTTTAAGTAAGCAATAAATGCAGTGAGGGGAACTATTACAGAGGCCCCTATTTTCCTCCCATACATAAATCTGAACACGACCTTTCTGAGGTTGCAGCTCGTCGCGCAGCCACTTGTTTATTCATAACGCTTCCATAAAACGTGGATTAGACAAAGGAAGTTCAACAGTCAGATGGAGAGCAGCAGAAACCAAAGCAACTGCTGTAAATAGTGGGCGAAACTTTATGTTTGCACAAGGCATGGGATCAGAGAGGAGATTGACTCGGCAACAATTCGCATCAGCTGGAAGAAATGTTCTCGATTCATTAGAGATCCATGTTCCAGCTTGATAGGAAGTCCCTTTATGCATAGTTACTACTCCCTCCTATGTTATTTCACCACTTTTTAACTCTCCTTTCTGTGGTGGGTTAGTTGAAGTTTTAGTTTTGTGAACATTTAGAAAAGATATCCCGGAGATAAATGGGGGGAAAAAAGATTAACGGGTCAAAACAGGAAAAGATTCGAAATCCTTTGCTGTGCACTGCCGACCAGCTGGCGGAGAAAATGGCTGCCAAGCTCTTTCTTCGCGAACTGAGAACGACAAATTTGGCTGTTTGGAAAAAAGAACGACAGCCGTGTTGTGGAACCTAATGGTTCCCACCTATCACTCTTGTTAATATAGAAGTGTGGTGATTCAAATAATATCCCATTTTAACAACAGAAGGGAGAATTGTTACTTTTCTTATTTAAATTCTAAAAAATAAAGAAACTATATGATGTTAAACATTTTTCTATAAACAACGTGCTCTTGTGGTTGTTTTTCCTCTAGGTTATCATATCACCCCAGCCCATGCTTAGTCAGCACAGTGGGCTGTTTTGTTTATGTGTGTTTATACAAGCTAAATGAAGCTGTTTGCTGGAATAATATTTGGAAGCTCTCCAGATAAAGAATGAGACGTCTGATGATTGTCTTGCTGTTGGAAAGCAGGATGCCATCGGACCAGAGTGAACTGGTCCAGCCGGCCTCTATCTCCCAGCTACGCTGCTGCCACAAATCTGTGTCAAAACTTTTGTCAGGCTGCTTTTAACCCTGCACTTTGAAATCCCTTTGTGCTTCTTCCTACCGTACGCTGGATTCCCCCCACCCCCACCCATGTTTTTTTTTTCCCCACACACTCGCCCCGTTTGACTTCACTGCACTTTAATGGAGCTTTTCACAACAAGACGTATTAATCGCGTAAGCTGCCGTGGGGATTTTCTGCACAAGCAAACGCAATCAAAATCACATTGGACGCTCGTGTCAATAATTAAGCTGATTTGGGCCACATTAGCATTAATTACACAATCATTTGGAAGATTTCAGCACTGATCTTTCATCTGGAACACACAGCTGAGGGGCCCCGGTGAGGCAAACCTGAGCATGTGGATGCGCTGAAGATAAACTGCAAACAACCATCCAACGTGAAACACGCCACTTCCAAAGGATCTGCTCCTGAAACTGTGGCTGTTGCACAGAGCTTCCTGATCAGGGATGTTTGTTTCCAAGGATTTGAGACTTGATGTAGAAGGAGAAGAAAGGAAAACCTATTCAATTTTACAGAGATCCTGGTGATCTCTTTATTTTTACACTAAAAAACAGAGGACTAGACAAGGTAGAAGAGCCATTTTGCAGAATACTGTGATGAGGAACTCCTCCCCTCACTTACTTTTGTGCTTTTCCATAATAGATAAAGAAGAAGCGGCTTGTAATAGTCAATAAAATAATGTTTTAACTGATCTAAAGCCTTGTGATGTCTGTTTGTGTATCATACCCAACTTTTTCACATTCGACTTTTCTGAAACAACCACAGATACGCCCTGATATATGATCTGAGGGGAGAAAAAAACCATTTAAAACCAAAACATTATAGAGCTCTACTGATCATTCACCTACCATCTCAACTGTAATGTTGTTTAAAAGAGTTTCTAGGGAGAATGCTACAGGCTTACCATAGTTTCAACTACAACTACAATAAACATGATCGCTACATACACATGCATATTCTGTAAATATCTTTAAAATATCTTGCTCAGTTGCACATTCAAATCAGAGTATCCCATTTTTAATTTTAATAACCGCACAGTAGGCTTTGGTTTTGTAAGTTTGTTGTTAATATTCGAAATTGTTAATATTATTTTTGATTCTGTTTTTCTATGTTTTTCTTGTCTGAATCTAATTGCTTCTATTACCTGTCACTTTGCTGCTGTTACAGCTGAATTTGCCCTCTGTGGTACAATAAAGGATTATTCTATTCTATTCTTCTATAATAAGAGTCAGTCATCAGGACATATGTCGACTATAATCATCAGTTATTTGTTTTCTACAAAGTACTCTCTTTTAGCCATTGCTGCACACTGCTGATCAACTGGCTGAAAATACGTCTTTCCTCAGTATTTTTACAACATGCAAATCAGGATTTTTTTTTAAAACTCTTGTATGGAAATCTCCTCAAGTGTAGAATTAAGCCCTTCTTTTCTTTTGTTAACATCTAACATCTCATCTGGTAGCATCAGTGTATGAAGATCAATGAACGCAAAGTCTATTCATGCAGTAAATACATCCCAAAATCTATAATGTTGTTGTTGTTTTTTTATGAGCTTGTAGTTGCTTCCATGTGTTTGTCCTGTACTTGTTTCCGAGGACTGAGACTTGATGTAGAAGGAAAAGAAAGTAAAACCTATTTAATCAGTTTGTTGGAGGGTTTCTATTCTCTTTACATGAAATGAAAGTCTAAATTCAGCTTTTGTTGAAATTTGAATTATTTGGCTTGACTTCTTATATAAAAATCCTTCCTAAAATTTGAAATAATTGTGAATACAAGCCCTGTTATGCCAAAATTTTAGACTAAAAAACACATGATTACCATCATCATCCAGGTCTTCATTTTGAACTATTAAATTGTCTCAAATATTATTATTAGGACAAAGGAGGTATAAAAAGACAGAGAAATGCGGAGTTGAATCTAATTTGATGTATTGGCTACAAAACCAGAAACCATTATTCAAACATGTCGCATACATATAGTGATATCAAACCGATGGGAAAAATTATTCACACTGAACAAAGATGACTCAAGAGAGACAACCCTCTGATGCCCCGAGCTCCTGAGTGTTAACGGCATCATGCATACAGTACACACAGATCGCTTCCCTTAAAGTTCCACTGCAGCACAGTTGACCATCTAAAGTTCCCACTCACTGGTGTGAAGACTGAACAGGCAATAACAACCCAACCGCCGTAAAGATCCCAACCGCCATGTGTGCCCCAAAGCAATACCTTCTTGTTTTGCAAACAGGGAATTAACATGATTCAAACTTTGTCCAAGGCGACCAGCTGTGTCCACGTTTCCTTGTAACTCCCTCCTCCGTGCGAGTTCAAGCTATTATTACGCTGCTGATGAGAAGACTAACCTCTGTCCCTTCACTACTCACTATGCTGGTTTCAGAACGGCAGCTCGTCAAAACCCCGACCGGGCCGCACCTGCTGGATCCCATGATCCACCCACAGATCGCTCCCACCCCACAAACACACACAAAATGCAGTCCACAAACAAGAAAACCACACAGCGTTTTAGTTAATTATCAAGCCAATTCAATAGTGCATTCACACACACACACACGCACGGAGGCTGCAGTCTGGTGAATGATTGTGTGCTTACCTTCTACAAAGACTTGCTCATTCAAAGCAATCTCCAGTTCCAGCGGTGGTAAAACAGCCTCCTCACCCTGCAGACAGAAAAAAATGGGGAATTATTCATAGTCAGTAAATAATTAACAATAATGTCATCAGCACTTGCAAGGCAGACGCACGGAGTGCCTGAGTGGAAGCTAAACAGTACCAACGAGGCCAGCGGTTGGTATTGATTCAACTATGTAACATACACAACCTGTCTAATATGTTCTGAGAAATCATCAGCACAAATCAATTCTTTGCATTCCTGGGCTGTTTGCTTCCTCCTCCCCCCCGTACCAGTCGCTGTAGGCCGCTAAGAACGTGAGAGCTACCACCTGAGGTCTGAGCGGCGCAGGAGGCACCTTACCTTCCCAGAGCCTGGAGTCCCAGAGCCTGGAGTCCCAGCGCGACACATCCTCGCATTCCATTCTGTCAGTCAACTAAAACTACACCCACTGATGATAACGCATGAACAATGAGCCTGTCTGTGACTGCTGAATGGTTTATTTGCAAGACAAAAACGATTCATATTAACGGATGCTCTTCTTGCCATCCCATAACAACCACCCTCCCAGCTGGTAAACACCCTGCATCTTTACCTGTTCTGACCCAAGTCAACTCCCTGGGGGAGGCCCTGATCTGCATGCGCCAAGCTTCCCAGAAAAAAAAGAAGAAAAAAAAGACCACTCAACCCAGGAAAATAAAAAAAAGAGAGAAGGAAACAAAATCTTATTTTTATGATAAACGAAGAAGTGACTGTGGGCCTCTATCATGGGTGAATTTGAATAAAAGCATTAAAGCATATCCAAATATGTAAAAAAAACAAAAAAAAAAACGTCTTTCTTGCACTGTTCTTTTTGGCCGTTTACATTTGACAGTCAAAATTGTGGCCAAGCGTTTGTGCGAGTGTTTATCTAAGACAGTGAAGTGAGATTAATTAAAAGAAGAAGAAAAAAAACACCACAGCACACACTGTCTAGTTTTAGCTTTAAAGCTAACAGTCACACTGTTAGCATCAAACTCACTTCAAATACAGCAGAACGACATACCCTGTTGTCAGCCCTTTTATTAGTTTTGATCAATTGTTCTACATTGTGATTTAATTGAGATTAAACCTACGATGCCTCTGGTGACATCACATAAGGCATGAGGGTACCGATCAGAGTTCTTTTAAGTATGTCCATCTGTAGTTTTCCTTTTTTGTTTTTCCCTCCTATTATCTGCATGCTTTTATCCCCCCCTTTAAAGTTCACTTGTACTTTTTTCAGCCACAGCAAAACATTTGAGAAAACTGCGTGTATATTGGGAGACCACAATAAACCTAAAGATGCACTGAAAAAAAAGAAAACAGCGGTTAGTGGAATTTTCAGCTTGATCAACCCTGACTAGCCAGTCAGAAACTCAAAAGATCCGATCTGTTTGCAATCAGCGAAGACAACTTATCTAAACTACCAGGCATTATGGACAACACTCTTCATATAGATGACCTTTAACAGAATTTAGAAACTCCAGAAGACACAGGTGGAGCCCTCAACAATTGCCTGGATCAATGACTACCTGACAAACAGACCACAGTTTGTGAGATTGAAGAATTGTGTGTCAAACTGGGTGGTTTGCAGCACAGGAGCACCACAGGGGACCGTACTCTCACCATTCCTTTTCACTTTGTACACCTCAGACTTCCAATATAAGTCAGAGACCTGTCATCTGCAGAAATACTAAGATGACTATGGATCAGAGATGAACTAGAAGCTGAAAAACAGAGCTGGTGGACCACTTTATTGCATGGAGTGGAAACAATCGTCTCACCTTGAATGTGAACAAAACAAAGGAGATGATTGTAGAATTTCAGAAGAAACAGGAAGAGGTCAAAAACTGTTTGCGTCATGAGAGAAGAAATGGAGGTGGTTGAGGAGTATAAATACCTCGGTGTTCACCTGGACAACAGACAGTATTGTAGACTCATAAGAAGGGACAGAGCAGACTGTACTTCTTGGGGAGCTTAGGTCCTTCAAGGTTTGCAGCAAGAGAGTAATCTCTTCAGCCATCATCTGTTGGGGTAGCAGCATCAGAGCCAGGGACTCAAAAAAAGGCTCAACAACCTGATAAAGAAGGCTGGTTCTGTTTTTGGGAAGACTGAGGAACATCTGGAGATGATGTTGCAAAGAAGGATTCTTGATAAAATCAAGACAATTATGGACAAGCCTGAGCATCCTCTTTATGAGACTACCCAACAACAACAGAGTGTCTTCAGTCAGAGGCTTCTTCAGACCTGCTGCAACACAGACCTCAAGAGGAGATCATTCCTGCTCACAGCCATCAGCATCTACAACAACTCTTTGAAGAACCTTGAATAATATGAGTCACAACAGCCTTTAATTTCCCTCTGGGATCAATAAAGTATTTGTGAATTTGAATGTCACTAATAAAAATAAGCAATTTTCTAGTTATTTTCAGTATCAGTGAGATGTCCAAAATAAAAATAAAAATCAGTTAAAACATGTATAAAGCTATTTAAAAGAAAAGCCGTTTCCTCCAGACATGTCTGTAATTTATTTGGGGAGAGAAAAAGCGAGAGAGAGCAAGACTTTCAGCAGATAACAAAATTTCGATGTATTACAGCAAAACTGTCCAGTGTTAGAGCAATATTTCAAGGTTATGTCAATTAATTGATCATTACATATTAGTAAAGGCATCTAAATATGACATATGGCATATGAAATATGGCATAATAACAGATCATTAGAGTCAGTGTAGCGGCCATTCACCTAGTCTGATCTAACTGCGTGACTCCTCAACTGTGAGGAGTGCTTGGTTAACCTTGCAATGAAGACTTAACATTGGGAGACTGAAGGCAGAAGCTGCTTACAGAAGACAGACATGATCTGGGTGCGTGACAGTCTGAGCGTTGGCCCACACAACCTCATGTACAAGAGTGGCCGTAATAAAATATAAGAAACACCAATCCAGACTTCAGCCTCATCCTTATGGAAGGAAGAAGATATTTTCTTTCCATAACACCTGTTGAAACTTTGTAGGCTTTCACCAACTTCTAATGAACATACTAGATTTTGAAGCATTGCAAAACAGTAAAGTTAAGGTAATTACATTATCAAGGAAATACAAGATGTCTGTTTTAGTAATGCTGATTGTGCCAATCACTAATGGATAAAAAAAAACTTGGTATTCATTTCAGATTCTCATATAGGTGGTGTAACGTTGCCTCTGCTCTTAATATAAATAACTGATGAATGCTCAAGCCAGGAAAACTAGGAAAAAAAAGTGAATGCTCTTCTAATTTCTACTTTTGTTACAGTTCCAACAGAGAAACTGAAATTTGCTAAAATCAGCATCAACATGTCAAGGTTTTGCAAACGCAAGCAATCACAAATCGTCTACAACAACTGATCGGCACATCTCAAATAAAATCGTTTGTGAAGAGGACCACTGCAGCCTTGAGTGGCTGGATTTCATCATCAAAGAGCTTCTATTTCTTTCAAAGTTGTTGTCATGCTCAACCGTGCTTATCATAGCTTGGGGGTCACTGAGGTCAAACTCTGTCTCAAATAAGATTGATCTTATCTTGCAGCTCAAATACAACTTAAATGCACGAGAATCTATGTTGAAATATTTCAAAAGTTACATATCTGTCTTTTTGTTTACTAATTCTAGTAGATCAGATCAGTTCTCTGTGCTCTTCCCCGCATACATGCTAGGGATGCACAATGTATCTGCATTAACATCATCACTGTACAATGTTTTGTCATTTTTCTTTAACAAACCGGGGTCAGCTTCGTAAGTAAAATAGGTCGATATTACCAATCTTTGTTTATTTCAATCTTGCTGCCATTTGTTATGTGTTTCAGGAAGGGAGAGGGTTGGTGATGTGCTATTGGTTTGGCCATCTGACAGTGATGGGGATGCAGCGCAGGATTCTGGGGGGTTTTATCTGTAGCACAAAAGCAATGTCAGCGGGGTGGTTGGAAAAATATACAGCATCGGTAAATATATAGGCCATAAATCCAATATCAATATCGAATACTGATATTGGCCCAAATGTTCATATCGGTGCATCCCACATACATACCAAGCAGAATTAGCTGTTGTTTTCCTACTTTTTAAAATGTTTGTATTTTCTGAAATCCTGTGTCAGAAATCCATTTTTATGTGTTTTTAATGCACATTTGTTAGTTTAAAAAAACCCATATACACTCATGGATAGTACCTTTAATTATGAATTAAATGTCCTTGTTGAAAACATGAGTCAACACATAGCTCACTGTAAACTCTACTGAGGCTGGAACAATGAGCAAAAATGGACCATTCCCACATAACTACCCTATTATTGTGATTCATTACACTTCAATTAACATATCATCAATGGAATTGTAAATCTATGGCGAGTGGTGACAAATGACAGATATTTTCACGTTCAAACTACTAAACATCATTAATTCCCATCACCTGAAAGAGCCCCGGGAGCTAAATGAGTTTACCCAATGTATAACATCCATTTAGATAAATGTTCCATCATTTTAATGATGGAACAGTTGAACTGGTGAGAAAAAGGCAACAACAGGATCCTGATAGCAGCTCTACGCCTTTTCTCCTTGTAATATAACGCCCATTTTGTAATACCTAAACAGATAATTGTCTCCATTTCAAACAGCACAAGGCAGTAATATTGCCATTTAGAGCAGTGGGGGTGCAGAGATCGCAGGGTGAGGATAAACAAGCACACGCTGCTTCACCCGGCTGGGAAAACCAAGCCCATCACACACTCCTGCATTGAGATTTTAGGGAATAGAACAACTCCTGGTTGAGATAATTACCCTCCTAGGTGGGTTATGTGCACACTCAGTAAGAGGTCTAAGCTAGGAATATGAATCAAAATGCAACAATTTCAGAAGACAAAGGAAGCTAAGAAGCATTTTTGTAAGCGTTTCTTTCTAAGGCCTGGAGCTAATGTTGTATTTCCGCCGTGTTAAACAAAGTGGAAAATAAAAAAGCAAGTGATTTTTGACAAAGAAACATCTCATAGCAGATACAAAGCAACAAAAATCCAGCCATCAGCGCCATACCTGAAGAAGATCAGATGATCCGGACACGTTTCTGTTCTTCATGCAAATACCACCACAAGTGTCACTGTAGCAGCTGGGGGAAAACACATCCAAACTGCCAATTTTCAGATGAAATGCATAATCAGAAGGGTTTTTTTTCTCTGCGGTAATGAAGCGCTGTGGTTACATCTGAGCATGAATACAGACTCATTGTATTCTGTCCACAAACCTGTGAAGTGGACTTGGCTATTTGCTGAAGGGGTCACAGCTTCACAATAAGCTCTCTAGTCCCAGGTATGTTATCGGTGCCTTTGGCTTTGTTAAAAGATTGCATGCTCAAAATATGAATTAATACCCCTCCACTGAAACGTACCCAATCCCAACAAAAAGCCGGCATTCACTGTGGACAGCTCTTCAGCTCCTCTAATGGACAGGCCGGCCCCTCTCTTCACACTGAGCAGACAAAAACCATAAGGGCCCATGAATATTTACCACTAAGTAAAGTTATTCCATTAATTACTCTAAACAGGCCTAATACTGTATCTGTGGCTACATCTGTGGCGGCTCGTTAATGAACCTTCACACATCATTACCATATTAATTAATGCTCAGCTCAATGGTTGTCAATAGAAGGCTGCCAGAGTCGTCTCGTGGTCCTTTCCCAGCCCATCCTGGATGTTTGGACCATTTGGCATCAGCAGCTGAATAAAATCGCCAGCATCTATTTATCGTGCCAGCACCCGCAGTGTGTTTGAATACAACAAAGATAAAGTTGGGATCCTGGCTCAACAAACCTCAGGACTGATGGATCTCTATTAGGAGCATTGTGTAAATAAAACACAAAAAAAAGAGGGCGTAGGAGGGTTCTGGCTGTGTGAAGTCGGTGATATCAATATGCAGGGTCATTGCTGTTTGTTTTTAGGGCGTGTGCATGATATTTTCCAAGTGTCTGCACTCTGAAACACAGGAAAATCTAAAGCATGACTCACTTCTCAACAAAAACAGCTGCTTACTGTACGATATGATGTGGGCTGTGGACTATTTTCCTCCCCACTCCGTTCTCCTCTTTGGGCTCTTTATTAAAAAAAGAACTGATTAAAATTAAAAACATGACTAAATCTCATAAAGACTTAAAAGCTTGCCATAATAAGAAAAAAGTGAGAGCAAAAACACGCACTTTTTTTCTTTCTCTGTTCTTCTGATGTGATTGGCAGCATCGCGGCGTCATATTGTAAAACCCAAACAGATTGTAAACAACAGCTCTTTCTGACACGCAAACAGGCTCAGAACCCACCAATTAAACCCATCCAGCACGCCTTTATTCTTACAGGGTGTTTTTTTGCTTTTTTCTTCTTCCCTGAGCTCAGAGGGCAACAGTACAGTCTGGTGAATGTCAGGCCTGTCGGATGCCCCAGATTCTACAAAGGCGCCCTCACGTTTTGCTGTCCTATTACTAACAGGAATTTCCCCTCCAACCTAGAATATGCAGATTTCATGCTTCTTTATTGCATTAGAAAAAGATAAATGAGGAAAATAGGTTTCATCAAATTGACAGAAAACACACAACTCTCCTCAGGTTGTTCTCTTCATTTGATCAGTGGGCAGTGCACACTTTCCTGCTGATAAGTCACAGAAAGGGCTGTTCAGAGAGAAACCTCTCAACTATCCTCTCAAGTGGTGGTATTGTCCATTTGACCCACTGTATGCATCTATCTACACAATCCCATTATCCCATTATTCTTGCAATCAGAAGTTTAGTTTCTAAACACTGTTTTCAACAGCAGTTTATGAATGTTACTCATCAACCAGTATCTCTGTTCTCTGATATGTATTTACCAGCACTGCCGCAAACTGAACTTATGCACATAGATTCATTAAGAACAACAGTAAAGGCCCACACAATGTTTATGAGCAAAGTTGGAAACTGGGAGCCACTGATCTTGTGTTATTCAGATGCTAACCCAATCCTTTAAACTCCACATTGTTACAATTTCTTCTCTTATATTTCTCCAATACAAAGTGGTGTACACGTGAGAAGTGGAACGAAAATCATACATGATTCCAAACATTTTTTACAAATGAATAACTGAAAAGTGGGGTGTGCGTAATTATTCAGCCCCCTGAGTCAATACTTTGTAGAACCACCTTTTGCTGCAATTCCAGCTGCCAGTCTTTTAGGGTATGTCTCTACCAGCTTTGCAGATCTAGAGACTGAAATTCTTACCCATTCTTCTTTGCAAAACAGCTCCAGCTCAGTCAGATTAGATGGACAGTGTTTGTGAACAGTAGTTTTCAGATCTTGCCACAGATTCTCGATTGGATTTAGATCTGGACTTTGACTGGGCCATTCTAACACATGGATATGTTTTGTTTTAAACCATTCCATTGTTGCCCTGGCTTTATGTTTAGGGTCGTTGTCCTGCTGGAAGGTGAACCTTCGCCCCAGTCTCAAGTCTTTTGCAGACTCCAAGAGGTTTTCTTCTAAGATTGCCCTGTATTTGGCTCCATCCATCTTCCCATCAACTCTGACCAGCTTCCCTGTCCCTGCTGAAGAGAAGCACTCCCAGAGCATGATGCTGCCACCACCATATTTGACAGTGGGGATGGTGTGTTCAGAGTGATGTGCAGTGTTAGTTTTCCGCCACACATAGCATTTTGCATTTTGGCCAAAAAGTTCCATTTTGGTCTCATCTGACCAGAGCACCTTCTTCCACATGTTTGCTGTGTCCCCCACATGGCTTGTGGCAAACTGCAAACAGGACTTCTTATGGTTTTCTTTTAACAATGGCTTTCTTCTTGCCACTCTTCCATAAAGGCCAACTTGTGCAGTGCACCACTAATAGTTGTCCTATGGACAGATTCCCCCACCTGAGCTGTAGATCTCTGCAGCTCGTCCAGAGTCACCATGGGCCTCTTGGCAGCATTTCTGATCAGCGCTCTCCTTGTTCGGCCTGTGAGTTTAGGTGGATGGCCTTGTCTTGGTAGGTTTACAGTTGTGCCATACTCCTTCCATTTCTGAATGATCGCTTGAACAGTGGTCCGTGGGATGTTCAAGGCTTGGGAAATCTTTTTGTAGCCTAAGCCTGCTTTAAATTTCTCAATAACTTTATCCCTGACCTGTCTGGCGTGTTCTTTGGACTTCATGGTGTTGTTGCTCCCAACATTCTCTTAGACAACCTCTGAGGCCGTCACAGGGCAGCTGTATTTGTACTGACATTAGATTACACACATGTGCCTCTATTTAGTCATTAGCACTCATCAGGCAATGTCTATGGGCAACTGACTGCACTCAGACCAAAGGGGGCTGAATAATTACACACACCCCACTTTTCAGTTATTTATTTGTAAAAAAAATTTGGAATCATGTATGATTTTCGTTCCACTTCTCATGTGTACACCACTTTGTATTGGTCTTTCACGTGGAATTCCAATTAAATTGATTCATGTTTGTGGCTGTAATGTGACAAAATGTGGAAAAGTTCAAGGGGGCCGAATACTTTTGCAAGCCACTGTAACATCTAACACTGCAGCACAGGAGAAACGCACATTACATATTGCATTTGAACTTGTTCACGCTCTTTGATGCACATGCAGGCACCCTTACAACTCCTATACTTTTGCATGCATACAAACTTAGCAACCTGCTGGACAACTGCTGGTTGTGGTAGTCAGCTCGTTCCTCTCTGCGTGCAGAAGGCAAACTCACACTCACCCCTACTCTTACAAACAGCACATTAGGAGGAGAAAAAGAATGAGAGGGACAGAAAGTGAAATCTTTAAACTTACCAGTAGGCAGACTTTCATCCTGTTCACAAACTTTAGACTGTTTCAGAATCCCTACAAGTACCCTACTGTTTGAAATCCACTTCGGAAGAAGAGGGGAAAGCAGCAGTCATAAGTGGCAGGTATGGAGTAGCTGAAGTAGTCTGTGATAGTTGAGTGTGTTTCACATGTGCATGTGTATGAGAGAGAGAGCAAAAGAGAGAGAGCAAGAGAGAGAGAGGGGGGAGAGAACTTGAGCCCAGACTGCAGTGCTGAGAGGGACTGGAGGTATGTGGTCAAAGCACAACAAAAGCCGGTTGCTCAAAATTAAAAATGCAGGAAGAGGCCCCGTTGCATAAACACAAACACTCAGCAAATAAAAATTAATTTTAAAAAACTGGCACAGAGCACATGCCTGCTGAGAGTGCTACCTGTCCTGGCCTCTTTTAATTAGACAAGAGCCAGCAGAACAACAGAATGTCCACATGTCCACAGACAAAAACAAAAAAACGGAGACAAAAAAACAACTTCCTAATACTCAAAAATACCCCTAATGACAAAGGAAAACTCTTGTTGGAAGATTTTTTACATGTTGGATTAGCTGTGATTGTGCTTATTTCACATAAGGAACGGCAAGCTTTTCATCAATTAAAATTGCATTCAAAGTAAACAACAAACTGAAGTGGCTGCCTCAGCTCTGCTCAGATATCACCAAGCAGTTTTCAGTGAAGGAGGGGGAGTTGTGCAGAGAGCAGCTGAAACACAGGCATAAAATCTTAAGGTGTTCGAAGCTGAAGCACTAGGTTTATGAGGCGGGAGAATATCTCAGCATAGGATTAACTGGAACCGCACTTAAAAGTGCAGAATTATCAATGAGTCATATCAAAACATAGGCTAGTATTAGCCTAGCATCTCAGCAAACTGCTTCATATGAAAACATCATCAACAAGAGCAACACGTGAGTTTAGTAAGACGGAAGGTGGATGTATTGAGTCATTACAAATGCCATGCTTTGTTTTAGGTGAGTTTTTTTAGAACTTTATAGCAGTGTTAAGGTTTTTCTTGCCTAGTTAGGTTATTGTGAGTTAGTATTGCTAATAGTTCGTCGTTAGCTTGTTGAAGGTGAAACTAAATCCTTAGTTAAGAGCTGTTCTGACATACACTGAAAGTTTTAGCTACTTTAGCAGCTTAAAGCAACTCAAACAGAAAATATTTCTGACTATTGGATACAACATTGCTGTGAACTGAGTGAAGTACACTTCTGGATACAGTGTCATATAGTCGTATAGCTGTGCAACAGCATCATAAATCGCACGATCTCGTCTTTTCCAGGTTATGTTTTTGAAGGCCATGAAGCGATGATGTTCAGCACAATAGGCACATAAATGCTTCTACTAATATCAGTGGATGTTTCATCTGTGTTCTCAAATTAGGTAGGTAGGTACAGTATGTAGGTAGGTAGATAAATAGATGAGAGTTTTAAATGGTAGGTGCTCCATCTTCCATAACTTGGACCATAATAAGCAACTAAAAAGTATGACTAAGACATCGCCAGCTTGAAAAAGAAAGAGTTCAACTTCTTAATTACCACCTAAAACACTAATTAAAACTTTAAATACTACATTTAATTAACTTATGTAGGTCATTTATTTGATTTGGGTTTTCATTAAATGGCGTCCCCTTTTTAAAAAAAAAGTCCATCTAGTGATTCCTTTACTCATTCTTCTACATCCTTCTCTTTAACACACCATACAGAGGAGAGGCAGGATAAACTCATTTAGACCAACCTCTATTGTCTTGATTTTCTTTTTAGCGAAGAATGCAGAGCAGTGGGGAAAACACTGCCAGTCAGAGTCTAAAAAAAAGAGGAGAGAATTGGAGCAGGGTCCATCCAGAAAATCTAGAGGGAAGCATCAGATGCTGAGTGACACGTACTGAGGTGGCCAGTCAGAGATGTAATTTTCATGTGAAACCCTCTCAGATGGATCAGGGGGAAAGGGAGAGGTGGGGGTAGGAGGGGTGAGGTGACACTAGATGACAGGAGGGGGAGAGATGGGGGGAAGAGAAATCCAGGGGTGAGACAGGGAGGGAGAAAAGGAGAGCAGGAATGAGATCTCCGGAAAATAAACAGGGTGTACAGTTTCAAAGGCAAGGGGGACACAGGCATTCCATTGTTCAGGCCAATTATCAGTGGAAAATAATAACAACAGATGGATCCAGAGCGGCCAACTTGCGCCGGAGCGCCCTGGCGTGGGGAACAGATGATGAAATGTGAGAGTGCTGTTGGAGGCGCTGAAGATGGGGGCGGGGGGGCGCTGCCCCTCACACACACCTCCACACCAGATGTGAACTTCCACAAGGACAGCTTAATATGTGCTCTCTGGCCGCCACTTGTGCCGCCGCCGGATCTCCACACAAAGCTTTGGTCGACACCTCCGCTCGCCCCAAGTCAGGTGATACATATGGCTCTCCTGTTGTTGTGTAATAAATTCTGATCTGCTCGTTCCCTTCATTGCCAGCAAAACAGGGGGTCATCTGATTGGGGAGCCCAACGCTTTTTGTTGCTTTCACAATGCGGTAAACGTGTGCTCGCTTGGAATGAAGTCGCATTTCCTCCTCTACTTCTGGCCTGGATTTTCCTTTTCTCTTCCTTTATTCAAATCAGCACACATCCCTGATGACCCTGTTGTGATGTTCCCATTTGATGTCTTGCTGCATGCCAAACGTTCACCGACAGGCACATGCAACAGTGAAGAGGAGACAGACCTCATTGACTCTGGCTTCATTCACAGATCCCTCTCATATCAGCTGCAGACTGACAGCCAAGCAGAGGGTGAGGGTGGGGGTGGGGGTGGGGGGGGGGGGGGGGGGTTCTGCAACCTTAAAACAAAACCATGTCTCTGTGCGCCTTGTCAAGGGTGAGAGATGTCTGCAGATACCAGTACAAAAGATATGCCCTTCCCTTTCACAAGAAAAGAGAAGTTTTCGTTTCATTAACTTCTCACTAAAGCATAATTATCTCCCTATAGACCCTAATCACCAACAGAAAGATAACAGAACAAAAAAGCAGCTTCTTCCTCCGTCATTAAAGTTTTCCACTTTTTTTAAGTTGTTGTCCCCCCCCCCCCCACCCCCCTTTCTTTTCTCTACATTTTACTTGAGTTGATCAAATGATGCCAAAGATTAATAGAGGCGTCAGAGAAATGTGCTCGGCAGCTCCGGGGGGAGGCGCATTCTGGTCTGGATCTTTTTATCGCCGGGCTTGACCCGCTGACCAACACAGGCGACGAGCGAGCTGAAAACATCTGAAACGAGATCAGGCCGAAGACCCAGACACCGCTTTAAAAGTGTACATAATCTAAATGACTAACATTGCTCGGAGGAGCTTGTGATAATACAGTCCAACTGACGAATCCCTGGAGGACTGTGAAGGAGGATCTCTACTTTTTCTATTTTTCGCCTAGATTTAATTAGCTTATGTGAAATAATTGCCATTAGCAAATCCTGTCAAATGGGGTTGAGGCATTTTTCTAGAAAAAAAAAACAACATCTTTTTGGACGGTGAGAAGACAAAGGGTTTTGAAACAGGAACTGGCAGGCCATCAGCCATTTAGTGTACTGACACCGAGGTCGAGTTAATTAGACTATTGTCATTTTAATCAGGACAGCTCAACGGCCATCACTTCCTGGACTTTTTTCTGCAGTGTGTGTATGCGTGTGTGTGTGTGTGTGTGTGGGTGTGTGTGTGTGTGTGTGTGTGTGTGTGTGTGTGTGTGTGTGTGTGTGTGTGTGTGTGTGTGTGTGGTGTGTGTACTGTATATGCATATGCGTCAGGCCCGAGGTGTCATCCAGCCATGGGTTACAGAGTATGGTCTGGTTCTCTCACATGCTTAGAACATTAATGAGCTGGAGACACACGGAGGAAACAAAGGAGCCGGGAGGATCACCAGGGGAAACCGCTTCACTCATGTCTCTGTTCATTTGAAAATAATTTAAATATCAAATATTTGAAATTATTTGCTTCTCCCCGACTATCAGATTTTGAATAGGGTCTCTTTCATCTCTTTGTCATTATATTCTTTACTGGCATTAGCATTAAAAACATAATTAATGTAACCATATTTCCAAGGCACTTAACAGTACATTAGAATAATAGCTTCTTTTTACTCCGATTTCCACATTTTACACGAAAAGCGGAGACGACGGTAATTACAAACCAAACACTGGGTTAAACCTTATAACGTCTTTAATTTAGAGATGCAGAGAAATCAGCTTTAGAAAGGAATCGTTTGATTCTCAGCTTTGTTGGCACCTTCAGTTACCGGCCAGATGGAAAACAAAAAAATCCAAAATTTTTTGATCAGTCAACCCACCGTATCAGGTCAGCAGACAACACTCTTCAGTGTGGAAGTTATTACTGCGTGATGCAGGCGTAAGGTTAGCTTTGTTTTTCAATTTCAGTGAAGTGTTAAAAAATGACATTGGAAGAAGCACTGATATGTGAGAAGCTTCCAGAAAAGAAACGTTTATTTGTTGGACTCTTAGTCTTAGTCACTTTAGTGTCTGTTTTTGGTATTTTGTGTTTCATATGCTGTCTTAACATTAAAGCCACGTTCACCCAGCCAAACTCACATGAACACAAATATGCATACGTCGATATGCAAATCGGTAGGCAACATGGGCTTAGTGCCTTGCTCAATGACACATCAAGATGGTAGATGAGGAAGTCTCGAAGCTGAAATCTAACCAACTACTTTCTCATTACTACTCTTCCCAGTGAGCCACAGCTGGCTCAGTAGTTAGTCAGTGACCTGTTAGATCCTCTGCTGCTGTTATAAGTCTGTATCCATGTCTGTATGCCTCTATTCTGGCTTTCTATATTAAAATCAATTTTTATCATGCTCAACTACCACAGATGACAAAAATTTATTTTTCAATGTCATTGCAAGACGTGTCTGTTGTTCATTCAAGGTGCAAGAGGGAGCAAGATTCACAGGAGATAACAGGAAGGCTGAATTTAGCACATTTTCTTTATTTTATTCTGAAGTTTGTAACATGATGGATTTTTTGGCAGCCTTTTGGAAATATGATCAAGATTAGGATCAATGTTTTACTATTTTTAAAGAAGTAGGAAATTATTTAATCAGCTAAAGATGTCTTATTTCATTTTAGCGATTAGCATGGTTAGCATTGCTCCCATTTTCAAAACTATAGTCTCTCCAATGATGATCTTTAACCTAATTCTGATATTTCCAAAACATTTTTAAATCCAGCATGCTACAGACTTCAGAAAAAAAAAAAGATAGTTTGCTGTATTCAGCCTTCCTGTTAGCTGATGAAAGTCTTGCTCTCTCCTGCACTTTGTACTGGCATAAGGTAATGGTGTTGCTTTTTTTCTCATAGAAATAATGAATGAATGAATGCGTAAAATGTTTTCCATCCTGTTTTAACTTTTCCTATATTATAGTTTGGAAAGAAAATTCTCAACTGGCCAAAATTGTGTTTTGCAAGTCAAACCCTCACAAAAATTAGGGATCGGAAATTGGAAGCCAAACTCTGATTTCTTCATCTCGAATTGAAATAATCAAAGTGGACAAAGTATTAAATTTGTCCTGGTTTAAACTAGCATGATGAAGTTCGGTCAGTACTGATTGTAGTTTTTAAAAAGAAAGAAAGAGTAGGAGAGGCCATGCCAGTGTTACTTTAGAAGTGTAGCCGCTAGCCCTAAAAGCAACATTTGGGAGGACTTCCTGCCAGTGGGAGCTCTGCCAATCACCAGAGGTGATAAAGGGACCAACTCAATATTAACTCCAAAACATCTTTGCAGCTTTTCCCCATGGCCGCAGTTCAGGTCAACTATGGACAAGGTGACAAAGGGAACCTGGTGACAAATGCTGGCGAACACCCCCCCCCCCGTTGTGATAAGCTCGTCAGCCTAAGGGTAGGACTGGCCGATGACATTAGCAGAACAAAGTAGACTGCTGTAATATTTCATATTCAGCCACCTCAAGCAAAACTGCATTAAAAGAGGCTGTAGCAGCCATGGTGTACTTGACTCCATGCCACTGCTACTATGTCTGTTTATGATTAGATTAATGGTTCTGTACGATCATCATTTTTAACATTAGCCATTAATATTTCACAGGGATTTAATATTAATCTGATCAGAAATTATCTTCCTTCAATAATTCAATGTGCACATTAATAATTCAATAAAACAGAATGTTCTGCACAGTTGAGGGGGAAATATTTGAGACATTTAATCAGTTAATGCGAGAAAATAAAAGTAGAAACATCCCATTAAAATCCCGATGTGGCTAAAAACAGGATATTAGCGACAAAAAGTTCAACGGTGACAGCACTGAGAACCTCCTACAGCAATGATGCATATCAGAGAGCTAAAATGTACTGTGCATCTAAACAGGGACAACACAGGTTGTAAAACCGAACACTGCCCAAGTTGCTCTACAAGAGATTTGCAAGGATTAGATGCTGAAATAAAACCCTAATCTTTGTTTGACAGAGAAGCCAGTCTCTTGCTCCCTGATCAACCCCACCCCCCCCCCCCACCCCCTCACAACCCACTTTCACTGCTGGCACATCTCACACTTACTTAAAACCACAACTAGGCTGCATACTGTGCACTGTTTGAGGTCTCAATATAATGATCATGCAGAAATGACAAGAAGTAGACTTTTATTTAATTAGTGTACAGTGGCTCTGTGCTAAAAAGACCTGGACATTTAATGAGGTCTTTTGTTTGGGTGCACCCTTCCCTCGGTGGAAGGACACTTTGATGATCCTGTCCTCTCGTTTACCCCATTCTTTCTTATCTAAGCGGTAAACACAAGATGTTCAGTAACAGATATTTTCAAGATATGTTATGAAGCCGTAGAGTTCAAACTGATAATTCGCTACACATAAACACAAAAAACTCCCTTATTATTTAAATGATTCATTACTGGACAGAAAAAAGGAATTAAGAGATACAGAAACGAATTATTTAGTCTGTTTGTGTTTGTGGCTATAGTTGTCATAATTGAACCAAATTGCTTTACCAACACAATCACAGCTGGTAATGCAAAAATGGAGATGGTAACACAAAAAAAATACATGGAATGGCCCATCATTTAAAGTTAGAAGACCACCAGTAGGAAGGGGTCCTCTTCTTCACCAAAAGAGGAAGAAGTAACATGGCCTTGCAAAAATCTTTGTACCCCTTAAGCTTTTAGCCATTTGATAGTGCAATAACCACACACAACAATGTGTATTATAGGGGTTATGTAACAGACCAACACTTAATATTGCATAACTGTGAAGTGTAACTGCAACGATACCAAAATTCTTTGTCAGTAAAAATAGGGACCATTTGCAGTAACGTCCCTTTGTGCTAACACTTTTAAGTAAACCCCAACGTAAATAGAGCCCAACTGTGTGGTATTTAATCACTGCTATTTGCAGTTCGGTATTCTCAGATTTTTCTGCGGAACCTGACTCTAAAATATTCATGGACAATGGAACTATTCCCAGATTCTTCCGTATCCCATATCTAAAATATTTGAAGGAAAATGCCACTTGAGAAGGTGGAATACCTAGTCACAATGCTACTTGACTCGCTATTGGCTGGTGTTTGCAAAGCAGCCAATCCAGGAGCTCCATTTATTTTGCCCTGGTGGTGATTTGCTGGGCAATCAATAGCAGAGATAAAAAAGACTGTAAACATTAGATTCTGCTGCAGTGCTGAGAAAAGGTTCACTGAGCGTATTAAAGGGGACATATTATGCAAATTTTACTTCTTTCATCCTTTTGTGTTTCCATTTGTGTTTTCGTTGCCTCTGTAAATGCTCCAAACATAAATAAAAACCATCGATTCAGTTTTTTGGCAAATTTCTGCCGTCAGAAATGTTGTGCTTTTATGAAGCATTTGAAAAAGTGTCTTATTGTGACATCACAATGAGTGGAATTTGCACATAACCACCCCATACGTATCAAACTTTGCCCCTCACATATAAACCCTCTTATCGCATGGCCCACTAATTCTATTGCATTCTCATGTGGCAAACCCGCAGCCTACTCACAAGATGGGTGGGTGTGGTCTGCAACAACTAATTTACATAAAAGTGACAGAGAGCCCTCTAAACACCTCATTCTGAAAGGGACGGAAATTGTCAAGAATTGAGCTGGTGAGATCACTTTATGTGAGAGTGATTTTATGTTAAGAACTTTATTAACATGTTTTGTACAGACCATTGGCCTACTATAACTTTTTTTTAAACTGCATAATATGTCCCATTTGATGCATATAAAGGTATATTTGGCATGCAAACTATTGAAATGTTAAGAGTGTTTTTAGAGGAGGTTTCAAGTATTTGCAAATTTTAACTATTCGCCGTCGGCTGAGGTCCCTAACCTCCACTGATAACGGAGGTCCACTGTATAGCTGGGACACACACAGAGAATACACCCTCTCCGCTATGACACGTAATGGTGACAGCATTATGTTATAGGGTTGGTGGTACGGGTTGATGGGAGGATCTGGAAGAAAACCTGTTCTAGGCAACTAAGACTTAAGAATTGGGGGAGGAGTTTTGCCTTCCAGCAGAGCAATGACCCTACATGTAGTCAGTCAGTCCTCCAATAAAATTGTTTTAATCAAAGCAAATTCATCTGCTACTATGGTCTAGTCAAAGTCCAAACATAAAGCCAGCTGAGTAACTGAAAATCAAAGTTCAGAAGAGGTCTTCATCTGACCTGACTCAGTTGGAGGTATTTCAAAAATAGGTGACAGGTAAAATGTCCACACTGAAGCAGCTTAAGCAAAGATACCCAGTCTTCCCTCTCCCCAGCCACTTGGGCCAGTTCCCCAGGGGGAATCTCAAGCAGTTCCCAGGCCAGCAGAGAAACAAAGTCCCTCCAGCGTGTCCTTCCTCTGGGTCTCTTCCTGGTGGGACGTGCCCGAAACACCTCACCGGGGAGGTGTTCAGGAGGCATCCTGACCAGATGCCTGATCCACCTCAACAGACTCCTCTCGATGTGGATGAGCAGCGGCTCTACTCTGAGCCCCTCTAGGATGACCGAGCTTCTCACCCTATCTCTAAGGGAGAGCCCAGAAACCCTGCAAAGGAAATTCATTTCAGACACTTGTATCCATATTCTCGTTTTTTCAGTCACTACCCAGAGCTCATGACCATAGACGTGGGTAGGGTAGGAACGTAGATCGAACAGTAAATCACGAGCTTTGCCTTTCGGCTCAGCTCTCTTCACCACAACAGACCGATACAGCGCCCACATCACTGCATACGCCGCACCAATCGGCCTATCAATCTCCCGCTCAATTATTCTCTCATTTGTGAACAAGACCCCCAGATACTTAAACTCCTCCACTTGGGGCAGGACCTTGTCCAAGAACCAGAGAAGGCACTCTAACATTTTCTGGATCAAGACCATAGTCTCAGATTTGGAGGTGCTGATTCTCATCCCAGCCGCTTCACACTTGCCTGCGAACTGCTCCACCAAAAGCTGTAGATCACATTCTGATGAAGCCAACAGGACCACATCATATGGAAAAAGCAGAGACCAAATCCTTAAGCCAAAAAAACAGATCTCATCAACACCTTTGCTGCGCCTAGGAATCCTGTCCATAAAAGTTAGGAACAGAATCAGTGACAAAGGGCAACCTTGGTGGAATTCAGCTCTCACAAGAAACGAGCCCGACTTACTGCCGGCAATGCAAACCAAGCTCTGACACCGGTCGTACTCCATACTCCTGGAGTATGGTGTACCTGGATGGTGGACCAGAATTGCCTTGAAGCTATAGGGAAGTCGTTCAGCATGGCCTCACCGAACTCTTCCCACGCCCAAGTTTTTGCTTCAGCGACCAATTCCTGTGACCCTGACCACTGCGCTTGGCCTGCAGGTACCTATCAGCTGCCGATCATCGAGCTGCGGCCTAAGGTTTCCTGGTGTCAAGTGCACATATGGACACCCTTATGTTTGAACACTGTGTTTGTGAATGTTGAAGTCCCCCAGCAGAAAAAGGGAGTCCCTGGGAGGAGCAAAAAAACAAACAAAAAAACCCAGCTACATCAATTCTACACTACAACTGTAATTTTGCACCTTATGTCTCAACACTTTGACCTAGTTAAAAGGAAGGATGTGATTGTTGCTGCTTTCAGCAGAACACTTATCTCAGCTTACCTTTTTCAGTGTGGTGTCTGATCTTAACACATGGCAGCCACAGGTGAAACATTTAAGTACATTCAATATACTTCCTTGAAAAAGACATTTCTAACTGTGTGACTAACAACAGATAACTGACTAATCTGTGACATTTTACGATCTGGTCTGTTCCGATAGTAGTTTTAATAATTAACGGGTGCTTGCTATTGGAAGAAATTTACAAACAGAAAAGACACTTTTTAATTGCACTGGCATTCTAATATCCACAAGTGTTTAAACCGAGCGGGACAGTTATCATGTGCAATTTCCCTACGACCAGAAGACAAAGGCTTTGTTTGTGTGCTCCACATCCTCCACAGAGCGTCTCTCCCGCTCCCTCTTCCTTCTATCATCCCCAGCTCACAGCAGCAAACAGAGTTGTATGCAAATACTAAAAGCCATAATGCACTATACTGTTTGGTGTTAAGATTTGAATATTTAAATGGTGCGTTTTAGATCTAGATGTTCTCATTTCAATTTCCATACAGTGTGCATGCTGCATTGCAGACAGTTAAGTTTATTGAAAACTTTCTATTTGCATTATTTTTCCCGCTTGAAACTGTTTCGACGGCGCCGTCATTATGTTCTTCCTGCATATGTACTTGTTAAGAATGTAAGTTGCCGGCGTTTATTAAATGAAGGCGATCAGTGGCCTCGTGTCAGAGCCGCAGAGTTGGATGTGTGAATCACCCACGTTTGTGTCACTTAACCAAATTGGTAAAGCTGATAAGCTATATTTACATAGCAGTGTTGCTGGGCGTGATTACTATCAGTCAAACCCCCCCACCCCCCACCCCACGCTTTAATGGAAAGTTGGAACACAACTTGGTGAGCCTGCCCTCGGGAAAATAGCTCAATTATACCTGTGGGTATAAACACTCATGTGGCTGTCGGAGAGGTAAACAGATGTGAGGTGACAGCCTGTAGTAGTCAAGCTGCTGCTGCACCTTCATTCATTCAACTCGTCCAGATGATGGATTCCCATTTCTCTCCCTGCGGCTCAAACGTGAAGCCACATTATTTGTTTATGGGGCAGCGGCAGCAAGCAGATTAAGCTTCAGAGAATATCATTAAGGTGTAAAAGCGGCTCTCCCTAACAATTAGCTTACAAGGAGGGGACGTCTAAAGGGAGCAGTTGGGACATTAGCTGCTCCCCTTCCAGTCAGGCCCCCCTGGTCTGCGCCAGAGCAACGCTGGCTTACAAAACCTTTTTCCACGCTTAAAAAACAAAAAAGTCAACATGAGAGCGTTCAGAATGATGTCAAATGACGTTATTTTGTCTCAGAGCTCGGTGCATTTCTGCTCGCACATGTATTGAAAAGGACATCCCCTCTGGCTGTTGTCTCATCGGGAGCCTACCTGTCACGCGGCTGACATGACGCTCTTTGAATGCGATATGTACATATGATCAGGGCTGCAGCGAGCAACCCAGATGACAGAGTGACTGGAGTGTCAAAGCAACCCCACAAACAGCCCTGTCCTTTCCCAGACAGGAAGCTGGGAGCAGCAGAGGCGCTGCCTTGTCTCATCTGCCAGCAGCCCTCGCCGCCTCCCTCTGCCTCGTCACCACAAACATGTCTGATGGGGTGCAGGAGTCCACGCTGGACGGCTGATTTGATTTCAGCCTGTGTGACACATCTGTTGCTTGTCATGTTGTGTTGTGCCCGTCTGTGAGGCGAACGAGACCAGGGTAAACAGGCTTCTCTTTGGCTGCTTTCATGTTTACAAACAGCTTACAAACTGGCCCGCATGGTAGGAAGGTCAGGAGGCGTTGGGGTGGTGGTGGGGGGATGGGGAGATGTGCATCTGTGTAGCTGATGCCACGAGCCATCACCTCTCCTCACCAAGGCTACACGACTTCAGAGCTCTGTGTTGAAAAATATACTATGAGATCCACCGATCAGGCTTTTTCTGGCCAATACCAATTCCTCTTACCCTCTGATTCAGATTTATAAAATGTACTGCAGGGTCTTTGATAGGAGGTAGTAGTTCTGAATTGTGTTGGTTTACACAGCAACCAATCAGAGGACGAGAAATAAAGAATTTGAATTTCATTTTATTTGCAAAGGGACGATCCATATTGATGTACATGTTTTTTTGTTTTTTTCTAGGGATGTCAAACAAATTATAAAGAATTTTAATCTAATTAATCACAGGGTAGCTGTGAATTAATCACGATTAATCACAATTAATTAACATCCCTAAATATGACTGAAAAACTACAATGTTCTGTGTAAATAAAGGACAAAACCAGATGCTTTTGCTCTTTTCTTAAAGGAAATACAGGAGAGATTCATGGAACTTTTGTTTTAAACTCCACAATCACATTTAAACGTGGCCCATTTAACCTTTTAATCTTTTAGCCAGTCGCTAAGGTAAAATAACTGGTTAACCTTTTCTGAATGTAAAGCTGACCGTTTCTTATTAATATTGGACAACCCTGAGCATCCTCTTCATGGGACTATCCTACAACAACAGAGTGTTTTGCTGCAACACAGACTGCTACAAGAGATCATTCCTGCTCAAAGCCATCAGGATCTGCCACATCTCCGTGAAGAATTAAATAGTAATAGTATACTACATAAAGCCTATTGCATAATGCGTAGCAAGGGCAAGCACTGAAGGGCTAAGAAGAAGTTTTTGTACCCATGTTGTCCCTCCTGATCTCTCCTGGTGTTTCTTCTTCACATTTTGGTCTAATCTGCTGTGTGTTTGGTGCCACCCTCTACCCAAGAGTATTAGTCTGCAAAATTACAAACAATCTGTGCTTAGCGGACCCTACCGGGCAGGTATAGATGACGTCGTTTACATCACACGGGGCTTCGCGGTCGAACAGACAGAGGGGAATTGATTAGACCTCAATGAATCAAAGCACATTTTAAAAAGCCAATCAAGGTTAAACATAAAAAAATCAGCCAATTTTCATGCCAGGCGGCTGGACTGGTGCATTTCCAATACACTGAGACACATTGAAACTGTTGAAAAATAGTTTAGAAAGCACATCAAGGGCTGAAAGTTAATAAGAGAAAAGGAAAAAGGCGTAGATCTAGCTTGCACTATCCTTCCATAAGAGTTTCTCTTTTCCTTTACATTACCAACAGAAAATCAATTAATTCTCTCCTTTGTCTAATTTGCTGCAGCTGTAAATCAAATCTGCGTCTAGGGTACATTCTTCGCAGTGTGCTCTTTATGGGCTTTTAAAGTAGAGGTATAAGAAAAAGAAAAAAAAAACTTAAAAAATTAAGGCTATCTTCTAAGCAAGATTTCCTCAGTCAGCTTAAAAACACGAGCAATGACCATGGCTAATTGGATACATCCAATCCATTCATCTATGAAGTACACATGCTATATCAGCGAAAATCAAATGACACTGTTTCAGTCAGTGAAAGTAGCAGAAAGGTATTTATTAGCGGAATGGAGCAGTAAGTTAGGAGGTTACATCTCTGTGTCCTTGTCTGGGCAATAAATATTCAAAAGTGCCATGTAATTACGAGTTTAGGATTCATTTCCATGCACAGAGCTGCTCCAACTGTAAATTACATGAAAAAAGTTCAGAGGGAGGTTCTTTTTTTTTGCTTGCTTCTACCTAGAATTCACAAATGATATTTAAATATTTTTGATTACCATACTGTTTTGATGAAAAACTGAAGTATAAAAAAAAAGAAAGAGGGAACTACAATTTGAGAAAAACTCAGGTTTGTCTACATGAACCATTTCCATCAGTATCAAACTCCAGCCTGTTATGTAAATGCCACCCCTCTTCAGAGGGTGGGGAAAAACAATTTCAGAGGGCTCATTTACATCGTCGAGTGATTCAACGCTCATACTTTCCATTTACTATCAAACTTGCTTCTGAAGACACATCGACCTGGAAATGATCACACCATGCGGCCTCTCACAAACAGGAGGAAGTTTTGCTGTACGGTTCGGGGCGTGATCGAACGCCGTTACGGCCGGGCTCGTCCAACCGCGAGACGACGCAGCCAAGGTTCGGGCACGGCGGTGGGGGGAGAGGGAGGCTTGACGCTTCTGTGCCGCTCTAATTTATTCAAAAGGGGATCATTTGCTTAGGGCTCGCATCCAAGGATCAGTCTGTCCTTCATTAGCCTCAATCTGACATGGATGTGAACAACATGTAAGCTTGCCACATCAACACTGCCCCTCCTTCCTCTCTCTCTCTCTCTCTCTCTCTGTTCCCCCTCCCTTCTCTGCAACCTGCACTGCAAATTCCAGTGGAAATATCACAGGTTGTTAGCATTCCAGAGAGAATTTTACATGGCTGTACACTCGGGCCTTAATTAGAGCCTCTATTTGATCATTCAGCAGCTGGGCTTTATTAAAAACTACAGGTTCACATCGGTGTACGGTGACCCTCGGCACGGTGTGAAAGAGCCAGCACAGAAAGAAGTCTGTGAGAAAGTATTCATGCTTGATTTACCACATAAGACATTCAACTGGGACGTGGGGGCGATTGTGGCTCGGTAGCACTTTGAGTGGTCAGTATGCATAGAAAAGCGCTAGGTAAGTTCAGTCCATTTACCGTAACTGTGTAAACAGAAACTGTGTAATATGAGTGAATATGTATGATTTGAAAGCTTTAGTTTGCAAACTCATACAGTGCAAAAGTGTTTCATGCTCTGTGGTTTTAATGTGACAGAAAGTGGAAAAAGTTCAAACTTAGATGGATTTTATTGAGATTTTAGGTGATGCTAAAAAAAATGCATCCTCACACCATGATTCACTGTCCTGACAATGTCTTCTAAGGAAGCCATGGCGTGCACTATTTTCTTTTTTTTTTTTGCAAATAAAAATCTGAAGTTTGGTAAGTATTCAGCCCCTTTAATTTGATCCCCCAAATAAAATCCCTTTATCCAGGACTCCAATCTCTAAATTCTCCCATCAGTTTTTAATCACATGGAGGATATTTGAGCACAACACATTTACCTTGTTGGGTTTTAGAATATGCTTTTTTCACAAATCATAATACAAACACAAAGGGGATTTACTTTTATATTGATCAAAGTGATAAAAGATGTGTTTTTATTTATGTATTTATTTGTAGAAATCACATTAAAGATAAAGAAAATAGAAAATAATAAGCTGAGTTTGCTATCCAAGGCGGATAAGAATGTGCCCAAAATGCAATGAAATAGGGTTTTTCTTTTGAAGTTTCGAAAGAAACAATATTCTTTGAGCTCTCAGTAACTCAAAAAAACGTAACTATAACTTTGACAAAAAAATTAATTAATTAAATTTTAGTATAGCAAATAAAGAAAAGAAAAACTTTAAAAGCTTTTTTTTTTTTTTTACATCCTTTAGCAAGTCTAAACCACTTTCCAATCCCCCCCCCCATTGTCCAGACCTGCAAAACGAGTAAAGCTTATAAGTTTGCACAGGAACTCTGTAAATAGAGACAAAACGTAAAGAAGGTAAAGCGGTATGAACACTTTGGCGAGGCACTGTATATAAAGTACATGTAAACAAGCAGCCAGATCCAAACAAAACCTGAATGTCAACACACAACCTCAGCCACGTCGAGCTGAAAAGAAGCGGAGAGATGTAAACCCGACCTGACCAAGGTCGACGGGGACGATAAAACAAACAGCAGGTTTAAGGTGAAGTCTTCCCTGCGTGAAGGTTAGCCATGTTTTGTGTTTACACTACACCGCCGGCTTTGAAATTGTTTTGCTGTGCGGAGCCTGCCCGGGGTCATTGTTTGTTTTTGGCGTGTTTATACACCACACAAGGAGTAATGACTTCTAGGATAGTCCGGGGGAAGCAGACATGAGCGAGCACACTAGCTGCAGTTTTTCTGCACTCGTCAGGTTCATGGTTAACCTTTAACCGTCGGCTCCGACAGCACTCCCGCTGACCGGCCTGTGTCACTGTCAGCAGAAATCCAGCATTTAAAACTCATGTCAACAAACAGCTGCAGTCGGTTACTATGCAAAACCTTTCCTATCATCTTGTGGCATGAAAACCACAATGGTTTTCATATTAAGTCGCCTTTTTAAAAGACAGGAGAAAATGTTTTAGCTCGGCACACGAGCAGCAACTCCGCTCGCCGTTCATGTGTTGGGTACTTACTTTGATCTCAGGCTCCACAGGATGTCACCACTGGAGTCTCCTCACTAGTCGAGCGATCAGCAGAGACAGTAGATGGAGAAGTGGAGAGGAGATCAGAGAGCGAGCGGAGGGAAGGATATGGGTTAGGGGTGGGGGAGCAGAAAAAGAGAAAAATGGTGGAAATTAGTTTAAACCACAAAAGTGAGGAAAAACAAACACACTTTTTTCCACAATGGGCTAATAACTTAGTAATACTGGACACATCACCTCTGGTGTCTATTCTACAGCATGCAGAGTTGGGTATGGGGAAAGTACAGAAAGGAAACTAAACAGGTCACTTTGAAATGAACATTCCCTCCCTGAGCTCACCTTAAAATATCTGGAGATATATATTTAGCATCTCAAACAAGAAAGAAAAATAATGACACACTCCAGCAACTGGAACTGAGTCCCCTTTAAACTGCCAACTGCTCCAATTGATTTTAAACACAGCTCCTCCCTAACCATAGATCCAGCATTTCCGAATGATTAGCTTCTAAACACTAAATCCCACAGCACTGCCGGGAAAATAAAAACCGATCACACCCATATTAGAATCCAAGTATAGGGGGGGGAAAGGGAATAAAAAATGAAAGTAGAAAAATTGAGGAAAAAAATGGGAAAAGAGAAATAACAGAGAAAAAATAAAAAAAATAAAAAATAGAACTAACATAAAAGGGGAAACAATGAAAAAAGAATGAGAAAAACAAAAAAACAGAAAAAGAAAGAAAAGGGAAAAATAGAGAGAATAGGAAAAAAGAGAAAAAGGGGAAAAAAGAAAACAGAGAAAAAAGATAAATAAGGGAAAAAGGAAAAGAGAGAAAAAGGACAAAAGACAAAAAAAAAAATTTGAAAAAAGACAAAAGAAAATATAGGAAAAAAAGGAAAAAGAGACAATGCAGAAAAATAAATTATAGAAAAGGAAAAGAAAAAAAGGAATCAAAGTATACAAAAAAATGTCATCATCCGGGTTCTCTGGTTTAAAGAGATATTCCACCCCTAAGTTAAATTTTGTTTGTTGCCATATTTCCCAGAGGGAGATAGGAGAGAAAAAAGCCTTTTGTAACCAGCCCAATCATTCTCCAGGTCTGGCAGCTGTCTATTTGCTTTAGCTTAACAGTGTAAGTGAATGGGAACAACTAGCGTTTTGTGTGCAAACATGATTACAATGACTCCGCAATGATCCCAATTATTCTTGGTGAACTCAATAGTCATATCGACTGCAAATGAAAAGTAAGAAGTAACATGAAGGAATTACAGGATCCGATTTAGACTTGGGACTACATTACGACAACGCACCGCTGTAAGCCGCCGCTGCAAGGTGCAAGGACATGACGCAGCGGTCGCAGAGGCTGCCTGCTTCTGTAAACCTACTGTCTGTTCAGGAGCTGACTACAGGGTGGCTACTCTGGTAGACAGCCCATAACATCAGATTGTTAGAATCAGAATCAGCCTAATTCACCAAATTTGTGCACAATAATAAGGAATTTAACTTCAGTTCGGTTTTGCTCGGGCTGAAGACATTCAAGATATAAAAATATAAAAAAAGGAAAAGAAAAAATAAAAGTAGTTCCTTTCTGATCGATCGATCGATCGATCGATCGATCGATCGATAGATAGATAGATAGATAGATCGATAGATCGATAGATAGATAGATAGATAGATAGATAGATAGATAGATAGATAGATAGATAGATCGATAGATAGATAGATAGATAGATAGATAGATAGATAGATAGATAGATAGATAGATAGATAGATAGATAGATAGATAGATAGATAGATAGATCCTGACATCCCAGCCTTCCCGGTTGACATTATAAACAGCAGTAAAGGCAGAGTGTCCCGTTCAATACACATTTACTTGTAAACTACAACATTCCATATTTAAAGTTCCAATACAACAAAAAATAACTGTTAGATTCAACGCCACTGTGAATTTAAATCTTAGATATGCACCAAAGAAAAAAAAGAAATGTTTATACATAATTTAAATAATTAACGATTAATAAATAACTCATCCATAAAGTAAAATAGTATTTTGTGGTTATTTATAGTTCTTAAAGAGAACCTGGGTTCTACTAAACTTGGTCTTGGCAAGTCAGAGCTTCACAAAAAATTGGAAATCGGCCCCAAAATTGGGGATCAGTGCATCTCCAGTATGTATCAATGTGTTACATGATTTTAGCTCCAGTTAGATTAACTGTCTTTCTAACTTCTATTGAAGAGTATTCCATTATTTTATACATTTACAACTGTTTTTACACAATACATATTTTAACTCAAGCTTGTATAAAAAATTTCTAGCAGCCCTTTCTCACTTAATATGCAGTTCACTTAAAGCTCAGTTAATGAGATCAAAGACGTGTTATTACACTAACTGATCACTATAAAAAAAACGCCCTATTATGATTATCATATGCTAGTCTGCAGCCTTTTACAGCTGAGCTTTTGTCATTCAGTGCCCCGCGCCCCTTTGCCTTAACTCCTTCCCTCTGTTTGAAAACACACAGGGAATAAATGGCAAAATGTGTTTCCTGAAAGGGAGGAGAGGTGGAAAAAAGCCCATTCTGCCCCCTGAATCACCGCCGCCCCGCCACAGCCGACGCCACTGGCCTTTCTGCAGAGGCAGCAAAAGTTCCCCGAGTAGGGGAGCGTCTGCCAACTCAAACAGGGCTCGCTCCCCTCTCTGTGGGCCGCCCATGTGGGCCTGCGCTGGGCTTCCTGAGGGCTCGCTGCAGCTGGAGCGCTTTGAATAAAGGTAACAGCAATGTCACAGCTACTGTAAACTGGCCGGGCTGCTCCCGTCAGCAGGACGTTCCTAATCACAGCAGACATAACCCCGCCTAAAACATAACGCATTGTGTGTGTTTTTTTTTTTTTTTGTCCAAGTCTAAACTTCCCATGAATTACAAAGAGAGTACACAGGGCAACCGTTGTTCCCTGATCCTGCCAAACAAAATGCTAGGAGAACAGCGGTTCCACTCAGCTCCCAACTTTAAATATATGAGCAATTTTGAAAATGATTAGTCTTATTTTCTTGTTGAGCGCCTGACACCGCAGAGGAAACCAGAACAATCACACTAGCTGGCTGTTTTTTTTTCTCTGCTGAATTTAGAAACACTAATTAGTTTTGCTCTCGTAAAGCCAACCTGAAAACGACCAATTAGAAAGTGAAAATGAGATGTGCAGAGGAAACAAGAGCTTGTCGTTCGCTCACTTTAAGTCCCACATGCACAGCTTCGCCGTGATGACTTTCACACAAACCCGGGATGATTGGCACGCCACCTGCTAAGTCCTGATGTCACGTACGCGGCGGAATCGCGCGGCCTTGCGCTTCAGTTAGGAGGAAACCATTAAAGATCTGTATGGCCACATCAAACCGCGGCCGGCCAGTCTGGCCATGCAGATGTCTGAAGCACCAGGCTGGGGAGGCTGACCACAGTACCAGCTGGTTTCAGCTCAGAGCCAAACTGTTACCCCCCTTGCAGGTGCCTTGTTTCTATGAATTTCCTGTTTCAAGGGTAATGCAATAATTCCTCTGCATGGGGCCTGTTTCATTCTACCAAGTGATGCTGGAGCCTTGTGGTGCTTGGAAACTTCACCCGCTGAGTTTTTCTGGTCCTGCCAGCTATTAGAAGAGCATGCAAAACTTAAAATTCTTATTTTGCAAGAATTTCATCGCTAGTCCCAAAGCAAACCGTAGCAAGTGTTTTATCAATGTCGACCTGAAGACGGATGGGCTGTCAGTGTCCCCCCCCCTTCCTATCCGGGATCCAGCTCCTGGGCTAGGAAGTGGCTAAAAAAGGCCAGAGCAATGCTTTCCAGGCCTGCGTCTTTTACTGGGAGTAATTCTCAGATGTCAGATCGCTGCCAACGTCCTTGCAGCCAATGGCGGAGAGGCCAGTAAGTTCAAATTAACTGCAGAGTGTAACCGCGCTGAACATCTGCTCATGAATGAGAGCGCTGCCCACTAACTCGGCGAGCCTGAAGCCCACTTATGAAAAATTCAACGTTCTCCTCGTTGGCATGCTTGTTTTGCTCTATTCTCCTGAGCCCCGAGAATTATATTAAGAGAATTTCAGCGCGGCCTGGTGTATCTGAGAGAACAGCTGGCGCTGAAAAGGGATCTGCTGCTTAGCGAGAGCTCAGGGAGTGCACATGGGATCTGCCTTCTCCTACACCATTTGTCCTTGAAGGGAAAAAATAAATAAAACACATCAGACTTAAGGACCTAGGTAATGCTAAGAAAGCAAAGGCTACATTTGACCGATCACACCACACGTGTGTGCTACAGTAGACAGAGCAAACCCAGGGAAGACATGAATGGAGGTGGAGCAAATCTGACAGTAAATAGTTTCCCCAGGAGGCCCGTTGTTCTTTGTTTGGCTTGTTTGGTTCATTAGATCGTTAAACGGGAGGATTCTGTACCCCAAACGCACCGCTCAGAATCCAACCAATCAGAAACAGGAGGAGTCTAAACCTAACAGTAAGATGACACTACTACAGTCCTGGCCTACTGACTACTGACAGCACAGAATTCCAAAACATACATGACTGCATACAATTTAACATGTTAGCATGCTGCGTAGCAAAGGATATTACTGATGCTGTCTTTCGCACAAAATCAAAGGGGTTCTAGGATACAAAACCGCATTTACCTTGTTATTGTTGAATATTCAATTCAGTTCAAAAATACTTTATTGATCCCAGAGGGAAATTAAGTATAATAATAAGAATATAGGCAGCTTGGGGTGTCAAATGTACTAGGGCTGAGTGATATGGCCTCAAATCTATATTGCGATATAATCTAAAGCATGTGCAGAATGATATCTATTGCGATATATTCTTTTCTTCTCTTTATATATGTCAAAATGACTGTTTATGAAAATTCTAACTTTTCAGATACACGGGACCAGAACAACAGCTTCAAAAACATTTAGAATGCCATTTAAAGCCAATTTATTGTGCAAAATGCATTTAAAAAATATTCAAATCTTTTTTCCAAAAAAATGCAACACAAAAATGCTCACAACTTAAATGGAGATAAAGATATTTTAAATAAAATGAAAGCTAAATGTAATGAAAACACAAAGTTCAAAATTGTCTGCTTTCCTGGTTACTTATTTATACATTTAATATCCCACAAAAATAAGGCTGCACATATTTGAATTAAAAATACTTCCAGTTCAGCAGGTTTCTTTTCTGTTAAATGGAAAACAGAAAATTTTAAACTTGCAATATCTATTGTAAACACTGAACAACAGTATTTAAGTAGGCACAGCTTGATGACATCATCAAAATGTGCAATCGCAGTAGGCCAGAGTAATCAAAATCTCTACCTTTGGCTAAATGTATATAATTTCTACCTTATACCGTTCATATCGCCTGCTACTAAAATGTACCTTACCAAAAAGTCTGTGCTGTCTCCGACCTGCTTTCCTATGCAAATTCGTAATTTTGTGATGGCCGCAGAGAAACGGTTCAGTGTGAGCAAAGCTATGATAACACATCAAAGGAGCTGTAACCCACTTAACCCACCCTTTTACATTTTCATGTTCCAACCCACTTCAGCACGTCGTTGTGTGCCAACCGCAGAACAACGCTAGCCCAAGCTACTGCTAACGTCCTTGTTGGACGAAGAAGAAAACGACAGAACAATGTCAGTGGACATGAGTAACATTGCAGGATGGACTTGGAATATCTAGCTTTAGGAGTTTCTAGCTTTAGGGAGCATCATTGAGCCATCGGGGTAAGCCGGCCAATCAGCACGCAGCTCATTTAATATTCATGTCCTGGCTGAGTGGGCGAGGAAAACCAGTCTCTCCATTGTAGGGATTTATTATGGGGTGTTATTGGGCCATTTACCAGGGCTCCTTTAATTTGCTATATAGAGGCTCAAAGAACACATTCCAGTTGTCAAAAAAAGTGGTTTTACAGCCCCTTTATTGGTCCCTTTTTTTCCTGCACCTTCCAGCCACAAACGTCCATGTTCAGTATTTCTTTGGGAATTGTAAAAAAAAAAAAAAAAAAATGTAACAGAGCAACACATAGTTGTATATAATTGTGATGATTTTCATACTTTCTTGTAAATAGGCAATCAGGTTCAACCAAGAATCTGTGTCTAGATTTAAAAAAAGATGTTCACAGATGCTCTCCTTTGAATCTGAAAAAATTTATAAATAAAAAAGTAGAAATATATTAACTGTTGGACATGCAAAGCTGGAAGGAACATACGGAAAAAATGCATGCCACACTTCTCAGATTTTTATACATAAAACAATGTGTCTGTCGCTTTCACAGCAGTCAGCAATCTTTATAACCCAAAATTTTAAAGGTTTTATGAGCACTGCTGTCAAAATTGTTTATGTTTTGAACCAAATAAGAACAAATTTTATTTTTCAGGTTTTAGAACAAAGGAAAATGTGAAACTTTTACAAAAAGATCATTAAACCTTTTGTTTTTAGTACGAAACGTTCCATATTAATGTAAAAGGAAGAAAGAACATGTAGCTTATACTTTAATAATAAAACAAATTAACTGTATCATTAGTGTCAGTCTATTGGGAAAATGTTATGCAAATATGAAAAACACACACAAGAAATAGCCTTTTTTTTAAACTTTATACTTTAAAATAAATCCTCAGCAAAGATTTCAGGCCAAAGTTATGATGAGCCTCTGCTTAAGTAGCCACAGGTGGCTCCCAGGTTTAGCACATGCAATCCCAATGAAATACACTGTGGTTTTTGGCTGCGACATAAAGATCAACAGGTATGACTACATGTGAACATATCCGGCCATGTGCAGAAAAGGCCTTACCGTCTATCGTTTGTGATCTGATCACAGGTGGAGGGTGCTGAACAATGAGCATGACTGCTCCACAGCCAGATGAAGGGCTCACCTACCAGATAACACTTGATGAAACGACACTTCTAGGCCCACAGAAAGCCCCTTGTTCAGTTGTGCATGTAATAACAAAGCACTTTAAGGTCAGTGATGGTGAAGCCTGTGTGTGTGTGTGTGTGTGTGTGTGTGTGTGTGTGTGTGTGTGTGTGTGTGTGTGTGTGTGTGTGTGTGTGTGTGTGTGTGTGTGTGTGTGTGTGTATGTGTGTGCGTGTGTGTGTGTGTGTGAGTGTTTTTCACAGGTCATGCTGTGGGACTTGCATCAGTGGGTGGTGGGTGGTCTTAGACAGAAAAACAATAGCTCTGGAGGTGCAAGCAAATGTTTGCAAAAACATAACCTAAGACAAACTTAGACATTTGGTTTAGTTTTTTTCCAAAATGACAGATATCCAGTTTGACACTGTGTACACAAGTGGGGACCGTGTGACACATCCTGCTGTCGCATATAAAGAGTCGCCCACTCGTGATCCGATCACCTAGACACATGTTAATTGCAGCCGTGAACTTGAATGTGTGCAGCGATGCGAGCCAACAACAAGTTTCTGCCAAGGATGATGAAACTGTTTCTCTATTTAAGAACGTTTAAGGAAGTGAGGACTCCCAACAAACACTACTAATAAAAGATTAACAAACTCAGTAATTTCACTTCTTGCTTTCTGGAAATACAGTTAGAAGATTTCTAGATGTCAGCATAGAACAAAAGTCGTGGGACACACATGTTTATCTTTCTGTTTATTAAATCCTGACCTCAGTTCCACTGTTCCACAAAAACGGTGAAAGAGTCTTAACAACGGAGGGGGCGGTTTTAGTGGGAGGTAATGTTACAGACTGTGAAGTGTAAGGAAAATTTCTATGTGGTTTTCCAACAATTTTAAAACAAGAAATTGACTTTCACTTGCCTTCTGCCCCGTTTCCTCTGATACCCCTAAATAAAATCCAGTGCAGTCATCTCCCTTCCAAAGTCCACTAATTATTAAATAGGTGTAATGTGTGTAATTAAATCTCAGAACAAACGCACCTGTTGTGGGAAGGCCTCAGAGGTTTGTCAGAGAACACTAGAGAGCAAACAGCTTCATGAAGACCAAGGAACACAGCAGATGGGTCAGGGAGAAGGTTGTGGAAATGGGTAAAGCTGCATCCCACAGAGTACTGTCAAGCCATCCTCTGAAAACGGGAAGAGTTACGGCATAGCTGAGAAGAGAGTCCGTGGTCCCTCTGGAGGAGCTGCAGGGATCCACAGCTCTGGTGGTAAAATCTGTTGATTGCAGTTGTGCACTCTACATATACAACCTTTATGGAAGAGTCGCCATAAGAAAGGCATTGTTGAAATGAAACCCATAAGAAATCCTGTTTGCATGGCAGCACAAGCCATGTGGAAAAAGGCTCTCTGTTCATATCAGGCCAACATCGAACGTTTTGGCCTGCATGCAACATATGTGTTGGTGGAGCCATGGATGTGGCAGCATCATGCCCAATGGCTCGAAAAAACTTGAGACTGAGACAGAGGTTCGCTTTAAGGGAACCAAACAAATAACACCCAGAGCTACAGAGGGGGGTGCCTTGAATCAAAGCAAATGAACACCTAATACAACTTAGTCTTAGGTCCATATTTTATCTACAGTAATATAAAAGCTTTTATGTTATTTAATCCAATTAGCATTTTTGGTGTTAGTTGGTGGCTGTTTGCCCTGTTTTTATTACTTCCTGTAAAAGCACTTTGTGCTCGATTCAACTGTATGAAAAGTCCTCTATAAATTAACTCAACTAATAATTAGGTGATGTCTGAAGGCAGGTGGTTGCACTGAATTTTATTTAGGGATATCAGGGTAACTGGGGATGAATACAAAGGAGTTTTTTACACAGTGCATAGTATTTCATCCAAGTCACATCTGTGCACCACTTTGTGTTGGTCTATCGCAGACGATTTCAATAAAACACACTAAAGATTGGTTGAAACAGGACTCACATGTTTAAAGGGTAGGAATACTTTGGCAAGGCATTAAAGTTGGGCATGTTTCCTAACCCACTGTCTTTATCTGGGTTTCCACACGTAGATGCAAGAAGAGGATTAATGTTTCTCGTCCTCCAGTTCCAGCCACCGAATATTGTGGAAATCATGGCAATAGCCCAAAAAAAAAAAAAAAAAAAAAGGATCTGTGAGTGTGATAGTGGCAGCGAAAACCAAGAGGATGTCTGCTGAGAAGCTCATTTAGCTGGTGACAAATGACAGCACTTTGTCTTCCTGACAAGAACCCTCCTTCATCAAATGTCCAACTTCACATGGAAATAGGAAATCACACATTATCACACTGACAAACAATTACAACCATGTCATTAGCAGCAACCCTGGGCCTGGAACCATTAACAAAACACAATGTTGCACACCATGCTAACCATCAGAAGAAACGCAGGATGTAGATGGAAATACGCTGATATAGATCAATCATGACACAAACAACCTGATCCTCATATTAGAGGAGTTTTCACTTCTTGGAATGGGGTGCGTGCGCGTGCCAGCTAAATAAATCACCAAAATAATCTCCAGCTATCAAAAAGTTCTGATGAAAGATTACGTCTTTGTTGATGACAGGCTAACGCTCGCCTTATATTAAAAGTCAACACTTTAAAGAGTTTTTTTCCCTTCCTTCTGTACGTGACTTAATCAGATTGAGCATTAGTATCTTTTTTAATACATCTCCCGGTGTCAGGCTGCAAATGAAAAAGCAAGCCTCTGTAAATACGGCTGCTTACTTCGAACGTAAAAATTGTTGACACCTAATGCAATTTCAGCGGGACATCCAGCTGAAAGCGCACCGGGGTAATATAATGCTCTTAATGAGAATTCCTTCCAGCTTGAGACCTTGGCGAGATAGCCGTAATGCGTTGGCATCTCTTTTTAATAAAATAATTGTTACAATTATTAAAGATGAATCTCATCACAGAGGAGGTGACAAAATAATTCATTACTAAAAGCAAGGCTTTAAATAGCTGCAAATTATGGAGCCCTACCCCCTACCTCTTGAAAACACACTGCCAGATGAATGGGTTTGTTATTTCATATAAATATTGGATATTTGCCGTCCTTGAAAGGGCAGAGAACTGTCTTTTGAAATTGCAGAACCACAATGTATTATTTACCTTAAATAATTAACATAACAAACTAAAAATGGGATTATTCTCATCTTTTTTTTCTTCCACACTTTTACTGTATCTGTCCTTTTTTATTAACAAACAATAAATTTCAGCTTCTAAATTAAATATTATTTTTTCTATGTTATTATATTATACGTCAGCTAACAATAAATGTTTAGGATAAAAAAGGAAAGACTAAAAAAAGAGCCACAACCCCCCCCCCCCCCAAAAATAAACAAAAGAAAAAATAAGGAGTGTTTTTTTCTATACACTACATTGTAAAAAACCCAAATATGAGAGAAATGGGACATGCATAAGAAGCATATTGCTTTTTAATCTTTAACCAAATCTAATGTCACAAGTTATAGTTGATCTTCACAGCAAAGATGCAGAAGCAAGCAGGAGTGCAATGCAACATAGCATATTCTACATGAAAAAAAGGAACAAAAAACATTCTTGGTATTTATTTTGAATCATCTCAAACTACAAAGGAGAAAATATGCTAAAATCTATGAAGTATTGGTTTTGCTTTTAATGTTAATGTTTCATTTATAATAACTGTCTTTTCCTGAGAATAATTAGTAGACACAATCAGATCACACTGGCAAAAGTTGGACCCATTCCAAGCTTTCCGAATGCTAAAGTGACTGAATCTTCATCAGTGCCAAAAGTAACTGTATAGCTTAGAATGATGTTAAAATAAACTAATCTGTTTGTTGTTGTGACATTTGAGTAGCACTTACATTAAGTCTATGGCCGAGGCATATCTATAGGATATATATGGCGTCTCAGAGTTGTACATTTCTCCATTTAAACTAAACAATACAAACAGAGTTCATGCCCTCAACCATCAAACTGTATTTAAGTCACTTGTTTTTCTGGGTGGAGTCTCCAGGTAGGCTTGCAGCTGCGGCAGAGACAAGCAAAGCATCTTCATGCATTCTATTATACCTAACTCAGACTCAGAGATGCTTAGATTTTGTCTGTAATTTACATGAGTGCTGATTTTGCCAACTGATTTGTTTAAATAGAATCAGGATTTTATTAAAAACAACATCAACCTTGTAGAGCTTTAAAAGTGGCCGTTTTCATTATTTGTAGTCTAATAGGACCACTATTCATGCATGTGAATTCCCCCTGTGGGATCGATAAAGTATTTCAATAAAGTATTTCTTATTCAGTCAGTGTTTTACGGTGCTTTTACTTACTGTTGACAAATCCACCTTAATGTGTGAATGAAAGGCACTGCTTTTGGAATTTGCCCATAATAAAACATAGTTAATATCCATCCATCCATCCATTTTCTTCCGCTTATCGGGGGTCTTCCTCTGGGTCTCCTCCCGGTGGGACGTGCCTGGAACACCTCACCATGGAGGCTTCCAGGAGGCATCCTGACCAGATGCCCGAGCCACCTCAGCAGATTCCTCTCGATGTGGAGGAGCAGCGGCTCTACTCTGAGCTACTCCCAGATGACCAAGCTTCTCACCCTATCTCTAAGGGAGAGCCCAGACACCTTGCAGAGGTAACTCCTTTCAGCTGCTTGTTATCAGTGATCTAATTTTTTCGGTCACTACCCAGAGCTCGTGACAATAGACGAGGGTAGGAACGTAAATCAACCCGTAAATCAAGAGCTTCGCCTTTCGACTAAGCTCTTTATTCACCACGACAGACCAGTGCAGCGCCCACATAACTGCAGAGGCCCTACAAATCCGCCTATCAATCTCCTGTTCCATTTTTCCCTCATTCGTGTACAAGATACACAGACACTTTAATTCCTCCACTTGGAAAAGGACCTCATCCCCCAACCCGGAGTTTCATCACGTTCTGATGAAGCCAACAGGACCACATCATCTGCAAAAAGCAGAGACCCAACCCTGAGGCCACCAAAACGTATCCCCTCATCACCTTGTCTGCACCTAGAAATGCTCTCCATAAAAGTTCAGAACAGAATCGGTGGCAAAGGGCAACCTTGGCGGAGTCCAGCTCTCACCGGAAACAAGCCTGATTTACTGCCGGCAATACGAACCAAGCTCTGATAACGGTCATCCAGGGACCTAACAGCCCATATCAAGGGGCCTGGTACCCCATACTCCCGGGGCACCCCCCACATGACTCTCCGACGGACAAGGTCGAACGCCTTCTCCAAGTCCACAAAACACATGTAGACCGGTTGGGTGAACACTCACGCACCCTCCAGGACCCTGCTGAGGGTGTAGAGCTGGTCCAGTGTCCCACGGCCAGGACGAAAACTGCATTGTTGCTCCAGCATCCGAAGTTCGATTATCTGCTGGACCCTCCTCTCCAGAACCCCTGAATAGGGAGGCTCAGAAGTGTAATCCCCCTGTAGTTGGAACACACTCTGTGGTTCTCTTTTTTAAATAGGGGGACCAACACCCACGTCTGCCAATCCAAGGGAAATGCCCCAGATGTCCACGCAATATTGCAGAGCCGCGTTAACCAACACAGCCCCACAACATCCAGAGCCTTGAGGAACTCCGGGCGAATCTCATCCACCCCCGGAGCCCTGCCACCAGACCGTCCACCGACTCAGGACATCCCGACTTGAGACCAGCAGCACACTATCCTCACTGTAAACAGTGTTGGTGGTGCACCCCTTACCCCTCCTGAGAAGCCGAAGTTCTGCCAGAGGTGAGAGTTGAAGCTCCTTCTGACAGGAGATTCTGCCAGACATTCTAAGCAGACCCTCAAAACACATTTGGGCCTGCCAGGTCTGTCCGCCATTGCAGCCGGCTCACCACCAGGTAGTGGTCAGTGGACAGCTCTGCCCCTCTCTTTACCAGAGTGTCCAAAACATGCGGCCGCAGATCAGATGAAAGGACAGCAAAGTCAATCATCGAGCTGCGTCCTCGGGTGTCCTGGTGCCAAGAGGGTAGCCTCCCTCCGCCTCATAGTTAATATGAGCAAAGAAAACAGAAGAGAATAAACAGATGTAAAGAAGCTGGTAAAGGTTACGTTGCAAATAATGTGCAAGGACATAACTGCAATCAAAATATGATGCCATGAACTCTACAGGCATCTTATACTTTATTTGAGACAAAATATGATCAATGAACGGGAACTAGTTCATGCTGGAATTGAAAACTTAACTCAAAATGTTTAGGTGGTGAACTATGAACATCAATTTATTCTTTTAAGGTTTTGTTTCCATAGTAGCCTTTATTTGAAAGTGGATAGCATAGAAAGGGGGAGAGAAGTGGGGGGATGACATGCAGCAAAGGTCCCTGAGGATGGGACTCGAACTAGGGATGACTGCGTTGAGGGCTGAGGCCTCTGCACATGGGGAGCCCGCAGCGACCGCTATGCCACGCAACGCCTGAAATGATTGATTTCAACCTGGGTGAACTGATGCCGTAGCCACAGTAATGTCTAACTTTTTAATGTTACCGGTTAGATGTAGCTGTGCTCTCTTTCTAATTTCACCTTACACAATACTTTGTTACTTTGTTAGTAGCTAATTGAGTTGAACATGTGTGGCACAAATGCACTATATTAACACAGCAACGAGGATATTACCATTAACTACATGCAGTAGCACATATTTGAGGACCCACTGCTGTCTTAAAGTGGCTTCACACATGAAATAGCAGAAACTAATTCCTCCCACCTCCACCCCATCCAGTTCACAAACCTCTCCTACCTTTATTCATGCATCCAAAAACAAAAAGAGAGAGAGAGAGAGAGAGAGAGAGAGAGAGAGAGAGAGAGAGAGAGAGAGAGAGAGAGAGAGAGAGAGAAATTACAACAACGACACAGAAACTTCCTGGCATGCCTTTTAACCTGCCGTTTTTCACTCCCTCCACAGCAGGATGTCCAGAGGAAATGCTTTATTAAGATCCTGCCGACATGAAGAGCCGTTTTGACTTACTGGTGCATTACTGTCTAAAAGCCAAAGTTATTTAGACCAATAAAAGGGCTAATATATTGTTGGAGTGGAATTACAAAGAAGTTATCTGTGCCTTAATAACATCACCGCAACCCCTGATGTTGTTTAGATCAATAAGGCCCATTAAAGCGCAGACCTCAAGCGCAGATAAGGCTGCACAGCCGCAGTGAAAATACTGCTTACTAACATTTAAAGAAAAGAAAATGGCTGAGGTTTTTATCTCTGGTGCATAAAAGCGATTAAGGTGCAGAAGACTCCAAAACTGCATTAAAGCCTAAATTCAGTGGAGTTACGCCTGCCCTGCTGAATAACGCCTTAAATGATCTGAGCTACTGGTCAGATGAAATGAAGACAACCAGCAAGATGGTAAAAAAAGTGAAACTACTTCAATCCCTCAATGCACAAAATATTCTATTAGGAAGAGGTGTGCTTAAACACTGCCATTTCCAGACACTTCCAGAAAAATCCTCTAAAGTTTCAAAAAGAGTAAAAACATTCCTTTTATTTCTACTTGCTGCCCCTTATTAATAAACCAAAAAAAGAAATATCTATATGTGAGGGGATGTTAAAATAATTTCATCAAACTGAACAAGACTAAGGCTTTGAATGTAGTTTCCCATCATGCCGTGCTCTTCTTAACATTGTCCACCAGGTGATGCACTAAATCATCCAGGATGATGCCGTCCATCTGTCCTTCAGGACTGATGACCACAGGCTGTTTGCTGGCCGGAGCAGAGAGGACGCCTCAGAGCGGAGGAGAGTACTCGTGTGTGTGTGCGTGTGCATGTGTGTGTGTGTTTATGTGCACATCACTTAGGGGAGTGCAGACGAGACTCGTAAATTGCAGCACACCGAGACATCAGAAGAAACCACAGGAAACAAGTTATGACGCTATCTCTATCAACACGCGAAATGACAAACAACTTTTTTTTTTTTCTGTTCCTTTTTAAAGTACAAAATGTCCCCTCAGGCATAAACTCTGTCAATAGGAAGTTTACAGACACGGTGCCTGTCAGGTGGCGAGGCGGGGGGAGGGAACAGCACTAAACACATAAACAACAGTAAAAGAAAAAAAAGAAAGAAAAGAAAGGAATGGAAAGGAAGAAGTGCCTTCTCTACCCGCTTGCCTCAGAGTGTTTCTAAGAGGACCTCGGTGGACTATAAGTTTACGGTCCACTATGGATGTCTTTATGATTCACAACCAGAGCCGCTGAACTCACTACAGCGCATTATCAATGAAAAGGGAGACCCGTGTATTAAAAAAGGTTCCTATATTCAGTTTTACACAGCAATGAGACTTTTTTAAAATTTCTTTTTCTTTTTGGAAATTATAGGAAACTTTGAAAATAACAGTTCATTTCTAGATATAATCAAGCTAGTGGAATGCCTTGCAAAAATCCATATTTTCTTTAATTTCTTTCAGAAACCTCTGTGTATTTTGTGAAATAAATCAACACAAAGTTGAGCATGATTATGAAGTGGATGGAAAAAGATGCATGTTTTCCAGAGTTTATTTTTAAATAATCTGAAAAGTGTGGGCTGCATTTGTGTTTAGCTCCCATGAGTCAATGCTTGTAGAACCGTCATCTTTTGGGGTGTGTCTCGGTCGGCTTTGCACATCTACGGACTGATTGTTTTCTTCTCTCGTTCTCGTTTGCAAAAAAGCTCAGGCTCCTTTGAATCACAAAGAAATAGCTTTGTGAACATCCATGAAACAAATTCTCGTTTAGATCTTAGGTCTGGACTTGTATTTCTTCCGAGATAACCCCTGTTAATCAACTTTAGCAATGCTCTGTTTCTTTGTCTCTACGAAGGAAAAGATAACCCCTTAGGATGACACTGCCACTACCCCATCTAACTAAAACAGCTGATACTAAAATTAAAATATAAAACATGGACCCTATTCACTAAGCATGTGACTTTTGAAGGCAGCTGGACACACTAGATTTTATTTAGTGGTGTCAGAGTAAAGGGAAAAGATAAAAAAAAGGTAGGCCAATCGTTTAAGGTTATATTTTTATATAATTTTTAAAAACAAAGATCCTTTTCCTTCCACTTCACCATATGTATTACTTTATATTGGTCTATCACATGTAATGCCAAAAGCTTTGTGGTTATGCTGTAACACAATGTGAAAACACATAACGGAGAATGAATGAGCCTGCAAGACGCTTGAGAATAACAGCTCCGAAAATGATCGATCATGATGGCGTGATTTTACCCAACAATAAATACGCCGCCGCCGAAGGAAGCAGGAGGAGAGCGACATGGTGAAGCAAGGGGACATACGAGAATGAGCAAGTCTTCCAGCGCCAAGTGTGAACATAAATAAAGCGCTCCACATCTTTTACCTTCTTCAATTATCTGCCTTTTGACATGCAAGCTGAGCGCAGTGTAATTAACATCTCAGGAGATAATGGGGTCGCCACTCACTGATCAATCTCGCACATATATTATCTTCCTTTTACCAATCCAGCCGCCTGTTATTCCGGCAGGGAAATATTCCAACCTTTTTTGATTATTATTATTTTTCCCTTTTTGGGTGGAGTGCTTTAATAAAACTCTGGTAATAGGCCTAATATCTCGTCCAGTTGAGCCCATCTTCCAAATCATCAATTTGGCTAAGACCCAACTTCCAAGAAGCGTCGCCTGTAACAATGGAAAGTAAATCTAACCCGGTACATGAAGGAGCTGATATGTTTCCCATAATCAATAACAGACAGCATCACAAGACAACGAGGAAAAAGTGAATATGTCCACAGATGTGCTTTGGAGACCTGTTTTTACAGCTAAAATCCTGCACTGAATGAACATGTTCAGCTACGGGATGTGAAATGTAGTCCCAATACAAATTCTGAAACACTACAGAAGCAAGAATAATCAGCTATTAGACAGATATTAATTTATTGATGAAAATTTAACTTTTATGCTTGTGAGTCTATATTCAATATTAAATGGGTCGTTGGTGGGTTTGAAAAAATTCCAGCAAAACCCAACGATAAACAGCAACGTGGACAGTGCTTTAATGCAGCTCTGCTAGCTGAAAAAACAAACAAACTGGGAAAACTTTTGCTAGCCACCATGTGAACATTCTTGTTGTTTTAAACACTACCTAAGCTAGGCTGTCGCCTGCTGAATATTTGCACCTTTTAGCATTAAGTTCCAGGCTGAACGTGGTGAATATGTTGTTGTTTTTTTTGCGTGAACTTTTTAAAACATCCTTCAGAGGCAAACCTTATTGCTTTCAAGCATTTGCCTCCAACTGTAGCTCAGTAGAATTATGCAATTGTTCGAGTTGGCAGAATGCATGATATTCGCTGCCAAAGCTTCTTCCTTGTCAACATGAAAGCCACAGGATAAGCATGACAGAAAACAGAAAGGAAGGACTACAACTGGACAGTTTTTATCAGCTTATATATATATATATATATATATATATATATATATATATATATATATATATATATATATATATATATATATATATATATATATATAAGCTCCAAACTATGTTAAAGCTAATCACAAGCTGGTACCTGGACCACATTTTGCTTTTAGAACTGCCTGAAACTTTAGTGGTTATAAACTTTACAAGGTGTCAGAAACATTCCTTAAGATATTTTAGTCCATTCTGACATGACAGGATCGCACGATAGTTGCTGGAAATTTTGTTGGCTGCAAAACAATGAGACAAGGTAGAACGGATCCATGTTTTCCTGCTGCCTATGCCAAATTCTGATCTTACCATCTAGGGCTGGACGATGTCTCGAGTTTAAAAAAAATATTGTCATAGTTTTATAAAAGTCACAAGATGAACCAATATTGTTATGTCTATATAAAAATATCAGTATGTTTTCTTGCCTACCCATCTATCTTTTGCGTTACTTCGCAACTGCACTGCTGCCCTCAGTCTGGAAGGCAGCGCCAGCATGGAGAATGACGAAGGCACGAGGGAAAGTATTGAAGAGGAGCCGCTGGTTTGTAAAAATAAAACTACTGGCTCAATTATTTGGAGATTGTTCAGATTTAAAGTGTCAGATGTGAAACAGATTAATGTGGTCTGTACAGAATGTCAAAAATCTGTGTTAACAAAGAACTCCAGCATTACAAATCTTTACCACCATTTACAATGGTGACACAAAGAACAGTACAAAGAGTGTGCAAAACTTTGTTCTGCAGGCCAGAAAACGAGATTTTTCCAACCTCTTCCTGACCCGGTGCGGGATGGTCATAGGGAGAACCGGTTGAACCACCATCATGGTCCTGCTGTGGTCTGTTTGTGTGTGTGAGTGAGGTAGCTTCCTTTATAGAAGATCTTTGTACGCACTACTGGTGCTGCTGCACTTGGAGCTAATTAGTACCTGTTGCTGCTGCGCTCGATTTTGGAAGGTTAGGAAATATTCCAGAATAATTTTATATCAGATATTTTGATATTATTTGCTAGCTGCTACCAGACGCCAGCAGCTCTCTTCTGCTTTGAAAGGAAGGCCGCCCAAGGTCCAAATAGTGTCGCCGCGGCGCCTGATAGTTTGAGATATTTATTAAAATAATTTTCTCATCCAAGACCCACCCGAATTAAAGAAACTTCCACCCGCACCCGCAAAATTTTAATTATGTATTTTTCATCTTTTGCAGGACCTTGATTTCAGCAGTTGGTATTGAAATGCTCAGCCGCCCAATTAGTTAACAATTAAATAGTAGCTTCCCTTTTGGAAAAAATTAAAAAAGAGAAAATAAAGAAGAAAGAGGAGCAGACATGTCTAAAAGAAAGGATGCACATGAAAAGGCAAGGTTATGTACGGGGGAAACTGATTTTTATGCAGGTCCAGTCTCCAGAGATTTAGATCTGTTTTGTGCTCACTGTCCTCAACAACTCATTTTTAATTTGCTCATATCATTTAACACACACTCATATGTTAAATGTTGTATATTATGTTGTTATGCAACTAATAAAAGTACTTTTATTAAAAGGATGGTTCCACTTGCATCCTTAGTGCAATCAGATAAAAGGCCTTTCAGAACCAAGCTCCTAGGCTGAATTTCAACACTAGCCCACTCCTGACTCAAAACAGAACTTTTTAATAGCAAAGCTATAACTATTTTGGTTAGGAAGAATAGAACATTATTTTACTCAAGAAAGTAATATTAATAATGTATGCCGATACTTTATTTTTGACACTGTTTCTAATGTACAGCTACAGTTGTATGTCAATAAAAATGCCTGTGTGACATTTGAGACATGTAGCTTAGAGTCTTAATTGCTTCTTTTGTGAATACTTTTTGAGAAGAAAAATATATAGATATAAATCGAATATCAGATTTCAACTGAAAAAATTTCAAGATATAACTTTTGCTCCATATCGAAATCCAGGGTATGTGTAAATCCCAGGAGTTTCTGAAAAACTCAAACCAGGCCAACTGGTACCAGCAATCACCCACGGTCAATTCAATTCCTCTTCTAGATACTTTGAATTGCTGCAATGCGATTGGCTGACAAGCATTTTGGCTTATAGAGCAGTCAAACAGGTGTGCCTATTAAAGTGGCCAGTGTGTGATAATCTATTATTGTGTTGTTGTTTTTTAAAGTGTCAACTCTTTTGATAGTTATGCCCAATTTCTGACAATTCGAGGCTGAAACACTGACGAGCCCCCGTTCCCTGCTGCAGTAGTTCTCTCTCAGGTTAGGGGAGACCGGGGCTGTTTCTCCCATGGGTTAGTTGGTCGTCACATTACTTATTATAGGCACACTGGAGGGCACTGTAGTTTGATTTTGATCTCAAACATTTGGCTTATTAATGGGGTCATTTTGCACAATTCATCTTTTGATTTGAACACACAACACTGAGGTGAGGATACTTTTTGTCATTTTTATGGGTCAGAGTAATTTTTGTATTAAACTTCTGTAAGTTATTAGCTTTAAAAAACAATAATTAATCAAAAAGTCAAAGATGAGAGCTTTGATTTGCGCTAACATTTATTAGCTAGCTAAAGCCATGAGTTAGCAATCTTTTGTCAAGAGGTCACTTGGAGCTGGTTGTCTCACTGCTCCTGTGGTTGGTTGTCAGATGTTACTCTTGGCTTTGTGTTCTTAAATTGTTGAAATAATAGTTCAGAAAATCAACTGTGAAAATATTTTAACCCCTCAATACGTTTGCATGCATTTTGAGCATTAGGAAAAATGTTAGGTAACTTTTTTGGTGTTTATATTAAATAAAACTAATGGCTTTGTTCAAGGCTACATTATACAGCACTATACATTCCTTCACTTTACCACTCACCAAAATAATACATTACTTTGCTAAATTTTAGCAATTGAACACGGGGAACATTGAGTATTACTTATTCCTATACCAAATCACATTTTTTGATGTTCTATTAAAATAAAAAAGAAGTTACACACAAAATCTTAATTTTTAAGCGAAAAACCCCATTGAAATGAATGGGGACAACGGGACCCATACACTGTGACAACCAATCCCCACATGGAGCAGTTTGTCACAGTGTCTTTGACAGCTAATAACCTTTCATCACAATACAGGTGAAACTTGAAAAAATGAGAATATTGTGCAAACGTTCATTTATTTTAGTAATACAACTTAAAAGGTTAAACTAATATATGATATGGACTCATTACGTGCAAAGCGAGATATTTCAGGCCTTCATTTGTTATAATTTTGATGATTATGGCTTATAGCTTATGAAACCCCAAATTCAAAATCTCAAAAATGTGAATGTTGTGAAAAGGTTCAATATTTTAGGCTCCAAGTGTCGCACTCTAATCAGCTAATTAATCCAAAACACCTACAAAGGGTTCCTGAGCCTTTAAATGGTCTCTCAGTCTGGTTTAGTAGGAATCCCAATCATGGGGAAGACTGCTGACCTGAAAGTTGTACAGAAAACCATCATTGACTCCCTCCATAAGGAGGGAAAGCCTCAAAAGGTAATTGCAAAAGAAGTTGGATGTTCCCAAAGTGCTGTATCAAAGCCCATTAATAGAAAGTAATGTGAAAGGGAAAAGTGTGGAACAAAAAGATGCACAAGCAGCAGGGATGACCGCAGCCTGGAGAGAATTGTCAGAAAAAGGCCATTCTAAAGTGTTAGGGACCTTCACAAGGAGTGGACTGAGGCTGGAGTTAGTGCATCAAGAGCCACAACACACAGACGGATTCTGGACATGGGCTTCAAATGTCGTATTCCTCTTTTCAAGCCGCTCCTGAACAACAAACAACGTCAGAAGGGTCTTACCTGGGCTACAGAAAAAAAAGAACTGCAATTGGAAACCAAGGTCCCAGAGTCTAGAGGAAGAATGGAGAGGCATACAATCCAAGATGCTTAAAGCCCAGTGTGAAGTTTCCACAGTCTGTGTTGATTTGGGGAGCCATGTCATCTGCTGGTATTGGTCCACTGAGCTTTATTAAGTCCAGAGTCAACGCAGCCATCTACCAGGACAGTTTGGAGCACTTCATCCTTCCTTCCACAGACGAGCTTTATGGAGATGCTGACTTCATTTTTCAACAGGACTTGGCACCGGCCCACACTGCCAAAAGTACCAAAACCTGGTTCAATGACCATGGGATTACTGTGCTTGATTGGCCAGCTAACTGGTCTGACCTGAACCCCACAGAGAATCTATGGAGCATTGTCAAGAGAAAGATGCGAGACATGAGACGGAACAATGCAGAAGAGCTGAAGGTCGCTATTGAAGCATACTGGTCTTCTATAACACCACAGCACTGCCACAGGCTGATAGCATCCATGCCACGCCACATTGAGGCAGTAACTGATGCAAAAGGGGCCCAAAACAAGTACTGAGTACATATGCATGATTATACTTTTCAGAGGTCTGACATTTCTTAATTTAAAATGCTTGTTTTATTGATTTCATTCAATATTCAAATTTCTGAGATTTTGAATTTGAGGTTTTCATAAACTGTAAGCCATAATCAGCAAATTTATAACAAAAAAAGGCATCAAATATCTCACTTTGGATGTAACAAGCCAGCATATATTAGTTTCACCTTTAAAGTTGAATTCCTGAAATAAATGAACATTCTAATTCTAATTTTTCAGTTTCACCTGTAAATTATAAAAAAGAAAGGTGAGTTCAATTCAAGCCAAGATCCTAGCATTTCATTTAATCTACAAATGTCTCTTGAAATATGTTTGGATGATGAGCAATATACGCTAGAGCAAAAAAGTGAGACAACCAGCCCCGGTCTCCCCTACTTACCAGATGCCTTTGAAAAACCTAAATCCTTAATCGGCCCTTAAGTTCATGCTGCTGTGATTTCTGATCCCCACCCTTCTTCTTGTGCGGTTTCTGTCAGGTCCGTAGCTAAAGCCCTTTTCCCTGGCACGACTCAACAGCTGACAGAAGCAGCAAGGAGGGGACAGATCAGACTGCGTAACACATAAATAGACAGGTTGGAGCTATGATTGAAAACACCACGAGTTACAGTCAAACTTTCTCTTCGCTTACAAAGACTGCAATAAATGTATGACCACCAGATCTATTAATAGCAACGTCTTTACATAACTGTGGTCTTCAACTCAAGGACTTTAAAAGCCAGCTATCGTTTTCTAATTCCTCATCATAGAAAAGGGCAACATCTTAACAGAATAAGCCTCAACCAAAAAAGCCAAGCCTAACAATTCAAATTGAAAAGACAAAGCATTGGGAAGCTTTTATCACGTTTTTTGTTTCTTATAAAAGGTGCTTTGTGGATGGAGAGCTAAAGCCAATTCTGCACTAACTCAATAAACCCAGCGCTGGTTTACTGCAACCAGCCGTTTCAGGAGACTGTCTGCAAAATATAACGAGCAGCGCCTCTGACGTTCAAAGTTTGAAAAAAAATAAAGGAGCTAAAAAAATAAAATGATAGACATGAGTAGTTTAAAATATTGAACATAATAGGATCACTGCTTTTGCTGCTGCAGGGATTGTTATAGGTTGTACTTTGAGTGTGTTATTAAGTCAACACCGCCTGAACACGTGGGGGTGGTTTAACAATTTTGACTTTTAACAGATGTGCACTTTATGTGGCAGATTCTTACCAGAGTTTAGATGCCACTACCTTTCTCAGGGTTGTAAAAGTTGCCTTTGAAACTTTGGGCGGATAAATGCAGACGTGACCGCGAGTGAGCAGAGATCAAAACAGCTCATCCTTTTCAGCACCTTCACATGCTTACTGTAGCATTTGATATCCCGGCCGATAAAAATCAGGAAAGGCGGGACCTGGACGAGTGAAAAGCTGTCTCTGATACGTGTTAACTTTTGTGTGGCTCTCTGAAAAAAAAATATGTCTTTGATCTTAAAAAGAAGATGTACTCCTTTAAATAACTAAGTGAAAACATTAACAGTAATGACAATAACCGTAACCAGGGACGCACCATGTTACGTTTTGGCTCTGCCTGCTCTGACTGGTCAACAGCCGGTGGGAAACTCAAAGTCTGATCTTTTTATAATAGGTAAACGTGCATCAGTCATGGGGAGCTCAACGCTTCTAAGAAATTATTTATGAACGTTTGTTTCAAGACTTTTTCAGGAACAAAAAAAAGCAGTCTGCTACTGACAAGCAGTTCTTTCATCCTTTAGGTCATGTCGTTGAATTAGCAAAGGAGCAAACTAACCCAAGTGCAATGAATTTAATTGGTTTTAATTATCCTTTTAAGCTTTAGTCATGCTAACCATGCTAATTGTGCTAAACGCTATTTGAGAAGCTAAAGAGAGTTTAAGATGTGAACTCCAAATTAGCGTTGGGGGAACATGGATCATTATATTTTATTGTATGTATTGTGATAACAGTAAAAGTAACAATAAAAAAAGTTTTGATAAAGTTATTTACAGTGTTTCTTATTTACAGTGGAAAATACTGTGATTATATGAGTTACGACAGTCCTTTCGGATAAACAAAGTATTTTTTAACTGAATTTGAACAGTTTTTTTAGCATTTACATCAAAGAGTGTGAGTTTAAACTACAAAGAATACATCGGACCCCCGTCTATATGCGGGGCAGTATTCCAGGTTACACCTATTTGGTGTGTGAACCATTAAAATAGGCAGTTATAAGTGAACCCCTGTGAATACCAAGGGTCAACCTGGGTTGCATTTAATCATGTTTTTGAATCTGTTTTTTGAATCTCTCAAAAACATACAGGTCCTTCTAAAATAATTTGCATATTGTGATAAAGTTCATTCTTTTCCATAATGTAATGATAAAAATTAAACTTTCATATATTTTAGATTCATTGCAAACCAACTGAAATATTTCAGGTCTTATATTGTTTTAAAACTGATGATTTTGGCATACAGCTCATGAAAACCCAAAATTCCTATCTCAAAAAATTAGCATATTTCATCCGACCAATAAAAGAAAAGTGTTTTTAATATAAAAAAAGTCAACCTTCAAATAATTATGTTCAGTTATGCACTCAATACTTGGTCGGGAATCCTTTTGCAGAAATGACTGCTTCAATGCGGCGTGGCATGGAGGCAATCAGCCTGTGGCACTGCTGAGGTGTTATGGAGGCCCAGGATGCTTCGATAGCGGCCTTAAGCTCATCCAGAGTGTTGGGTCTTGCGTCTCTCAACTTCCTCTTCACAATATCCCACAGATTCTCTATGGGGTTCAGGTCAGGAGAGTTGGCAGGCCAATTGAGCACAGTAATACCATGGTCAGTAAACCATTTGCCAGTGGTTTTGGCACTGTGAGCAGGTGCCAGGTCGTGCTGAAAAATGAAATCTTCATCTCCATAAAGCTTTTCAGCAGATGGAAGCATGAAGTGCTCTAAAATATCCTGATAGCTAGCTGCATTGACCCTGCCCTTGATAAAACACAGTGGACCAACACCAGCAGCTGACATGGCACCCCAGACCATCACTGACTGTGGGTACTTGACACTGGACTTCAGGCATTTTGGCATTTCCTTCTCCCCTGTCTTCCTCCAGACTCTGGCACCTTGATTTCCGAATGACATGCAAAATTTGCTTTCATCCGAAAAAAGTACTTTGGACCACTGAGCAACAGTCCAGTGCTGCTTCTCTGTAGCAGGTCAGGCGCTTCTGCCGCTGTTTCTGGTTCAAAAGTGGCTTGACCTGGGGAATGCGGCACCTGTAGCCCATTTCCTGCACACGCCTGTGCACGGTGGCTCTGGATGTTTCTACTCCAGACTCAGTCCACTGCTTCCGCAGGTCCCCCAAGGTCTGGAATCGGTCCTTCTCCACAATCTTCCTCAGGGTCCAGTCACCTCTTCTCGTTGTGCAGCGTTTTCTGCCACACTTTTTCCTTCCCACAGATTTCCCACTGAGGTGCCTTGATACAGCACTCTGGGAACAGCCTATTCATTCAGAAATTTCTTTCTGTGTCTTACCCTCTTGCTTGAGGGTGTCAATGATGGCCTTCTGGGCAGGAGTCAGGTCGGCAGTCTTACCCATGATTGCAGTTTTGAGTAATGAACCAGGCTGGGAGTTTTTAAAAGCCTCAGGAATCTTTTGCTGGTGTTTAGAGTTAATTCAGATGATTAGGTTAATAGCTCGTTTAGAGTACCTTTTCATGATGTGCTAATTGTTTGATATAGGAATTTTGGGTTTTCATGAGCTGTATGCCAAAATCATCAGTTTTAAAACAATAAAAGACCTGAAATATTTCAGTTGGTGTGCAATGAATCTAAAATATATGGAAGTTAAATTTTTATCATTACATTATGGAAAAGAATGAACTTTATCACAATATGCTAATTTTTTGAGAAGGACCTGTAATAAAAAAAACGCACAATTATCCACACCGTATTTTCCCCCCCCAATAACAATAAATGATACAATACTTTCCCCATCCTTAGTCAGAATTAGTTTTCTAGTCCTTGTTTTCTACTGAGGTTGTGTAACACCTAAAGGCAATCTGAGGGCTTCACACTCTATTTTCTCAGTGACCTGTGTTGACTTTGGTACCACCTCCTGGGCCAGGCAGGAAGGCCTGCTGAGTGAGGTCTCAGCTGGCTGCATTCAGACCTAGCCTCTTACAGAATGCTGGCTGCCGGGCCCAGCAGCAGGCCCAGCCCTTCTCTCCAATAACTTACAAACCTGGGGATTGTAGTGTGAGGGTGGAGATGAGAAAGATTGGAGGAGGTGAGTGTGTGTATGTGCGTGGTAAGGTGGCTGGGTGGGGGGGGCACATCCTGAGTGAAACCGCATCCTGAACAAGCATCGCTGCATCTCACTGTAAATAAATACTCTCTCCTCCATGTAGCTTCCGTCAACTGTCACCGCCTTGGCTCCCAATCACCTTCAAGTCCAAACAGGAAAGTGCAGGGAGGCAAGGGAGATGGCAGATATGAGCTTTTATTTGCTTCTCACTGCACTTTAGCCCTGTTGCACACCACTTCCTATTCTCCCGCTCTGACCAGCTGCCCCGGCTGCGTTCCAGACCCTGAGTCCTTCCTGTCACCTTTCATTACCACATTATCCTGGAGGAGGCTCCCTGTGTAGTGGGGAAATCACCATTTGGAGGCAGCCTACACACACACACACACGCACACGCCCTCCTCATTTATGGTGTATTGTGTGAGACGTTAAAAGCCACGCGCGACATCCTCAAAGGAGAACTGCTGCCTTGTTACCTGCTAATCCCCCTGTGCATTATAACAGGAGATGCAAGTGAACAACAGAGCATGACGAAGGTAACAACCAAGACACGACAAGCTCTCGGTCAGTAAAAAGCTTGGTTTCGCAACACTCAAAGCAGATTGGTGTGAGAATATCTATTATTACGTTAGGCAGAAACGGCCTGTTAGTTATGAAAATAACCCAATTGGATTACAAAAAAAAAAAAAGATCTTCCTCTCAGACAGAAACAGAAAGAAGTAATTCTATAGCATCCCTTGCATCAAAGTAGCTCCTACTGGACCTTTGTCTCAAGGTGTGCTGGAGGATGGCCCACAGTCCTCCAGCAAGTCTGGATTGTTTTATTACACTTGAATGAGTTGAGATGAAAATTGCATGCTGCTTTTGACCTGCAGTGTTTGCCCTGAACTGCCTCGAAGTAACCGGCCTGTCAAGACAACACAGCAAGACACAGCCATGCTTCTTCTTAGACCATTCTATGTCTATAAAGACCAAATGGTTGTTTAAATTAAAACTGTCATGTACAGGCAAAGTAAATTTAAGTATCCTTTTTATAACTCAACACTAGGGGTGTAACGGTACATGAAAACTACGGTTCAGTACCTATTAGTGGTTTTAAAGTCATGGATTCGTTACGTTACCGGTACACTTAAGTCAAGAATAAACAAATACACAAATGTGCATTTGACTTTTTTTTTTACTTTGATCAGCATTAAATAAAGAACCTTTTTCTCTGAATTCCTTGATTTCAATTCCTGAAATGAATGTGGTTCTATTATGTTCTATACCTTAAAAAAGTTGTACGTATAGATTTGATTGATTATCAATATGAAGAATAATAAATATTACAAGCAAAGGAGAAAACAATATAACCACTCGAAAAGAGTCAGCGTTGATGTTTAGAAATGTTTAAATAATACTTTGCCAATACTTGAGAATGAAACATGCTGAAATGACTTTGGAGTTGTTTAGATACTTTGACGGTCTCCCAGCTGTACTTGAATGCAGCATGGGCAGCTGTTGGGGAAATCCCTTCTCATCAACGAGACCCTGTTTCTCTTTCAAAGGCCCTGAGAACTGTTAAACCGCGTTCACACCGCCCAAAACGTCAACGCCCAGAACGGCAAGACTAAATGTTAAGTCTATGGTTGAGGCCATCACAGTCTCCGCGGTGCTTTGGCCACGGCAATTTTTGAAACTTTTGCTGCTTTCCAAGCTTCGAAGCAGTAAAAGCCAGCAACACAGAAGTTCAGCTAGCTAAACTTTCGCCGTCGTCCCCTGAGTATCAACCAATTAGAGCATCTCACTGTAGTGACGTCACATTTAAAGTAGCGCTGAAAGCGAACCTCATCCATACACAGCTCCTGGAACAAAAAGTTAAACTCTCCAAACTCAGGGGTGTATCCACAAACGGCGCTCATGCGCCTGACAACGACATTGTCTAGCTTTATTTAGCAAATAAATCCAAGCCACTCTCTCGATATGATCTGCCATTGTTTATAACATCCGGCAACAGAGGAAGCCCCGCCCACACGCTCTTTTTTGTTTAGCAAGTGGTGGGCTTTGCAAGCTTCAGGCTTTAAAATGTTTAGGCTTCAAACTAGTCACTTTGTGAGCGTCTTTTGACGACAACAAAGCGTGCGGCGTGAACGTGGCATTAGGGTGCATGGCGTCATGAACTCTGAAATATCAGAACATTCCAAATACAGTTAGGCTTTTGCCTGAAAAGTAAAACTGGGTCGTCACTTGGTTCTTTAGCATTGTCCTGCTGACGTAGCAAAACAAAACCTTTAGCCAAAATGGATCACCAGACACAAACTGGTCTAAAGACCTCTAAAGACCAACTTCTGTTTATACTTCAACCTTGTAAAACACAGAAGACTAAGTTCTGTCCTACTGGCAGAGAGAGGCTCATAGAAAGCACTGACAGCTTGGACGCTAATAATTGGGCCACTGTAATAACTGCTTTTATTGTTTATTTTTACTTAATTAATTCTTTGTCATTTATTCAAGTTAACATGGGTTAGCTGGATTTTCCTCAACTTTTTAGTATACAATGACACTATAGTAATAAACTCCAAATTTATTTAAAGGATGATCACACATCCTAATAAATGTGATTGCACACAGTCATTATCCTATTGATTTCCCATTATAAATGATGCAGCTAACTAGCTAAATGATGTTCTATCATTGCAGCAATTCCCCCACGGCCAAATAGTTTCTTGGAATCTGGAAAGTTCCACACCTTCTGATCCTGAAATCCGATTAATGAGACTAAGCAAATTGTGTGTATGATTCCGTTGCCTTCAGCAGTGCTTAGGGAGCTGCTGCAGTCGGGCTGGGCGGCGTTGTCCTGATCGGGTGGCTCCAGGCGTCTTATTTGCTGCCTGAGGAGGACGCTCACTGGTCAGACACGCTTCTCTATAGAGCAGAACCTCACTGAGCATGTCCCAGCCTGCCCGTTTGGGAAGGGGGGGGGGGTTATTTTCTATCCTTAGGACCCCCAATTGTTGTTCATTTCCTGCACAAAGACAAAATAAGCACATAAAGGCCAAAATGTGCTCTTCTCTGGCCTTCACCCACATCACAGCACTTTTCTGCACAAGTGGCTAACCAAAGATAATTATACAATTAAAACAATTTTCCACATCTAGCTGTCAGCTTGATCTAACTCCCTATTCGAATGACACTAATGGAGTAAGCCTCTTTCTCTCTTCTTCCTAAGGCGAAGCCTTTTCCTCACATTTGATCACAAAACGCACCAAAGCCGACCCCAGCAGAGGCACCATGGTTTATTTGTTTATCAGGATGTTAGGGAATAAAGTTAGAAGGAGCGGGATTTTATTAAAAGGCATAGCGCAATAGGAAATAGGGAGGCTTATTTGATTGTTGGTTCAAAATTAACCCTCGGTTGCAGAAAAAAGAAGCGACGACCCTCATATTTTCTGAGACAACAATCTCTTCATCCAGTTCTGACATTATTGTTTCATCGAGACAAAAAGCAGCACCATAGATGCTAAATGTAATATACAGAAGAAGCTATCTGGACCAAAAATATGCTTCATATTAAAATGAACTATTCTGTCCAGTTGCTGACCAGACAAAAGGACTTGAACTGTGTCTGTTAGACAAACCAACACAGGGTGTGAGGTAAAAAGGGAGGATTCAAACAAACCTTGACCTGGATATCCTGCACCTCCGTCCACCCTGTGTGGACAAGGAACACAGATTGGAACCACTCCTGCACAAGTTCAAGGGAAATGCTTGCATTGCATGTCTCTGTAAGTCTCAACAAACACAATAGCAGAAGAGGGTTTTTATGATTATGAGTTGCCCTGATGGGGATACGCAGATCCATTAGATATGAGTCTGCCGGTAGAAGGGGTTTGGTATTAAACCACGAGCAAGTGCCCCATCAGCAGAGAAGAGAAAGCTGCCTTTTATGGCAACAGATCCCAGACTCAGGCCGCTGGCCACAGAGCCCACAAATGAGGCATTAAGTGTAGTAGCAGTGCAGCAAAGCTAAAGGAGCACAGAGCTATGACCCTTTTCTCATCCATGCATGAAGCGGCTTCTCTTTCCTCCTATCATGGTTTACTGTCACTCCTACAGAAACAAGAATGTACGCAGCAAGCTTCACCACTTCACTACTTCCATCACTGAAAAACAGCTTACATGCAACAGAATGTCATACAGAAGGAGTACTGGTGAACAGAGGAACCTGATTCGCATTAGTACATGTATCAGTACCAGTGGATGGATGGATGGATGGATGGATGGATGGAAACATGGAATAACACCAGTTTTCTCCTTCCACTCTAAGAAATCAAACGCCATACTCCTCCACACGTTTCCAGATTGTGCAGCAATCATTTGTAAATTAATTTTTAATTCCCAGACAGAGGCCAGGCTAGAGCAGCAAAGTTAGGGAACAGAACCTGACACAGAGATGTAAAAACAGAGAGAAGCGAGGGGCCTGCTGGGACGGTTTCATCACCGTGTCTGACCCCCCATGCTGCTGGGAATGGCAGGAGATGAGGGGGGGGGGGGGGCTAGCGGAGAGGAGGAAGACTCTTCTTCACAGTCAGAGATTTAATTGCACACAGATTCCATTACCTCTGCACAAATGTCACATTCTCTTCTGATCAGGGGGCATAGCAGCCACTGGCAGCACTGCTGGCAAGCAGCCAGGCTATAGCGCAGAAAGTGTTTAGCCAATCAGAACTCTCCGTGCAGACAGAGGTGAGCAGAGGGACAGCAGAGGTAATGTACGCCAAATGTATTAAGAGATAAAGAAGAATCACTGTCTCAAAGCAGCTGATGGCGCATTGCTCTGGCAGAGGGCAATATCTTCTCCAAATCCAGCATTATCCTTTTATTATTAATATCTTTATTCGTTTAATCTGGCATCAAACCCCTCTGGTTGTTTGTGGCTTAGAAATAGGTGACTAAAACATCTATATTTTTGTTGTGAATCATCAAGACAGACGGCAAGAAATTACTGTACATAACCAGAGAAAGGTTAGAGGGAGAAGTGACACATACCCCGATCACTTGAGTTGGCTAGATTGGCGCTTCATTCCTCCAATCAGAGTTCAGAGGACACACACACAGAGAGAGAGAGAGAGAGAGAGAGAGAGAGAGAGAGAGAGAGAGAGAGAGAGAGAGAGAGAGAGAGAGAGAGAGAGAGAGAGAGAGAGAGAGAGAGAGAGAGAGAGAGAGAATGAAGGGGAAAGATACAACAATTACAAACAGGAAGTAAAAGGTGGGGGAAGCCCCTATTCGGGTCCACTGAGCCCACATGTACCAAAACATCAAAAGCACCAAAAAGTAAACGTGATCTTCGCCACCCACAGGTATTTAATACGTTATGACACACTGATTCCTCTGGAATCTACTGACCTACATGCAAGCAAAGTTACCTTTCTATAGATTTATATTTAAACTGGTAAATATGTAGAAAATATGTAGAGCAAAAAATAAAAATGAAATAAAACTGCGGCGTGGTTTCTTTAAAACTTGTTGGAATACTTGAAAAATATGATCAAACTATTTTAAACAGCTATTTTCTAACAAGTCTATATATGTATATTTGGGCTCCGGGCTCCCAACAGAGGGTTAATCTATATGCAGCTTTGAGATTGCATTATCAAAAGTCTTTATTAAGGCTCCATTTTTCTTGGTATTCTTTTTCTAGTGCGGTGTTTATCATCCAATAGTGAAGCCTAAAAGTTTGGTAAAAGTAGTGACATTTAAACTCAGCACGGGAAATATTTGAAATGTTTGTTCTTTATGAATAAACACGGTTTTTAAATATTTAATAATCAGGATTTTCTGATTCTGCCGTGCTCTCTGGAAACTACACAGAATGAAAGATAACTGAAAACTGCAAAACATTTAGGTGTAGTTACGCAAAGAAATGTGCAACGTAAAAGTGACACAAGTTCATTTCACAACTTTAACAGAGAGCGGAGCTGCAGATGTTTACAAAGCTTTAATATGAATTTATCTAGTGTTACAGTAGTACAGTCTCTCAGTTAAAAATGTTGAAATATCGCACCGTTATTTTGAGCAGTTATTCAGCGGTGGAACTGACAGCAGAATTATTGACAAAATACAAGAAATGCAACTTAAGCATTTTTATTAAACTATAGTTTTTTTAAGTAATCCGTTTTTCAAAGAACTTCTAATTAGCGATGCATGACTTTTTGTTTCTCTGTTGTGTAAATATGACCCAAATTTGTCTTGTTACCATCCTCAGGGAGCAGGATGGTAGGGGAGAGGAAGGAAAGGATCAAATCCCCGACTCCAACATCTCTCTGCCTGGCTTTGGAACCATACTGCCAGACAGAGATTTAAAGAGGAGTGGCAAAATCAAATGCATCGCTTGCCAACAACTGACGGTGTCATCCAGGACATGTTGCTGTGAAATATCGTCTCTGCTTCTCAGATATTGAGCTGTTAGCATGTCATGAGGCTGTCATACAGCAACGGTCTTCAGTCAGAGGCCTCTTCAGATTTGTAGCTAGACTGACGGCTACCAGAGATCCTTCCTGCCCCCATCAGAGGCGACTGTGGCTTAGTGTGTAGAATAGTTGGCTTGTAATCGGAGGGTTGGAGGTTCAATCCCAGCTTCTGCCTGTCACATGTCAATGTGCCCTTGGGCAAGGCACTCATCCCTAAGTTGTCTAACGATCTGCAAATATGTGTGTGAATGTGGCCCTAGTGTAAAGCATTTTGAGTGGTCAGTACTAAATAAGTTCAGTCCATTTATCATCAACTCGATGATGATACGAGTTGCAACAACATTTAATTTCCCTTTGAGATAAATGAAGTATTTTTGATTTAAATGAGTTAGAATGCTATCTACAAGCCAAACAGTGGTTTGAAGTGAATGTCCTACCATCACAAATGCAAATATGTACAGTTTATTAAGCTCTACTGGGACTGTAGCTGTATCTAACTGCTCTGGTCTGATAAAATTAAAACTAAGCTTTTCAGCAGCCAACACTCCAGGTGGATCTCCCATAAAACAAAATAAAATCAAAAATGAATATCTATGAAAGTACCTCATGCCCATCTGTGAGTACGGTGGAGGATCTGTGATGCTGCAGGACTGATTCTCTCCTAAACACCCTGGAAACCTTGTGAGGCTGAATTCTTTAAAGTACCAGGAAATCTTAAATCTAAAACTGCTGGAGTCTACCGTGAAAATTGGATCTTTCAACAAGATACCAAAACATGTGGCCAAATTATTACTAAAAATAGATCACCAGACACAAAACCAAACTTCTTCCAATGGCCATCTTAGTCTCCTAAATCCTCAAGGAAACCTGTGAGGTGAGCTGAAGAGAAGAGAACATAGCATACATGTTTTCAGATGTTACCGGCACTGTATACTATCGGTCGGCAAACCGCATATGACATAGCTTTTCTTTACAGAAATGAGCAATACATATCATTATGGAATGTCTGAGACAAGCTAGACAAACAAGCGGGTGCTAAAGCTCAAAAGCATTCATCTGTGGCCTGATAAACAAGCGGAAAGATGCTAATGACTTCCTTATACAATTCAGATCATGCAAAAGAGGCAGAGGAATTGATGTGTTCTGGTTTTGTCCTTGTCACAGGAGTCAGGGCCGCATGTGTGGCTTGTTGCCCCATGAGATATGTGCATATAACTTTGCTGTTTAATGTGGTTGTGTTTCGAGCGGCACAGCACGACAATTCAGCTCCCAGTTAATTGGCCTGCTCTATATAAAAAAGAAAAAAAGTGTCAAAAACTCAAATCTATAACTGTAACTTCAAAGTGAGGCTGAGAAGGTCTGCAGCCAGACACAACAAACCACAGCCGCGACGTCCCAACTCCTCATAATTCACCAGGGTGGAATTCAACAAAAGCCCCATTAGTGTTGCCGTTGTTTCAACAGTCTGTCCGCATTCCAGGGCCCTCCGTCGGCCTCAGATAAGACCCTTCTGATTACTCTGTTGCATGCCTGCCATTACACCCAAAAATATGCTGATCCAAACAGAGGGCCCCTCTCACCACGGTATCATTTCAGCCCTGCCGTGTCTCACAGGAGCAACGGGAGGCATCTCCGCCATGTCTGCCATATGCGGCGTTTAACAATCACCCTTAAACATTTGCTGAGGTAACATGAGACGGCTTTTTAACGTTAGCTCTCGGTTTGCATCTTGATTGCGAATTAACAAGCACTCGAATTTGGAAAAGGGGTTCGTATGGTTTTATTTGTCAATAAAAAAACACTGCATAAAACTGAACGCTACATCGCTATCGACAGTAAAGCACACCCATTTTGTGGCCATTTTTTTTGGCATGCCAGCTGCTCGGAGCTCATTCATTCCTTCTCTGAAAACGAGTGGTTGTAATCTCACTTTCTCGCTCAAATCAAAAGTGGCTCTGTCGAAGAAAACTCCTCGTTCGGCGACTTGTCTTAGCTGCAAGTCGTTTGTGGAGTTCTGAAACAAACAAGGACATCTGATGGTATCCAGCTTGGTTCAACACCAGCATCCCGAAGGTGCAAATAACGGCTTTAGCTAAACAAATAAGTGTGGTTCACCTGCTGCATTTCATATCTGATGAGAACGCTGCATATGGAAATAGCCAACAACTCCCCACCAGTTAAGCTGCTAAAACAAACTGAACATCAAATATGAACAACGGTGCGAAGGAAACGTTTTGTTCCAGCGGCCTCGGGGGCTGACACCACGCAAAACATGGATAGGTCACAGTTAAACTAGATTATACAACACTGATTAAAGATTATTCAACACAGGTTGTGAATTGTGAAACCTCTATTTTATTCTTTTGTTCCCCCCCCTTTTTTTTTTATCTCGCCTCGTCTCATTACCATGAATCCAGCGCTGTGTTTCATCTTGTTCAGCCACTTCCCATTGAGTCAAGAACACATCCTGGACGTGGACCAACTCAAATGATAATTAATACTAGGGATGTGTATTGGTAAAAATCTGGCCTTGCGATATGTATCGCGATACAGGGCAGACGATACGATATACTATGAGACAATATATTGTGATTTTTAAAACTTAATTTAACTGTAGAAAAACTGTCACAGCATTCTAAACCCTCCAACCTGTTTCATACTTTAACACATCCAGTTTTATTACTAGATCTAGTTGATCCAATGGAGCAAAGAAGGTGAAAACAGCCACAAACTACCAGTCATCATTTTAATTTTACCACAAAAATTACTGTCATCATTAATGGTTCCATTCAAATCCTAAAAAGAAAAGAAAAAATCAACAACAACAAAAATCTATATTTTTCTTTTGAATATTGAAACAATATCGGGAAATAAAATATTGCGAGGTGGGTCAATATTTTCTTACATCTCGAAATAATATGATATTTTAATTGGTTTATTACTTATGATTGCCCTTTTTTAAATTAAGATTAAACAATGTGTAGGTTCAAATTCATTTTCCATCTAATACATACAGCTATGAAAAAAACAGGACACACTATGACATAAGAATAGTTTTCTACCATATTTGGACTACAAAATGACACCTGAATAAAATACTTTTTTATGCTAAAGAAACCGTGTTTAAACCTTAGACAACAACTTTGGTAAGCTCCTGACGTTGAAGTGACAGTGAACACTAGGGGTGTGACGGTACCCCAACAATCCTGGTTCATTTTCGGTACGGTCAGGGAACAAAAAGATAGTTTTTGTGTAATGACATTTAAAATCAAAATATATTTGCACTAATTTTCCATCAAATTGTCATTGGATTACATAAAAATGTATATAATTAAATATATATCAAATAAATACCATACCAGTTTCAAAATGTTATTTTTAGGAAACCGCAACATCAACACATTGGCTTTCTGCCAGAGTCAAGACAATCTGGGATATGAAATGAATATTTTAGACTGCCCTACTATCTGTGTCAGCAGTAGTAACAAATTAATTGGGGGTTAAGCTGTTACCTGAGCCAGCTGACAGGTTGTTGTGTGAGTTATACAGGTAAGGTGTGAGTCATTACAGCGCTCCTCTAGTCTAATGATGTAATCGCCGCTGCAGAGTTCTTTTTTACAGAGGACCTGTGGTTTCTAACCCCGGAGTTTCTCTTGGTTTCAGGTGTTCTATTTTTATTTGGCCTTCTATACCCTTCTGTATGCGTAAAAACAAAAGATGATATTAGATAAACAACTTTATTTTAGTATTTATGTGGGACACTGAGGTGGGGGCAGTGCTACTTTCAGCTACCAATTTCCCTGACTAATTCCCGGAAGAAACATTTTTAACACACAGTCAGATGTCAGATCTGCATATACTTTATTGCAACGCTAAAAGAACGGCACCAACGAGGGCAGCTAAGTGGTGTCCTTTTATGGTGCGTTCACACCAGTCAGCGCGTCCAGGCAGCAGGGCAGCTAGATTACATAAAAGTCTACGGTATCTACGCATCTAGTGGGCGCCAATCTGCCCCGCAGCAAGTCGCGCGCATCGGCGCTGCTGGCATCAGCGCATCCACGCGGCTGCTGCCCCGATGCGCTGACGGACCATCGGAGCAGCTGCTGCGTGAAGGTTGGAAAACTGAACTTTCGGGCAGCAAACGCGGGGCGTCAACCAATCAGAGAGACTCTTTGTACTGACGTAGTTACTCCTTCCATGAGTGGATTGGCAAGTTTTTCATTCAAGATGGAGGATCAACTAACCGTCGCTGTGTGTAATGTTCGTGAATTGTATGACCCGTCTTCTTACAAAGACAGGTAGAGATCGGATCTTAATTGGAGAAAGATTTCGGAGGATATTTGAGTGCCAGGTAAGCAGATAAATATTTTTCTTTTAACTTTCTTTTGTGTTTAGACGACGTTGTCTGGCTTGTGTGGCTTCATTAATTAAATAAACCCAAGCCACTCGACATGATCCGCCATGTTGTAAACAACTAGCAACAGACAAATTCACGCCCGCACGCTGACGTAAAGACGTGATGCGCTGATGCCCCGACGCGCTGACGCAGACTACAAAGTGTGCAAGCAGCTGGGTTTTAATTTTAAAGCGTCGACTTTCGTCCGTTTGAGCGATTTGACGCGCTGACCGGTGTGAACGTGCCATTAGGCTCAGTAACATTGGTGGTAGCTAGCAGCAACGAACACTAACGAAGTGTGTAACCAGTTCCATCTTGGGCGTTTGATTACGATTCAGGTGCTACGATTCGGTTATAAAACTATTATTTTTGTGGTACATTTTTTACTGTTTAGGTTTTTTCTTCATTCCTTCCATGGCTACTTTTTAGTCTTAAATCCATTCAGGTTCCATTAATAGAAGTATCCAAACCAATTGATGTTCTGTCTTTTCTTTCATGTCAAACCACAAATAACAACCAACACATGTCCAAAATATGTTTCATAATCATATCAAGGTCATATTTTCAATGAAAGCTAAAAGAACAACCGTATTACGATTCCCATAAAAGAGGAATCTTGGTCCAATCTTGAACCCATCAATCATATTCTCTTTACTAAAAGAAAACTTTTGATTTTAACATATTTAAAGTATTCCTGCTCTATATGGTTATAAAGAAAAATGTAATCAACTTCAGATCAGCTTTTACAAGTCAACCTTTACATAAATTACTTTAAAATTTAAACAGAAATAATTAATCTTCTATATTAGAAAATAAACTTAAAACAATAATAGCTCCCTTTTTATGTCATGCAGGACAAAAATTACACAAAAATCGGAAAATATCTTCTGAGAGAATAAGTATTATTTTTCTATTCAAAGTAATAGAAAATAAAAAGCAGCATTCTCCCAAAGACACTTAAAGTGTATACTATTTTTTTCCGCTGTCAATTTAAAACAGAACTCTAACTTTGCGCAGCGTTTTCATAGTTTTTTGTGTCAATTTGACCAATGGGATCTTTGCAACCTGTTTTACACAGAAACTAATCTACCAGCTATGAGTACAGTGGTCTCCGCCACACATTAGTCATGACCGGGATGGAATGAAGGACATTTCCTTCGTGTTTCATACTTAAAGCTACAGTTGGGCTGACGTCTGGTAAACATGAGCTGCTCTGTGCTGTGCTTGGGGAGGACGCCCCGGACAGCACCAAAAAAGAAAGTGGACATGTCTGGGGAAAAAGATGTTGCTGCTAACATGATACACAACAACATAGACGCTGCATGCACAACTAAAGTGCAAAATATTTGCTGTATTTTGTAAATTTTGCGCAGCATGGCTAAAACACTATATTAAGCCATGAATTTTTCGCCAGTCCGTCCTCTAAAAATGTCCGGACTTTTATGTTTTTCTCATTTATTATTATGAAAAATAATCGCTTTTTGTACACTTTTGAATCGATTTTGCAAGTTTCACATCGCAATTAATCGATTTATGGTGACTCAGCACACCCCTAGTAACCAGTTAACAAGAAAACGTGTTGTTCTGGAACACGAGGAAGCCGAAGTGTTCCCAAACTGGGGGCTTTAACAACATTCAAGCTCCTGCTCTCCCTTATAAGAGTCGCTGGGCATAACCTCTGGAGCAGGAAGCTGGGCTGTACTGAATTTGTTTACAGTCGCATGTGTTGCTGGATAAAGTGCAACGTAGCTATGCTTCCGTGTGGAAACTAGGTACACCTCTGTGCCGAACTGAACGTTCTGTACTGACAAATCTAAATACGCATACATGTACAATTACACCCCTAGGAAACACCATGGTGATATCCAAAGAGCAGTCTAAAGTCTTCAGAAAGAAGAAGAATTTTAATGGTATGCACTGTAAACCTGAACAGTACAATGAGCTCAAAAGTTTTATAATCATTGTAGTCAAAAGTAGCAACCAAGTCAAGCCAGCGTAAAACTTATAACCAGATTCCACTTTTACTGTAGTTATACGTTTATTGGAATTAAAGATTATAAGTGATTTAAAACTTTATATCAAAGTTTAAAGAGACGTGATAACATAAAGACGTAAGACCCTGAATGTGACCACAGCTATGTATTCAGAAAAGTCTTCAAGAAGGTGGAGGCCTGAAGCGAGCCGAAGCCCATTGCTACATACATTTATGTAAGTACAAAACGCACTCTTTTTAGTTTCTTATTATATGACTTACACTCTAATGTTATGTTTTCTTTTGCCTCTTTTTCTGTGTCCCCTAGCTTATTATTTGTAGTCATGACGTCCTCCACGAGAGTTTGTATCTTTGAATATTGTTCTGTATTTTCTTATGTGGTTAATTAAAAAGATTTAATAAAAAATATAGTTTATCTATCTCTCACATCTACATAAGAACTGTTTGATGAAATAGTTTGGGGAACAGCAGTAGTAGTAGCAGCAGTAGTTTGAATTGTGAGTATTTGGTTTTATTTGAATTTCATCCCATTTTCTTTGCTTAGACACGAGATCAACAGTTTATCTGCAACCACCAGCATCTCTTATTGGTAGCCTAAATTCATTTATAAAATGATTATTAAAATATATGCAATTCATTTGAATAACACTATTTTTGAACTGTGTTACAGAAAGACATACCACAGGCCATTGCAGGAGGAACAGTCACTGACTAAGAAGGGGTGTCAGCAACCACGGCTTAAGTCGTAGGAGTTTCTTCCAATAACCAGTGGGTTGCCAGTTAAAATCCCTGCTCCGTCTGTCTCAGTTGTTGTGCTCTTGGGCAGGACACTTCTCCTGCTTTGCCTGCTGATGATGGTCAGCGGAACAGGTAGTATGGCAGCTTCAGCTTTATTAATCTGCCCCAGGTCAGCTGTTGCTACGATGCTGCTTACCTCCATCAGTGTGTGAATTGCTGAATGTAGTATAAAATGCTTTATTCCTCTGATTGTAGATGCACTATACAAATGCATGACATTTAGTTTAGTGTTCAAAAGGTACATTTAGAGTTCATATTACTTATAGCATTTGGGTTAGTGAAGTAATGTATAAAAGTTTTTTTTTTTAAATCAAAATATGCTAGTTTAGTGGAAGTTAGTCAACCAATAAGTTTTAAGTTGGAGGTAGTTAAATGCTTTGATTTTATTCAATTCACACTTTTTAAGTCGTGATGAAGTGATATTTTACAAGTAAGCAAACTTAAAAATTATGATGTAATCAGTTTCCTCATAAATTTCGAGTTCACTGAACTTATTGGAGTTTGCAGTGTGGAAAATAGTTCACAAGTGAAGGACAATCAAACCAACTGTTGATCATAGCAACTATCATCAATTACATTAGGTTCCTGCTACGGTTGATATCAAAGTGCATGCCGTCAGAAAGAGACTAAGTTTAACTTTCATGGGAGCTGTGCCAGGAGGAAGAATAAAGCTTGGCATAAACCAAATAGCAGCAAGTGTCCCGGTTTGGGAAAGCTTTGCTGCAGCTGGACCTGGCCAGCCCGCACATCATGGAATCCATCCTGAATTCTGTGGTTATCAGTGGGTGCTGGAGGAAAATGTGAGACTCTGGAACAGTAAAAATCATCCAAACCATACCCGCACATCCACCGAGGACTGGCTGAGAGATACGAAATGGAAAGTTCTGGGCCCAGTCAAAGCCCAAGGTCTTGATTTTATGGCGATGTAATGTGAAACTGTAAATGCAAGAAACCTCAAACATTACACAGCTGAAAGGGAGGAATGGTGCAAAGCTTCCTCAGACAGATGTCAAAAACCTGGAGAATTATCTCCCCGTTAGGGGGTGGGGACGGCATACACTGGATGATATTTGATGATAAAAATCATATTTTGGCGGACATATTTAGATCAGTTAGGACAACAGGGTTCATTCTTGGTGTTTACCTGTAATTTAAAAAAAAACTTTGTATGATTTTATCCTTATGACTTTACTTCTTGAGGAAGCTTACGTCCTTCATTGTTTGCAACAAAATGCTGCAGATCTTCTACAAGTCTGTTATGGGGAGTGTAATCTCTTCTGCCATCATGTGTCTGGGTAGCAGCATCAGAACCAGGGACTAAAAAAGCATCAACAAGCTGATAAAGAAGGTTCTGGTTCTGTTCTGGGGAGGACTGTGGAACCTCTGCAGATGATGGTGCAAAGAAGGATTCTTCCTAACATCAAGAAAATTAAGGACAAGCCTGAACACCCACTTCATGAGACTTCACTGTCTTCAGTCAGAGGCACCATGGCAATACATACAGCTACAGGAGATCTTCCCTGCCCACAGCCATCAGCATCTACAACACTTTGAAGAAAAATGGATAATATGAGCTACGACAACATTAAATTTCCCTCTGGGATGAATAAATCTTTTTTATTTTTTTATTTGAATATGTGAACATTCGTTTTGAATCCGACAGAGGGATCAGATTGCCTTCAGCTGTGTTAACTCAAAATAACTATTTTAGTGTCCATGTGAGCAACATGCAGCTGGAGTCGGTCCAGCGATGAAGATCAGCAGAGAGCGCATGGTATTGGCGCTGTATCCGATCAATTGCTCGACCCCCTTTAAGTCACACCACTTCTAGTACCTCATCTGATAAGAGCCAATCTTTGGGAACACCACCCCCCCCCCACCCCAGCTGGCCCATGCTGCTGGGGACAATTACAAGAGAGTGGTTTTTCAGGACCGACGCCCACTTGACCCGGTAGAGTAAAGACGCGGAGGAGATCCACATGATTTAAACTCCTCCCTAAGACGTGCTGACAAGGTTACAGGGTCATTGCAGACATTAACAGGTCAGTGTGTGGCCCACTTGGGAACAATTACTCCCAGTCACAGCTAAGTGGACACTTGATTGAACACGACGGAGGCAGGACACACTTCCCACAGATAACAATCCCCAAAGCCATTTAGGATAAAAAGCTCTTGTGATCCAGCCTTTATGGGCAAAATTCATCTTCCCTTTTCCCTTTTAAAAGAATGCGAGGGTGTGATAGAGCCATTCTTTGGGAGAGATGAGTTACTCAAAGCAGTACCATTTTGTGGTTATGACACAGAAACAATGACAAGGTGACTGGGGGAGAAAGCTAAACAACGCCATGAGCTCTTAGGATTTTTTTCGTCTTTCGTTAATGGAGAAAACAGATACGGTGTCTCTCCCACACTTTGACTTCCACAGAAACCACATTTTCAGCTAAACTACAGCCACCGTAAAGGAGCTGCAGCAGCTACCATAAATATATCTCATCTCTCATTAACTGTGTGGGTGCTTTAGTTTTTTTTTTTAGTTTTTTTATGGTGTTCAACCCTTGACCTACTGACAGTCTGACCCGTCTCCCACCACAAATGACTGAACATTGCCCTGGAACATCTGGCGTCTTCCACAGCCACGCAGTAACAACAACAAATACTCAGCGCGTTTCATCATAACGTGTGGGACTGACATGTTACCGTACAGGGGAGGAAAACACTAAACAGATGTTTCTGGGGGTAGCTACTGCAGATAAAATGGCAGCCCTGTATATAACAGTCCCTCTCGTCCCGCAGGCTCCTCGTCCGTTCCCCAGCACATTTAGCCTGTGTTTGCGATGTTTGCAGCATTGTTTCCTGTTTTTATTGTTTGGTTGTTGTTTTTTCTTGGGTTTTGTTTATCAGTCTGCATTAGGATTTCAGTTCCCCCCCCCCTCCCCCCCCCAGACAATCTGCTGTTTGTGGTTGATGCTGCAGCTGTTGGTTGTTAGTGGCTGGAGATGACACAGCTCACCACTTCTCCAGAAAACAGTGCACCTAAACACAGCTGCAGGGAGGAGAGAAGAGGATTTTTTTTTTAAATGAGAAGATACAAAAATCAGTCCGCTGATAAACCGATATCACTCCAGAGGCTCTGCTCATTACTTTCCACCCCCCCAAAGAAAGCCTCAGCTGCACCAAACTAAAATAAACAAATACATTAAGACAGAATCATGCTGGAATACCTCTGTTGTTTCTTTTTAACAAATGTTTGCTTCATCTAGAGTCGCCTGATGTTGGGAAAACATGTCATGTTACCGTGGCGATGATTACAATGAACTCATCGTTATGATTTCCCTTCCATCCCCCCGTGTCCTGATATCTAGAACAGGTGAGGGCAACAGCAGCGCAGGTCTATCCGCCGTTCTGTGAAAAAAGGATTTGCCGCCTTGCTTTAAAGAGTTCAGATCAAACAAATGTCAATATCAGACTAACGTACCCTGAGTAAAAACTTTTTTTTTGAGTGATGTGTTTCCAAAATAACTTGGCACTGTGTGAAAAAGTAATCGCCCCCCCCCCCCGTCAAACCTATAACGCCTTAAAGTGGACATATTAGGCCAATTTAATTTTGTCATCGTACAGTGTTGCCATTTGGGTCTGTGCTGTCTTTATTAATACTGTAAACATGAATAAAAAACCATCTATCTATCCATCCATCTTTTTCTTTTGCATATAACCCCCCCCCCCCCCCCCCCATGTTAAACTATTTTCTGTAAGTCCATGTGTAATTTCAATCAACTTTAAACATACTGTATCTTATTAGATATCAGCACAAGGCTTTTACTGACAGCTGACATAACGTTCTACAGTTAAAAACAAACTTTCTCTTATGTGACAAGTGTTTGTTTTTTTTTACTCACCATCCACTCAGGCATCATTTTGGCCAAAAATATTTAGGATTGGAAGTTTTGTCCCCACCACTGTTAAAAAAACCTAATGAGGAATTTCAGCGCAGATCCAACATCCACTTGTGCTCCCAGCACAATTTCCAAATAATCAGTATCCGAACTGAGTGGTTGTTAAATCACTCTATTCCACTATAGGCTGTTTTCTGCGAGGATGCTGCAGCAATCTTCACAGAGGGCGATGTCACAATGTTTAATAAAGACTCACAGTCCACTGGAAACACCTTCAGGGCATCATTCAAGCCTTATGCTTTCATTTTAAAAAATCAACAGGTGACTGATTAACTCATAGGCTGTCTCTTCATTCCAAGGTATTCTAAAAGTGCAGTGTCGTTGCTCCAAGCATGTATGCACAGATGCACAGGTGTGTGCACTGTAAAAAGTATTTGCGATGTCAGATATAATTCTCCACTGCCAGGATAAAAGCCTCGTTGTTATTGCTGAAAAAAACGCAGGTGATTTCCTCAAAGGATGCAGGGAGCAAACGAACCCTTTGGTCACCGGTAATTAAGTAATGTTTACATAGTTAAGCAATCGCAAATCTGCGCGTCTTTTATTATGAAACATACCGGATGCTCTACACTGATACCTTCCTGTTTAGCCCTAGGTTAACTGTGGAGCTTGACAAGTTCTGGAAGCATGTTGCATAAGAAGAAGGATTTCTTTATATCATTATTCTGCTCAATTGCTAATTCTTTGGGATCTTCGTATCCTATTTTTAATAATTGTACAGTATTTTTGAGTTGTAATTTTGCCCTTACTATACAGTATAGTATTCTTATATTTTTTTTATCTTTGAGTGAATCTGTCACTTTGCTGTTGCTGTGTAGGATAATAAAGGAAATTTCTTTCTATTCTATTGGAGGGTTTTCAAGAATGATCGACCAACAGCATCTCATTTGGATCTAAATCCAGGATTTGACTAGGCTGGAAAACTTTCATCTGTTTTTAGGAGCCAGTTAGAAATGGACTTGGGTTAGGGTTAGGGGTTAGGGCGTGCTTTAGCTCATTGTTCTGCTGCATAACCCAAGTCCACATAAAGCTGCTGTCCGAAGAATATATTTATGTATTAAAGTTTTATAAATCTGGGGCTGGGGCTCCACAACATTTGTTGTTCTTCCTAAGTCCCGCCTTCCTCCCATAGACACCTATGCAATTCAAACTGACTGCTTTTCACTGTTTCCTCTTTTTCGGCTGTCAATCAACATGCATGAGAATCTCGCAAACCTTTGATGATGGGATTGCGCACACAGGCCGCTCCGTGTCTTCCTGTTTACAGTCGCCATCTTGGAAGAGAGCGCCAGGCATGGAGAAGTCAGAGCGAACTTCTGCTATAAACGTAGCATTTCCCTGGATGCTGCTTTCTTCTTTGACCTCACTGTAACACCACAGGTGATGCACATGCACAATTGTTGGGGCGGGGTTAGAGGGAGTGGGGGGTACGTTGGATTAAAAAAGATCTCTCTCCCTCAGTTCATCCAGACAGCACCTTTTAGTGAATGGTTTCCAACTGACGGCTGGAGGATCTCCTTCACTGACTTCCTGCTAGTAAGCAGAATTCATTGGCTTCAAATTAGCTCCAGACCATCAGACTGCCTCCCACCATGTTTGACGGTATGTTTGATCTTCTCTTACTCATGGAACAGAACCAAAAAATGTGGTTCATGTTAATTCATGATTTGGGGAGAGGAGGGTAATTATGTCTTCACATAGGTCAAAGTTTGCTTGGATTTTGATCAATTAAAAATGACCTTTTACAAGCTAATTTTGGTATTTAGTAAAATACTAAATACAATATGTAAAAATATATAAAAATAAAATATGTAAATACCACGTCCCAGCTCTGTAACATTGTTATACCTATCATAATCAAACTGTTATATCATTTTAACCCCAGTGTGAACAGCTGCTGCGTTTCTGTTTAAAATCAAATGAATTAGATTACGTTGCACACTTTGATTTTAAATGTTGGCTTAAATACAGTGAGAATCTGATCCTGGCACAGGCCAGACCTAGAAATGGTTGTAGTTGTCAGCTTCATTCCCCAGCTAGGTTTTATCCATAGTTGCACCATTGCACCATGTGAATGCCCTCTGGGCCCCACTGAGATCAGGCTGGTAAAACTCCAGCAACAACGTTACATTTAATGCTCATTTACTCAGCATGCATCTCCAGTTTAAAAGCCCTGATGCTAGTTTCTCCAGTCGGCAAAAAAAGAAAAAATAATGCGCAACCAATAAAGCGACTGTCGAAGGCCCGACAAAGGAGGTATCAAGATGTTAACCACATGCAATCACATTTACCACCCAGCATATTAACCGCCTTAAATCCGTTTACACCAAAGGAATCTCCCGGCGCGTTACACACTGCACACAATCCATAAACAGACAATAAACACATTGTAATTATGAATGCCAACTCTTTAATTACGTGTGTCATTTGGGGATGGCCGAGCTTGCTAATTGTCAGAGTGATGGTAAAGGACTCGGGGAGACTGGAAGGAGACCCAGCCTCGGGGCCCTTCCGAAACCGTATTCCCCTGTCTCCGAGCGTCTTAGAAGGCAGAAAATTCAATTGGCACGATTCCAGAATGAACAGTCCAAACAGCCTTAATCAGCGGGGAGAAACTCCATGCAAATCATTACATTAGCACAAGAAAAAAGGGAGGAAAACACTGGAGGTCTATTGCATTTGGAATATGATTATAAGGAGAAATCTTGTTCTTCCTTTAACCTCACTGCCAGATGCCTTTATTTTTTATTTTTTTAATGTTTTTATTTGCTGCAAGCCAAATCTTACACCACCTAAAGAAGCGGCCGACAAACATCACGTCACGGTTGCATCGATCCAAAAACCTAGAGTTGCAGTTTACGTCCATCTCTCCTTCGGCCAATGTGCAACGGTTCTGAGGACTGACCACAAAGGTGTTTGATTGGTGCTAGATTGCCGTATGTGGCAGAGACAGGCAAGCGGAGACAGGTAGAAGGTAAGAGCAGCACTGAAGAACAGCCTGAGGAACAAAAGACGCCCACATGCCCAAACAGCAATTACAACCGTCTACTTTTTCTACTTGATACTTGCTCTTCTTCATAGTTACGATGTTGGATTTGATGATGTTGAGACTTTATAATTACATCGTGGATAACTGATACGATCCAAATAAAACGGATGAATTTGAAACATTTTGACGGTTATACAAGCTTTATAAGAACCTAAGCTTTTTTCATATCTGGATGGATGGATGGATTTATTTAGACAAAGGATAGATAATAGAATCTGTAAATGCGAGTATTTTTCCAGAATTTCTCAGAGTTTTCCAGACCGTATAAAAACCCTCAACACTGATGAAAAAATACAACATTGGTTTTGCTTTTTGCTTCAGTAATAATGCGTTATTCAGTTCAATTCAGTTTATTTACGTAGCGCAAATCCACAACACATGTCATCTCAAGGAACTTTACAAGTCATTTCAACATGTTATTTAGAGACCACCTCAGATTAGGTCATCAGAGCATGTCAGTAAGACTGAGATTAGAGTGAGTTTGATAACCTGTTTGAATTCTGCCCACATCAGGAATAATGCTTCTCATTCATAACTACAAAACCAAAATACAGGTAAGTTGCTTTGAAAAGGTTACGTTACTATGTACATCGTATTAGTCATAGAATGAGATGATTAAACACCACAGACTGAATTACTCAGATTACTGAAAATACTTTGTGAGATGATTCTCTGAGATGAGTCGAGTGCTAAATAAATGTCTCTGAGGCAATGAGAAACGGTCTTCACCATTGTTTGCATATTGACCGGCACCGTGTGGTTTGCCCTGATGAGAACAGCACACAACCTCCATTGGTTATGACCTCACTTGGTGGAAAAAGAGCTGTCCCTGTGATTCTGGTGGGAGGGCGTGGCACTGCAATCAATGACTTAAAGGCAAACACAACAAATCGATTATTGGTCATGAATCCTGAAATCACGCATTAGCTGAGTTCTAAATGAAACGGTCGATTCTGCAACAATTTACAGCTCAAATTCTTCTCACTTGTGGCTTCTTCTTTTTTTTCAATTCCTCTGTCTGCGAGGTTTAACCGAGCACCCCACTGCGCCCTGTGAGGTCTCGTTCACTGGATCACTATTGATGAAAGCAGATCTGAGTGACTTAGTGAAAGCGAGCATGAAGAACGCAGAATTTCCATCGGTTATCCATCTCATATTCTAATGCAGCCATTATGCTCTGAATACAGACTGCTCATCTATTCATTTTATGGGACATTTGCAAAAAAGAAAAAAAAAAGAAAAGATGATGCTGCAAGAGGGTGGGTCAGGGTGATTAAAGTTCCCTCAATTAGACGTTCTGTCACAGCATACAGCTGCATATAAAGCACACAGAAACACACTCAAAAAGCCAGGCCTGGATCCTCTCTCTCTAGCAGAATATGAAAAGATTGATTTCCTCATATCTCAGTAGGAGTTTTTATTTTTATTTTTTTTTTTCAGACTGAGGAATTGATCGGTCTGCACATTAAAGGCTTGTGCATCGTGTAGCCCACATACACGGCATGAAAAGGCTTTCAGAAAAACATCCGATGACTGAAAACAGCTGACTGCCTCTGCTGAGCAGCCATATTTAAAGCATCCACAACAGGTGGAGGGATTTTTTAACAAAAGGCTATAAATAGTGGATCAATGGTAGAGAGCAGGGAGGAGTACTACTCTGATATAAATAAATCCTAAGACGACCCTACAGTGTGCTGTGCCTTTGGCACATCATGGCAAAAGTCTCCACTGCATTTAACTGGGATTATATGTGAGAGAGCAACACAAAGTAGTGCACAATAGTGAAGAGGAAGGAAAATAATACATGGTTTTAAAAATATATTATGGTGGCAGCATCATGCTGTGGGAATGGTGTTCTTTGACGAGAAGGGTCTGCAACATGCAGCTTCGTAGCCGCAACTGAACACACTAATTTTTTTAAATATAGACATAATAACAATTACAGAAATATTTCTGTTGAATTTCTGCAAATGAATGACAATAAAAGTACCAGTAATGCGTTTGAAAATTTATATTTCTTGCCTTTTTTTAAACATTATTTCCCAAAAATATCCAAATCCCATAGAATAAAATGTATCCACTCTCTTTTTATGTTTTTTATGGTTAAAAATAGAAGAAAATGGAGGTTCTTCTAAAAATGACAATCTTCAAAGAGTAGGTATTTATCAAAAATGATAAGTTGTCCATTTCGAAAGGTCATTTAAGGCTCTAAATGAAATTTATTTAGCTGGGCTGAGGGCAAAAAATGGCTTTTTGGATCATTAAGGTTGCAGACCCCGGGCCTAGTCAAAGTCCAGACCTAAATTCAACGGTGAATCTGTGGTGACATTTGAAAAATGTATGCCCCCAGAGGCTCTCTATTCAACATCTGATGGAGCTCGAGCTATTTTGCAAAGAAGAATGGACATAAATTTAGCTAGAAAAGCAAAACAGACCAAAGCTCAAAAATACACAGAATTCTGTGGCTATAATGTGACAGAAACCATTTTAAAGAGCATAAAAACTTTAGCAAGATTTTGTATCTCTCTTTTATTCCATCAATTTACAACCTCTAAATTATTGTCCAATTGTTTGTAACCTTTAAAGAATTACTCATGGATACAAGCTGCTAAAAAAAAAGCATAACACAATTAGCAAAAGCTGAATTCTTAACGACCTTTCACGCTAGAAAACAAACACTTCACGGTTTAACAAACTTGTAGGTGTTCAACTCAAAGCTGAAGCTGGCCTTCTATTCACGCTGGAGATAAAACCTTTTTTCTCATGCTTTTTTACCACCTGGAGCAAAAACAATTACCACATAAGGTTTAAATTCCAGATAAGTTTGTGTTTTCTCACCCAGTCCCACTCCTCTATCTTCATATCAGTCTTTGGTCTTTGTGTAGATGGTACTGAACAACATTCAGAATGATTTCCTCCCAGCTACTCATAAGACAACTGAGAGCTTGTCAGCATTAACTCTTCAGATAAAACTCTAAACACAGCCTTGCTACAGAGACATTACCACTTTTGAGCAAAAGCTGATGACTAAATTCTCGTTCATTTCTCTTGTCCTCTACGCTGCAACTTCATCGTATCGCTTTTTCCGGGAGAGAGTTTCACACCTGAGGTAGGTGGCTTTGGTACCACTTTCAATTATGCCACCTCAGGGAGTGCAAGCAGGTGTAGACCTCAAGTCGAACTGTAAAGCCCGTCAGGAAGCAGAAGAGCACAAGCAGGATTAGACAATTAAACAGGACGCTTGCAGGAACAATCATTCAGAAAGCTGTGGAGGTGAAATGACGGGGCACCTCTAAATTGTTTAATTGTGAAATTATGATTAATTCCTCACGGTTTCTTTCACCAATTCTATTCCTGAGTTGGTATGTGTTTAGCCTACGGTTGTCTATGGTTGAATAAACTGCTTTCAGGAGAAACGTACTTACTCAACTAACTTTGCAATTGTTTTTTTTTGTTTTTTTCTAGTATCGGTCTCGAAGTGCTAGCGAAACAAAAACTGTAACGTTTTCTGGCAGCAGCTTACAGCATGCAGCCGATTCCCGCTCCTCTATTCGTCACAACGAGCCGGTGACGGTGACGTCGCAGCAGTCGGACAGCAAGGTGATGTTTCCCACGTCTGGAAAGACTCCTAGCCATTCCAACTCGTAGAGTGTTAGAGATGCTAGCTCTACCAGCAGTTTTATGATTGTGGTTTGGAGGATCTGTGGGCGCCATTTTGCTTCTTGTCTAAAAAGGGACTTTACAGACATCCGCACACAGCCTACTATGCTCAGCCGCTATGTGAATGCTACAGACATCTTAGGCTTCGCAGGGGTCTTTAGGTGGATCTTAACTTCACGCTCTTGACCTCAAACAAGATGGGAACTGAGATAAATGCTGAAAGAGGTGTCGATAGAACATTTTTAGAAGGTGCCGGCATGTCAAAAAACACTCCTAACACCTATGTGTTTAAGAAAACTGGCCAAGAATTACAAAAAAATAGAGAATACATGCTGTTATCAAATGGGAATTGAAGAAAAACAAAACAAAAAAAGCTTTCTAAATAGCAACAAAAGCAGTTCTTTGTAAAAATGTATGTGAATGAGTGTTTACATATAATTTCAGAAATTGTATGAACATAAACAATAATAAAATAAATACATAAATAAATAAAAATAAAACAACAAAAATATAATAAATTAAATAAAAATAAATACATATTTTTAAATGATAAATAAAAATTTGATAAATAAAATAAAATACAAAAATAGAAATATTAAAAATAAATAAATAGAAATGACATGAACAAAAACATTTCTTTTAATCAGAAAAGAACATCAGCCACCACATGGTTCCTAATATCTGCTTTTTGACTGTCTAAAGCCTTATCTATTGACCCTAATAATAACCAAAACAAACAAACAAAAGAAACATAACGGCAGAGAAAACCAAAAAAAACCATCTCCAACTGGGTGGTTTGGGAATGGAGCCACACCCTGTTTACAACACCGAGAACAAAAACAAACTCCCTCAAAGGAGCCTGGGCAAATGCAAGTCACATACTCTAAGTAATACAGCCAAACAACAACAATGTCTGGGGATCTACTGGGAGAGCAGGCTTTCAAACAACACCAACCTGTGCACAAACAAGGTGTGCATCCCCGTATGCTAGAGTCAGCGCACACAGAGAGAGAGAAAGTGTTAGAGAAAGAAAGACAGAGAGAGAGAGAGAGAGAGAGAGAGAGAGAGAGAGAGAGAGAGAAAGAGAGAGAGAGAGAGAGAGAGAGAGAGAGAGAGAAAGAGAGAGAAAGAAAGAAAGAGAAAGCAAGAAAGCGAGAGTTGGTGTGAAAGTGGAATTGGGTAGCAAACAAAGTCAAATACCACCCGCGCCACCCCGGTCTCAGGTCAACTGAATCATCAGAAGTCAGGGAAGATACCGTCAGCACCTTCCACGAATAGCTCACGAAACCACATCAGAATGACTTCAGCGTGGCTAACGCGGCACTGTGAGAACACTCTACCTCAATATCCAGGGTACTGGGAGAGAAGAAGTCATGAATCTTAGTTAACAAGGCTATTATCAGTGAAGGAGCAACATCATCAGGAGGGACTTCAGCTCCACAAATCCCTTCCATCCACAGGCTATTTATTGTTGCTTTTAACTGCTCGGGCATGCTGTTAACAACTTTAGTCAAAGGAAAGACAGTGCTGATGGGCTTCATCTCATCCAGTACATCAACTTAGTAAACAGTGAGGCTGAACAAGGGACACGGGCCCAATTAGCCATCTCTGCTCTTAGCTGTCAAGTGTTCTAACAGCTCGCATCAGATGATAAGAGTAACCTGCCGACTTTCATCTGCGCCCCACACTCATCAGCGAGGAGACACCTTTGCCTAAACACAGCCTCTTCTGCATCTTGGGTAATTACTGCATCCCAATTACCTCCCAGCTTGTAAACATATATCAAATAAACAAGCAGAACCCCGTCAATTAGGAGCACCCTTTCATAAGGGGGGGGGTTGGAATGATGTTTTATGTCCAACACATGGGAAAGCAGTGGTGAGAGAAGGGAGCGCTCGACTTCAAAGTGAACTAATATCTGCTAGCTGTGCTTAGGAGAACGACGGAACATAACTGCATGAAAGGTCATTAACTTTAAGAAACGCACCCATTACTAAGCTAAAAATTGGAATCAGACGATTTTTCCCCAGTCGGCTCTGAAATGTTCTTTTTAAATGTATCAAAATGGAGTTCTCCCACCCTTTTTCTGAGTTGAACTAAAATCAGATCAAGGGTCTGGACAACTGGTTGGATGCACCAAACGGGATCATTTTAAAATGCCTTCACATTTTAGTGGCTTTGAGGCTTAAGTTCACAGAGAGTGTTGGAAACGTTGTCCAATAGGACAGACAGAAACGAGAAAGAATTAAAAAAGCGTGGATGAATCCTAAACAATATCATCGTCAGTTTTTAGCAGCAGCATTGCAGTTAGATATGTTCTCTACATCGTGGAGGGTTTAGGATCACTCTGTTGTCTTCGGCACATGTGCCACACAAATACACTGCAGCAATGGGCTCAGCATTAGCAGAGACCGAGGCAGAGTTGTTTGTTGCGCACTTGTTTTGTTTTGTTTACCCAGAATGCCATGCGCTATAGTCCACTTCCTGCTTTTGCAGTGCCCCCCGGCCCGCTTGGCATTCACATATTCAGTCGAACCGCACGACGGTTCACTTCAACTGAGCAGAGACCTTCGGTTTTTAGGTGGACCAGAGTTCGCTTCAGAAATTGGATTGTGCATTCACACCACCCCATATGAACGGGATTTTCTGGACGAAAGAATTAAGACTTTGAATAAAGCAGACTACACAGGTGTGAATGCAACCTTAGTCTGCAATGCAATGCACCAATCAGATTCATTCAAGGGAAAACAGACGATTCCGGATTCTGCCCAACTGATTGGTGCATCTCTAGCAATCTTGTAATTTATTCACTTTCTATTTGTTTCTCCTACGTATTACAATTCTACCTAAAAACTGAAAGAAAAGCTGGAGGTTGGTATCGGCCAGGAAGAGCCGCACCGTGTGTGTTTTTAGTCAGGTAATGTGTGCGGGGGAGTTAACAGTATTCTAACAGCAAACAGGTCCAAATGAATAACACTGGAGTTTAGCGTTCCACCGAGAGAGAAAAAAAGGGGTTCACAGATGAATGAAGAGGGACTGCAAGATTGTTGAATTCAAAGGCAAAAAAGAAAGCAGCTCCAGTAAGAGTCTGTCAACAAAATCTGCATCGCTGTTCTCTCCTTGTCTCCATTACACCCTCCTGTCTCTCCTCGAGCCTGTGGAGCTGCCGGCTGAGATCTGAGTCCTCTGATGGCTTATCACATAGCGAGCAGCGGGCTAAGCCAGAGTGATGCACCCAGAAGACATGATCAAAGCACGCCAACCTTCCAGCCAGCAAACGATGATGGAAGAGCAGGCGCTGCCATGTTGTGCTTCTTATTATTAGGCTGGGACTGCAAACCCAAAAACAGCCAAGAAGTCAAAGGATGAAGGCCCGAAAAATGTCTGCTGCAACTTTCCTTTACATTACGGTGCCTCCTCCGTTTTAGCAGGGTCTTTTTTTTTCTTTTTTTCGATAGTTCATATGAGTAAATGTCAGTTTTGCTCCTCTCGTTATCCCATTACTCAGATAAAGCAAAGTAATGATTTAATCTTTCAGCCAGGCCACACAGGCTTACATTTTCAAGTGTCTGACATCCAGCTCTGAGCAGCTTTTAAGATCTGAACACTTTGATATAATTGAAGTCTGTTTTTTTTTTGTAGCGTGAACAGAAGAACCTGTGAGATGGCGCGAGAAGCCACCACAGCAGAGGAGAGAGAGAACAAAGTAACAGCAAAAAGAGGCATAAACAGACAAAGAAAACGTTTCACAGATCTAACCACACCAGTTCGACTGACGTGATTTCCAGCAGTGGCAGCACAAAAATATCAAACCACACAACTTGTTATGAAAAATATCTTTTTTTTTAAGTGTTTAATCACACCAAACTTCAACTTAAAGCTGTTTGACCTTTGGTTAACCCACATACAACAACCGTGTCCGGCTATGGGCTCATTAATTAGTCCATAAAACCATAAAAACACATCACTGCTATTCTAATTCAGGCTTTAAAAAAAACAGCAAAAAGAGAAGACACGGATTTATTGTGTTTTCTTTTTTTCACAACTAATCTCTGACTCTGACATGTGTTATTAAAGCAGCATAACACTTTTCTTAGCAGTAATGGCTTTTTCCCCTCACTCAGACTCACTAACCCCAGCCAGACTGTTTAGCTCAGTTCAAGCTGATTTTTATTGTTCAAGTTAAATCCACTGTTCTTTAGGCTAACGCGCTCAGGAAAGAAACTTCACCTGAGTCAACAAATATTTATTCTCAAGCAGTAAAATCTCAGCTTTGTCAAACAGTGACTGGAATCAGGCAAGTTTGATCGTTGACCTAGGGAACATATATATATATATATATATATATTAATATATATATATTTTTTTTAAGTAGTTATTTTGCTTCCAGACTATGTATACACGGTTACAAGATGACCACTGGTCATTAGTTATAGATAGATTTGCACCAATTGATTAGCCAAAAATTAGAATCAGCCAATTTTCCCTTCATCGGCTCCGATTGTTGATTGACAAGCAAAATAATAGAGACCAAAACTTTTTCTTCCTCCATTCATTAACTGCTTCCAAAGTAAGAACTCCCACTATTTTCAGTCTATAAAGGCATCAGCTAACATTGTGTACTTTGTTGTACCATTTTTCAAGTTTATTAAAAATCTGATGGTTTAAGGATTTGTCTTTTGATGCATAAACGTGTAATTTCTTCATTTTCTAATAGATCTGAAGCTAATACATCTATAAAAGGAGGCAGCAGCACACGTTTGTCCCCTATTATGCATTTTAGTCTAATAAAAAATCTAAAAGGTCAAAATTTGGAATAGATAGGCATTAGACCTCAAAGGAACCAAAAATATATAGGAAATGTGTATATTTATAGGAAAGAAAAACCCTGATAGGTCGCACATCTGTGGTGTAAAGGTGGGTGTGTGTCCCTTAAACAAACTGAAATATATAGATATGATTTTGACATTTGAATTTTTCAGCTCTACATGTAAAGTTAAGGTAAAATGATTAAACGTGCTGACAAATCAAAGAGTTTGGGGGTTTGTTTTCTCCTTAAACACTAATGTGGACCCTTCTGCTGGTACTATTCTTATTCACATTAAATGGTTGCAATCTGCAGCTCATCTATGATAAAGATGGAAAAAAAAGTAAATTTTTAAAGAATTATTCTAGTTTTACGGTGTGATTTTTATATATATATATATATATATATATATATATATATATATACTTTTTTGAGATAACAAAATCTGTTGTCTAGTAACCTGTAATTTATATTAGTTGTGGTAAAACTGGAAATGTTTATTAATGATATTTGATTGGCCAGATCAGCATCAGGAGTTCAGAGTTTTACTAGATTTGGTAAGTGGGATCGGCCAAGAAAACTGCAATCAGTGCAATTCAGTGAAAGAGTCGTCTCAGGGGCTCAGCAGTTGCCATCAAACCACTTTTTCCTTCTTCTGATCTAAAGTGTCAAGAGGAAGAATGAAAATCTGAAAACTGTAGAGCTGAGGGATTAACAAAAAGCATCCATCTATGTTATAACATACCGTAAGTTACTATATTACTATAGAGTGTTGCGTCGCTAATAACATACGGCCCAGGATGCATGAACAGAAACCTTAAAACATACAGCAGAGGTTTCAGCAGAGAGAGATCACTCACAGTTCGGATGTTGCTAACTTTCACAACGCGCTTCAGATTGTTCTCAGCACCACTTCCTCTCCATGTTGTCCTGCAAAGATAGAAAAACAGCAGGTGAGAATCCTGAAGGAAAACTCTGAACACTTTGGTTTCATTAGAAATAACAGTACACTAAAGTGAGGGAAAATCCCAAATAAAAAAGAACTAATCAGCCGCATCATATAAACACACACACACACACTGGACAGCTGATGGAAACAGGTGCTGAGGTTTCGTTGGACAGCTGAGCACAGCTTGTCGCATATGTCTGAGTCCCGAGTGTCTGGACGCCTACCTGCATTCTTCCACAAACATTTAAGAGCTGTGCTGCTTCAAAAAAGGTAGATTTATTATGAAAATGAGAGCAGGGATGTTAATGAAGTAAAATGTAATTATTAGACGGCATATATGGGTAACTGTTTTACTTAATTTATAATGTTCATTCGTTGGATTATGTTTTTTATGAGACATTTTGAGTGAATCAGGATATTGATATGGGATGAGGGGGCAATGAATTGAGTTTTAATTGTTATTAGCTATGTAGTGTTTCACTGTTGAATGCCCATCCACAGCACAAGTGGATATCAATTATTGCTTTTGGGTTTAGTGTGCCTTCCCGAGATCATCAGTGACCCCCAGCTGGCCACGCTTCCAATAATCTTCCAGAGGAATCTCTGGGTTTAATGAATAAGGGGTATCGCTAGAATCCTGAGGCTGTCTTCGGTTGTTTGCTTAAGACCAATCTATTAGCGACGCCACAAATCTTAAGCTTAAAACTTCGTAAAGTCGTAGAGATCAGGATTTTTCTGGACAATAATGAAACTGAGTTTTACCTTTCAGTTTCGATGGGCCAATTCCAGTTTTCAGGTGATTCAGATTAGAAATATTATTTAGAAATATATAGTAATCATAAAGTTGTAGTTTTTTTGATGCAGTTGGTAGCTTTGAATCCAACACAAAAAGAAGGAATTCTGAGACTGACCCCATGTATGCATGCTGCAGGTTGAAGCTTTTATAAAATAACAACCAATTGGGGTAAAATTGGCTAATTTCGAACTCTGACCAGCTGCATCACTAGAAAAACAAATTATTTCAAATTTTAGAATTCAAAAAAAACTATTGATTTCTACTGAAATATCAGTGATACGGTGGAGGTGGCAATGCAACAATTGCCTAGTAAAAGGTTTGCAAACACCCAAGCAGGTAAAAGGTCCACTTTTATATTTCCAAGAATCGTGTTGGGAGAGTTGTGCACTGTTTATGAAACAGCAGCTGGAGTAAATTCATTTTCTACGGATCATGATTGCATGTTCCCTCTCTAGCTGTGATAGTCCTTGCCTGAATCCTTCCCTTCATTAGAGACGGACGGTGTTAGAAAACAGTAATTAATAGCGCTTGAGCCGTCCGGGGGGAGCCACGGACACACTAACCTTTCACCCTGGAAATATTTTCTTGCTTTCCTTTGTTATCGCCTAAATATATGTAACGAAGCAATACCCCCAACACACACTTTTTGTTTTGTGTGAATCAAGCTTACAAAATAATTTTTTTATTATACCACAAATTAGTCTAGCAGAAAACTCCCTTTATTCGTCTCGTTTGCGTCACATCTCTTCAGTTGAATGAGGAGTGAATGAAATGAATCTAAAAAGAAACAATCGAAGCCTATGCAGCCCCTTATTCCCACACTGGGCCCAAAATAACTCCTTTTATCTACAGGCAAGGGGGTGCTCAGCCAGTTTACAGCTCCTCAGTACCCAGCACAGGGTATTTGAATGTGTGTTCACAAATACTGAGCAGTCAGATGAAAAGAGAGAGCCGCTCCACTCAGGGATGGGAGTCCACTCACTGAATGCATGAGTGACTGATTACTTTCTTAGCTGCTCAACCTGAGCTCTGTACAAAGGGGAGCCTTCGCCCGGCAAGCCCGAAGAGGGCAAACTCGACACAAGGGCGTTCCAAACAACACAGAGATGCCAGATCTTGTGTCACAACAGGCGCCGTTCCTCAAAGTTCAACTTGATTTTCGTCACTGCCCCTCAGCCAGCTCGGCGGTGTCTTCCCTTATGGGGGAAACACAGTATAAAGGTATGTAAGAGTCAAAAGCTGCGAAGAAAGCTCATTCTTGCGCCCTAAAACCTGGGTCAGCATTTGTGAAGGTCCATTTCTGCATAAGTGAGCACACAAACCCAAGCGCCTGTTCAAATTCTCTCTCTCTCTCTCTTTATCTCTCTCTTTCTCTCATGCAGCTCATGACAACAGCCCAGCAGCAGCACTGTTTGATCTCCAATGTTTTCCTTAATCTGGGTTGTCAAGGTTCGCTTGTTGGAGGCTGTTTACTTTACTTCTCCTACAAAAAAAGTGTCTTTTTTTTATGTGTGCCTCCCCTTCAGACAATGACTAATCCCAAGAACCAAGAAGGGGGGAGACCTGCCAGCAAAACTTGTTAAAGCTGCAGTTTCTCTTTTGCTAAATTTCCAGTGCTTTACATTTACTGTATAAAACACTGGAGCAATCCTATCATTTTTGCATGTATGAAGTCATATATATATATATATATATATATATATATATATATATATATATATATATATATAGTGCCCTATCTATATTTGTTTGTTCTGTTTCAATTTACAGATATAATAATTGTGATGCAAACACACATTAGTGCAATAAAAGATCAATATAAACTTTGTGATATATAGTGTAATAATATTGCAAATTTAGGAGGTGCCTTGACATTATTGTAATGCATAGTTTATATGCATGTATATTCTATGTTAGCTTAACATGAAACATAAAGACATCTGAGTGTGAGTTTTTGTTTTGTACAGAGAAAAAGGAAATAAATGGCCATTAGATCACATGAAAAACAATTAACTAAATAATATTTATCTTTTTTTAAATATTCACAAAGAATAGGAAAGTCTAAACTATAACTTTGTTAAAAAAAACAAAAAAAACAAAAAAACAACTAAGTTAAAACTTTTAAGAAATAACTGCAAGGTTAACACAAAAAAAACATGTGGTTTAAATGTTACACTATAAAAAGGAATTTTGGTGGGTAAAAAATGTTAAGCATTAAAATTATTTAAATTTTAATTGACTGCATTAGTCAATGTAATGTTCAACTCTAGCTAAACTCTACCAATATCGGGAAATGTATTTTGTGATTAAATCCTAATTAAACATTTTAAATTGAACTGAAGATTTGGTAAGGTCAGCTGTTTTTCTCTAAAACTACTGCCTGATGTATTTAGACGGGTGGTGACACACTGATAAAACTCTTAGAATATACATTAATATTTCTAGATAAATGAAGTTGCTTTTTAATGTACCTACTTAACTAAATTGGTTAAATCCTGATAAATTATTTGAATGTTTTGCTAATCTAGCTTGTCCTCACATGCTAAAAAGAAACAACGAAGAAACAATGAGAACTGGAATGTGACTAAGGTAATAAAGCTACATAAAATGACCGACGTGAAAATACATTTTCAAAATCTATTTCTAAAAGGTGGCCTTTTCACTTTAGCCTATGATGCTAATCATGCTAGCAGGTTTCACTTTACTGCTGTTGCTAAAGTAATTAAATCAGCGACATTGCTACAGCCACAGGGGGCTCAGGAATACTCCTGACACTATTTATTTATTGTCTGCTTTTAAAGTTTTTAAGATACTGGACCTAAACTTGTTTATTCGGGATCTTATTCTAATCAATGGTTTTCATACGAACAAAGAAAACGTAGCCTTAAATCATTTCGGGTATGGCAGTTATGCGCTGCTGTCCGCTTTCCTGTACCCAAGCTGGCATGTAGCCATTAAATGTCATGATCGGGAAAAATATGAAAATCGCATCTAAATGCCAAAGCGACGCGACAGTACCGGTTCCTGGTTCCTAGCCGACTTTTACACCCAATGCAACATGGCTTCAGGGTACATCACTCAACACAAACAGCAGCTATCTGTTTTATTAAAAGGTTCATGTCTCTAATAGACAGAGGAGGGGTGGTTGGGCCCATTTTTGTTTTAGACCTACGAAAAGCTTTTGACAGCCAGTTTAATTTTTCACAGCTCACTTCAAATTAGTTAAATCTTACTAATAGAATTCGATGCGTTAAAATACAAATTGCAAGATCTTCTTTCTTTCAAAGATCTTGTTACAGGCGTACCCCAAGGCTCAACTTGGGGTCCAATTCTCTTTAGTCTTTATATAAATGACCTGCCATCTGTGTGTCAAGGTTGTGATGTCATTAGGTATCCAGATGATCCAGTGATTTTTGTTAAAAGGTAATGATTACTCTGAGGCTGCGGCACAGCTTACAAAGGTCATGATAAACGTGTCAAAACTGGCTGAATAATTGTCATTTACAATTTTTCTTTTTGCCAAAACACAAAAATCATCCATAGAATTGTATGGTTTTTTTTATTATCTCTGAACAGAAAATTCAAAATGTAAATGAATCCAAATACCAAGGCAATATTCTAGACAGTAACTTGACTTTGAAGCAGCATGTCAAAAAGGTGAGCAAAACTATGAAAACACCTCACTTGCTCAATTTAGGCATCTCAGAAATCACATGTCAACAGATGCTGCTAAAAATCCACATGTTTTCTCTCATCATATCTCATATTAGTTATTGTTTACCGACTTGGGCTATTGCAAACTCCCCCGCTCTGAATAATGTAATATCTCTTAACAAAGAGGCTCTAAAAATTCAAGATAAAAAAAAAATCAAGATGCTTCAATCATTGCACAATTCTTAATAAATATATAGACTCTTGAGCTTGGATAATCTTGTCCTTTTTTTTTTTTACTGTTGTCTTATTTGTAAGATTCAACATAGCTTAGCTCCACCTCTTCTCTGCAGTCTTATGGCTGACTGACAATCTAATCTGTCAGCACTAGTTGTTAAGGTATGTGTGTGCATGTCTGTGGGGGTGGGGGGTAACCTGGTTATATTTCTATTGTTTTCTATGCCACTGATGTTTTTAATGCTTGGTAATACTGCCATGTGCCTTTTGGCAGAGGAGACAACCAATGGAAGTTAACCTTTTAGCTACAATTGGGTACATTTACATTTTCTTTGTGAAATGTTAATCAATGTACATTGTACCTCTAAAACAAATAAAAGGTACATAAATCTGTGTGTGTGTGTGGGGGGGGGTGATCACTAATACAGCCAATATAAACACATCAGCCCCAATTCTCCCTAACCTAAAGAATGAGAACAATGGTTGACTTAAATTTGCATCATTATCTCATATTGTTCAAAAAGAACTGTTATTACTACTAATGTGCTGATAGGAACAATTTATTAAGAAATTTATACTGGTCATCTTTAATATCCCATAAAATTATTATATATTTTTTGTGTTAAGTATGAATATATCAACTTAGTACAAAATCTGGCATGAAACTTGAGGTCGAGAGAGCTCATTAGAGAATTACGGTAAGGACTGGTAGGATATTGTCATATCCATCTTTAACTAGGTTAGGGATGGTTTAGATCTAATGCTAGAGTTACACTTGCAAGCAAGCTCAGCTTCTTCACCCTGAGCCAGTCGCTACCAATGAATAAATACAATGCTAGCTGTGGATTTTACTGTTCATCACAACTTTGGTATCATTTCATGTCCACATCACAGACCAAATGCTGCTGTTTTGTTTACATTTTACAATGGAATATGGACCAGATTAGCAAAATAATCCTAACAATTATTTAGGATTCAATTCATTTAACTTATTTACCTAATTTGAGTAAGACCACTTTTAAAAGTGGTTGCAATTTATTCAAGTTATTCAAACGTGCAGCTGTTGAAATTCACATGCTTTCCACTCAGAGATGTTGATTTTAATCCACCTACACCCGTTTGATTGATACAAGTCTGTTTTACCAGCGAACATTTTCACTCAAAGTTGTCAGAACTGTTTTTTGTTGTTTTTTATCTACAAAGTAGTTCAGAAATGCGTCGAGGTAGTGAAAAGTTGACTATGAAGCGAATATCCGCTTTAGCGAACTGTGCGTAGTCTCTATCGCCTAAAAAAACACGCTCGTTTAAAGGCGCAAGTGATGGACAGGTGAAAGAAAGTAGCCGAAGAAGTTGTAGTAAACGTTATGATGAATTGTATGAGTGTGGTGTTTAAATTCATTTTACTGGGGGGTATTTTTTTATGTTAGGGCGACAACTAACACGTGGGGGGGGGGAAGCTCCTTACCCTGCCAAAGAAATCACAGCAAACTTTTCCACCGAATAAAAGTTAAAAATTCACGGAAAAACTTTTCCCTATACTTCGCAGGTAAAGTTGTAATTACAAGCTGTTTGTGACTACCGCTTTTCCCATCTATCCAGCTAAAACTTAAGAGGTTAGGTTCTTTTTTCTTCTTCTTCTTTTTTTTTTTTTGGTCCGAAAGGTGCATTCCCCCCCAGGGTCTCAGAAGTAGCTTCAAACTTCAGTTAACTTTCAGAGACAAATAAAAGAAAGAAAAAAAACAGGACACCACGTTACCAACCGCGACAATAAACGGTGCTACCCACTGAGTTATAACAACATAGTGAGTTTGTTTCGCTATGTCTAATAATTCCAGCAGCGAAGTTAGACTCACTGCGAGTCTTCGAGCGGCGGCGGCAGCGGCAGCAGCAGCGGATATCTACAGGCGAAACAATAAAGCTAATGTTAACATGATGAGAGCTGTGAAACTTACCGGGAGGTTGGAAAAAAACGCTTTACGGCGGCCAACGAGCGGCGCACGCGGAGGGTTAAAGAGGAGATAGGGAGGGATATGCGAACGTGAGCTTACGAACCTGTGCACGCGAGCTCGTGTACCGCGCGGACGCGTGCGACGGCGAATCACACCGTAAACAACAACATCAAACACTACTCCGCTCGCTGCTTACGGGCTCCCGGTGAAGGTGAGGTGGAGGAGGAGTAAAGAGGAGGTGGAGGAGTAAAGAATAGGTGGAGGAGTAAAGAATAGGTGAAGGAGTAAAGAATAGGTGGAGGAGTAAAGAGGAGGTGGGCGCTCTGACTTAACTTGTCTGCAAGGAGAAAGAAATGATCTTACCGAGGGCGTCGAAATATGGCCAAAGAAAAAAACGCGGAGTTTCGCTCTCTCAGACTCGCCAGTGTGGCTCGCAGGGGAAAGGGGAAAGGGGGGGGCGAAACACGGCTCCTGGCTTTTAATGTTATTAGATTTTTAACACTCCGAGAGAAGAAGAAGAAGTAGAGAGAGAGAGAGACAGAGAGAGAGAGAGAAAGAAAGAGAGAGGGGGGCAAAAAAAGAAAGAAATGCGGATTTGGATGTTTTTGTTTTGATCTTCCAAGTCCGTGACGTCATTTATCCACCTGCTGGGCAAAACAAGGTTCACTGCGTTGCAGAGCGTCCACTGAATTAAGTACATTTCAGGAGCACTTTATGTCCTGAAATGGTGGTGTATATATATGTGTGTGTGTGTGTAGAAGGGGGGGTAATGATGTGCATTAGTTTTAGCTGTAAGTGTGACACGGGGGTGTCAGAAAGTCTAAAAAGTCCCTTCTCATTTGTTTCTAACTCTTTACCAGCACAGTACTGAAAACAAACTGCCATGTTTTACCCAATAGTCAGATTTTAACTCAGTCCACTTTTCTTTAGGTCAAAGCATTTTTGTTTGTTTGTTTGTTTGTTCTTAAAATGATGTTAACTTACTGCAAAATTGTACACTAACAAATTTAGATTTAACCAATAAAAAAGAAGCAACAATTCGCAGACATTTAATTTGGGTACATGTTATGTGACAATAATGATTAGAAATTATTTAAGTTTGACATCTTAAACAGAATATAAAAAATTATTAAAATTCCCCAAAAATGTTAAAATATTATAGTAACCTATTAAGGGTTGACTTTAAGGATTTCAACGTTACTGAAACTGTAAAGAACTTTTAAAATCTGTCCTTGGGGCATGCATGTAAACTGCTTACTTGACAACAGCGGCTAAAATGTGCCGCTTATTGGCAGCAACTGATAAGAAAAACCAAAAAAAAGAACAATAAATAAAAGGTAAAAGGATGCAACCACTGCTATGAAGCTCAGCTTGCTAGCAAGTTAGACTTAAGCATTAGCGCTGTCGCTAAATTAGTTAAAGCTAAATGCTAATGAAAATGTTTAGGTAGGATTTGTAAATCAAAAGAAATAACTCGACCTTTATTGAAGTTCACATTTCCTATCTGATTTGATTACTAAAATTTAAATAGCTATAATGGCTAATATTTAATGCCTTTTTTTATACAGTTTTTATAGTGTAACTTTTCTCAAGCAGTGCCCTTAAGTCCAAATGAAAGGTGAAAAAACAGTTTTTTATGCATTAGACTAGTTTGGAGAGATCCGATGTGCTTTTGATGAGGACAGGGGATACGGAGAGTGCAGATTGTTTTAGTACAATGTAGCTATACAATCTCAAACAAGTGAGCCAGATTTTCTTACCTCCTAAATGTCAGCTGAGACAAATAATAAGCACTCTGCTTGGACTGAATCAAAAGAAGAAGAAAGTATTTTTGTGCTGGGTGGGGGGCAGACTTGTCAAAAACATTCCTCTGTTGTTCCAGGAGAAAAGAAAGCAGCAGTGAAACTGTTATCTGTATAGCAACTCTGAGTTTATTGATTGGTTGACTGATTGATTTACTTGATCAGAGTCAAGGGAGGCTTGATTGTATCGCTTTGAACGGTTTTAGCCTTATCATATCTGCATCTCAGAAAAAGCCTGTAGTTGAGCCCTCTCAGGAAGGACTGTTCCTTGGTGGAGAGCGCCACCTTCTGACCATTGTTACTAATAAGAAAACGTTTCCGTTTCATATTTGTGGTGTTTAGGTTAATAATGCTCATATTTGGACTCAGATAATATCTTAAAAGACATTATTCTGCTCTAAAACATTACGTTTTATTGTGCCAAATACATGCATTCAGATATAAACCTTTTATCCTGCCTATTTTCTTTGTATAACACTTAAAGGCTTCAAGTACTTCTGATATTAACTACAGCACCTTGCAGAAGTAGGGATAGCCCTTGAACTTGTCAACATATTGTTACGTTACAACCCCAGTAACAATGTATTTAATTAGTATTTTATGTGATTGTCCAGCAGAAAAAAGGTGATTGTCCACCTGGGATGTTATTACTAGCATAAATCCAGATGTTCTTTGAAGGTCTCAGAGGTTTGTTAGAGAACATTAATGAGCAAACAGCATCACTGAGACCAAGGAACACAGCAGACAGGTCAAGGAGGAAACTCTGAGGCAGCATCATGCTGTTGGAATGCTTTTCTTCTACAGAGACAGGTAAGCTGATCAAGAGCTGATGCTGAATACTTGAAACTGGGCTCAGAGGCTCACCTTCTAGCAGGACATCAACCCTAAACAGAAAACCTGATCTACACTAGAATGGTTTACATCAGTATTCATGTGCTAGAATGAGTCCAGACCTACCTAAATCCAACATAACATTTTTGGCATATTGCTGTTTAAAGATGCTCTCCCATCCAGCCTGACTGAGCTTGAATTACTTTACGGAGATGAATAGGTGAAAGATTCATCGTGCAAAGTTGGTAGAGAGACATACTTGAGGAAGACTGGCACCACACTTTTCAGATTTTAGTTTGCAAAACATTTGAAAAACCATGCGCCAATTTTCTTCCACGTCCCAGCTTCACATTACTTTGCGTCACATAAAATGCCAACAAATTACACTAAAGTTCTTGGTGGTAATGTGAAATATTCATGAATGTAGGGGTATGTAAATATGAAATCTAATAGTGTCGTTTTCTTCACAGAATTCTAAAAAAAAACACAAGAAAACACAGGGATATTTAAAAGAAATTATTCACATTTCGTTTATTTAAAAAAGCACCAGTGAGATAAGCATTCTTTCAAGGTTTTCTTAGAATTGTTCCTATAAAATTCATGGTGATACAAAGAAAGATATCAACAATTACAGAGTCTTCAGTCAAGCTGAAATGGTATGGGCTTAAAGATAATAAAAAATCCTAAAAAAATTAGAATATGGTGAAAAAGTAAAATATAAAAAAATTAGAAACTTGTGATGTCACAACCTAACCAGCTAATAAACTCAAACACCTGTGAAGGTTTCTTGAGCGCCTCTCAGTCTGGGTCAGTAGGACCCAATCATGGAGAAGACTGCTGACTGGACAGACAGACATTGAGATCCTCCACAAGGAAAGGAAGCCCTAAAAGGTCATTGCTAAAGAAGCTGGTTGTTCACGCAGTGCTGTATCCAAACCTATTCATAGAAAGTTGAGTGGAAGAAAAAAGTGTGGTGGAAAAAGGTGCACCAGCAACAGGGATAACCGCATCCTTGAGAAGATTGTCAATCAAAATCTATTCAGGAATTTGGGAGAGCTTCACAAGGAGTGGACTGAGGCTGGAGTCACTCCACCCAGACCAATCCTACATGTGGGCTACAAATGAGACAACTTAACTTGGGCTAAGGAGAAAAGGAGCTGGAGAGCTGCTCAGTGGTTCAAAGTCGTCTTTTTCAGAAGAAAGTACCGGCCCAATCTGCCACAGGTACCAAAAGCTGGTTTAATGGCCATGCTGGTACTGGGCCTGATTGACCAGCTAACTGGGCTGACCTGAACCTCATGGAGGATCTATGGAGTATTGTCTAGAGAAGAATGAGAGACACCAGAACCAACAATGCAGATGACCTGAAGGCTGCTAGCAAAGCAACCAGGGCTCCCATTATACCTCAGCAGAACCGCAGGCTGGTCGCCTCCATCATGCCACACCGCACTGATGCAGTGAGTCATGCAAGAGGAGCACCGACTAAGAATTAAGAGCATACCAACATACACACTTTTCAGATGCCTGACATTTCTGTTTAAAATATCAATTTCTGAGACAATGAATTCTAGGTTTTCATGATCTGTAAGCCATAATCATCAAAATTACAAGAAATGAAGGCTTGAAATATTTCACTCTGTGTTATGAATTCATATAATGTATGAGTTTCACTTTTTGAAATGAGTGACAAGAACTATTGAACTTTTTCACCATTTTCCGTTTTTTTCTTTAGTTGTACCTAATGAGGTTCGATCTTTCTTAGTAGAATATCCCTGTCTCCAAAATTATAGGCCGACTATGAATGTGCAAATTATTATGCAACTAAATAAAAAATAAAGATTGCCCTCACTCATTTATTTTTATGTGTTAAAGGGCAACTAATAAACAGCTTAAACGTCTCAAAAACGTAGTTCGGACATTAAAAACAAACAAAACAAAATTCAGAAATACAGGTCCTTCTCTAAAAATTAGCATATTGTGATAAAGTTCATTCTTTTCCATAATGTAATGATAAAAATTAAACTTTCATATATTTTAGATTCATTGCACACCAACTGAAATATTTCAGGTCTTTTATTGTTTTAAAACTGATGATTTTGGCATACAGCTCATGAAAACCCAAAATTCCTATCTCAAACAATTAGCACATCATGAAAAGGTACTCTAAACGAGCTATTAACCTAATCATCTGAATCAACTAATTAACTCTAAACACCTGCAAAAGATTCCTGAGGCTTTTAAAAACTCCCAGCCTGGTTCATTACTCAAAACCGCAATAATGGGTAAGACTGCCGACCTGACTGCTGCCCAGAAGGCCATCATTGACACCCTCAAGCAAGAGGGTAAGACACAGAAAGAAATTTCTGAACGAACAGGCTGTTCCCAGAGTGCTGTATCAAGGCACCTCAGTGGGAAATCTGTGGGAAGGAAAAAGTGTGGTAGAAAACGCGGCACAACGAGAAGAGGTGACCGGACCCTGAGGAAGATTGTGGAGAAGGACCGATTCCAGACCTTGGGGGACCTGCGGAAGCAGTGGACTGAGTCTGGAGTAGAAACATCCAGAGCCACCGTGCACAGGTGTGTGCAGGAAATGGGCTACAGGTGCCGCATTCCCCAGGTCAAGCCACTTTTGAACCAGAAACACCGGCAGAAGCGCCTGACCTGGGCTACAGAGAAGCAGCACTGGACTGTTGCTCAGTGGTCCAAAGTACTTTTTTCAGATGAAAGCAAATTTTGCATGTCATTCGGAAATCAAGGTGCCAGAGTCTGGAGGAAGACAGGGGAGAAGGAAATGCCAGAATGCCTGAAGTCCAGTGTCAAGTACCCACAGTCAGTGATGGTCTGGGGTGCCATGTCAGCTGCTGGTGTTGGTCCACTGTGTTTTATCAAGGGCAGGGTCAATGCAGCTAGCTATCAGGAGATTTTGGAGCACTTCATGCTTCCATCTGCTGAAAAGCTTTATAGAGATGAAGATTTCATTTTTCAGCACGACCTGGCACCTGCTCACAGTGCCAAAACCACGGGTAAATGGTTTACTGACCATGGTATTACTGTGCTCAATTGGCCTGCCAACTCTCCTGACCTGAACCCCATAGAGAATCTGTGGGATATTGTGAAGAGGAAGTTGAGAGACGCAAGACCCAACACTCTGGATGAGCTTCAGGCCGCTATCGAAGCATCCTGGGCCTCCATAACACCTCAGCAGTGCCACAGGCTGATTGCCTCCATGCCACGCCGCATTGAAGCAGTCATTTCTGCAAAAGGATTCCCGACCAAGTATTGAGTGCATAACTGAACATAATTATTTGAAGGTTGACTTTTTTTGTATTAAAAACACTTTTCTTTTATTGGTCGGATGAAATATGCAAAATCTTTGGATTTTTGGTTTTTCTTTACTTTTTTGCCAAAATCATCCATATTAAAACAATAAAAGGTTTGAACTACTTCAGTTGTGTGTAATGAATCTAAAATATATGAAAGTCTAATGTTTATCAGTACATTACAGAAAATAATGAACTTTATCACAATATGCAAATTTTTTGAGAAGGACCTGTAAATATAACCATAAATATTTTCAATAATATTCACAAGCCTTCCATTCATGGAGTTCATATGTCTCTTGATCTGTTGACTGGGTACTAGGTCTAGGTATTTTTTTGTTGTCATTTTGTAAGATGCAGAGATTTTTCCTGCACCACTGCTCAAAGAAAGTTCCCTCTAATGACTGCCAGTAGGTTTGGGTGCTGGTTTTTAGTCCATCTTATACCGGAAATAAACTCAGCAAAAAAAGAAACGTCCCTTTTTCAGGACTGTGTATTTCAACAATAATGTTGTAAAAATCCAAATAACTTTACAGATCTTCATTGTAAAGGGTTTAATAAATGTTTTCCATTCATGTTCAATTAACCATAATCAATTAATTAACATGCACCTGTGGAATGGTCGTTAAGACCTTAACAGCTTACAGAAAGCAGGCATTTAAGGTCACAGTTCTAAAAACGCAGGACACTAAAGAGACTTGTCTACCGACTGTGAAAAACACCCAAAGAAAGATGCCCAGGGTCCCTGCTCATCTGCGTGAACGTGCATTAGGCATGCTGCAGGGAGGCATGAGGACTGCTGATGTGGCTAGGGCAATAAATTGCCATGTCCGCACTGTGAGACGCCTAAGACAGCGCTACAGGGAGACATGAAGGACAGCTGATCATCCTCGCAGTGGAAGACCACATGTAACAACACCTGCACAGGATCGGTACATCCGAATATCACACCTGTGTGACAGGTACAGGATGGCCACAACAACTGCCTGAGTCACACCAGGAACACACAATCCCTCCATCAGTGCTCAGACTGTCCGCAATAGGCTCAGAGAGGCTGGACTGAGGGCTTGTAGGCCTGTTGTAAGGCAGGTCCTTACCAGACATCACCAGCAACAACGCCGCCTATGGGCACAAACCTACCTTTGCTGGACCAGACAGGAGTGGCAAAAAGTGCTCTTCTCTGATGAGTCACGGTTTTGTCTCACCAGGGGTGATGGACGGATTCATGTTTATTGTCGAAGGAATGACCGTTACACTGAGGCCTGTACCCTGGAGCAGGATCGATTTGGAGGTGGGGGGTCCGTCATGGTCTGGGGCGGTATATCACATCACCATCGGACTGAGCTTGTTGTCATTGCAGGCAATCTCAATGCCTTGCGGTACAAGGAAGACATCCTCCTCCCTCATGTGGTACCCTTTATGCATGCTCATCCGGACATGATCCTCCAGCAGGACAATGCCACCAGCCATACTGCTCGTTCCGTACGTGAGTTTCTGCATGACAGTAATGTCAGTGTTCTGCCATGGCCAGCGAAGAGCCCGGATCTCAATCCCATGGAGCACGTCTGGGACCTGTTGGATCGCAGGGTGAGGGCTAGGGCCATTCTAGAATTCTAGAATTGCGCTGCTCTGGGTGGCTGCATGTTGGAGTGGCTCTGTTGGCTACATATTAAGTTTTGGTTTTTTGTACATTGGTTCTTCTTTTTTCTTAAAGAAGATTGCATTTTTTTTACCTGTATACTTTCTAGTTTTTGGTGCTGTGAAGCTGGAAGGATTTTTGCCGTAAATTTTTCCCTTTTTGACAATTTGTCATGATGCGTAACCATGGCAACAATGTGGTTTACAGCCGGGAGCAGCTGATTAACATCGCAAAAGCTGAAATAATACCTCAACTGAAGCCACAAATCCCTGATGAGTTGATAAGGAGGAAACGTGGATGCAGAGCAGGAGCGAAAAGGAGACAGAGAAAGAGGAAGTTCAAGCCATCTCTTCCATCGATCATAATGGGCAACGTAAGATCACTGGCTAACAAGATGGATGAACTCCAAGCCCTTACAAGGACTCAGCCAGAGTACCGTGAATGCAGTGTTATGTGTTTTACTGAGACGTGGCTGCTGGATCATATCCCCGACTCCAACGTCTGTCTGCCAGGCTTCCTGACTGTACGAGCAGACAGAGATCTGAAGACGAGCAGAAAAAGAAAAGGTGGTAGAGTAGCAGTGCTTGTCAACAACAGATGGTGTCATCCAGGACATGTTACTGTGAAGTGTCGTCTCTGCAACCCAGATGTCGAACTCTTGGCAGTGAGTTTTCGTCCATATAATTAATTAATTAATAATCGTCATAGAATTAATTAATTATATGAGCTATACCAACACTTAATTTCCCTCTAGAATCAATAAAGTATTTTTGAATTTGAATTTGAATTGAATTTGAATATTATTTACCAAGAGAGTTCACCAGTGTAATTTTGGCAGTTGTTTACATTCCACCTTCAGCCGTTGCCGACAATGCATGTGATGTCATCAGTTCCGTTGTTGCTAAGCTACAGACACAGCACCCCACTGCATTTGTGACAATATCTGGTGATTTTAATCATGCCTCGCTCTCTACTACACTTCCAACATTTCAACAGTTTGTCAGCTGCTCTACAAGAGAAAACAGGACCTTGGATTTGTTTTATGCAAATGTAAAGGATTCATACATGTCCAAACCAAGACCTCCTCTGGGACACTCAGATCACAATCCTGTTTTTCTATGTTCAGAATATATACCACTTGTTCAGAGGCAACCTGTGACAAAACGAACTGTGAGAAAATGGTCACAGGAAGCTGAAGAAGCCCTGCAGGGTTGTTTTGCAACCACAGACTGGATGACTCTTTGCCAAGCACATGGAGAGGACATCAATGCCATGACTGAGTGTGTGACTGACTATATAAACTTCTGTGTGGACAACATCATCCCCACCAGAACAGTGAGATGCTTCCCTAATAACAAACCCTGGATCACCAGTGACCTGAAGGAACTGCTAAACAAGAAAAAAAGAGCCTTCAGGGAGGGAGGCAGGGAATTACTGAGGAGTATACAGAAGCAACTTAAGCTCAAGATCAGAGACAGCAAGGAGGCATACAGGAAGAAGCTGGAGAACAAACTACAGAGGAACAATATCAGAGATATCTGGTCAGGAATGAGAAAGATCACAGGTTTTAAGAACAGGAAGGATTGGATAGATGGAAGTCTGGACAGAGCCAATGAACTGAACATATTCTTCAACAGGTTCAGTTCAGGAACTAGCTCAGCATCCTCCTCTCCTGTTCCCAGCCAAACAGACACCCCACTCTCCTCTGATCAACAGCTTTCCTGTTACACCTCGAATGTTTTATTCTTCACCTCAGCCATGGACTCTTCTAATTCCACAAGTTTGACTTCAAACAGGTCAGGAAATGCTGCTACCGCCTTTGCCTCCCCCTCCCACTTGTCTGTCTCCAAAAGTCAGGTGAAGAGACAGCTGGAGAAACTGAACCGGAACAAGGCTGCAGGTCCAGATGGTGTCAGCTCCAGAGTCCTGAAGGCCTGTGCAGAGCAGATCTGTTGGATTCTGCAGCACCTCTTCAACCTTAGCCTAACTCAGGAGAAGGTTCCAGTGTTATGGAAGACATCCTGCCTTGTTCCAGTACCAAAGAGAACTCACCCATCAGTCATCAATGACTATGGACCTGTTGCCCTGAAATCCCACATCATGAAGGTCCTGGAGAGACTCCTGTCGGCACCCCTGAGTAGGCAAACAAGAACGTATCAGGACCCACTGCAGTTTGCTTATCGCTGTGGAGTTGGAGTTGAAGATGCCATCATCCACCTACTTCAACCAACCCACTGTCATCTGGTCAAAGCAGGCAGCACTGTGAGGATCATGTTCTTTGATTTCTCCAGTGCATTTAACACAATTCAGCCTGATTTGCTTTGTCAGAAACTCCTGAAGACACAGGTGGAGCCCTCAACAATCGGCTGGATCAATGACTACCTGACCAACAGACCACAATTTGTGAGACTGAAGAATTGTGTGTCAAACCAGGTGGTCAGCAGCACAGGAGCACCACAGGGGACCGTACTCTCACCATTCCTTTTCACTCTGTACACCTCAGACTTCCAGTACAAATCAGAGACCTGTCATCTGCAGAAATGCTCAGATGACTCTGCAATTGTCGGGTGTATCAGAGATGGACAAGAAGCTGAATACAGAGAGCTGGTGGACCGCTTTGTGACATGGTGTGGAAACAATCGTCTCACCTTGAATGTGAACAAAACAAAGGAGATAATTGTAGATTTCAGAAGAAACAGGGATAAGTCAAACACTTTCCATCATGGGAGAAGAAGTGGAGGTGGTTGAGGAGCATAAATACCTCGGAGTTTACCTTGACAACAGACTGGACTGGAGGCGCAACAGTGAAACCGTCTACAAGAAGGGACAGAGCAGACTGTATTTCTTGCGGAAGCTTAGGTCCTTCAAGGTTTGCAGCAAGATGCTGCAGATCTTCTACAAGTCTGTTGTGGAGAGTGTAATCTCTTCAGCCGTCATCTGTTGGGGTAGCAGCATAAGAGCCAGGGATTTAAAAAGTCTAAACAACCTGATGAAGAAGGCTGGTTCTGTTCTTGGGACAACTGTGGAAAATCTGGAGATGATAATGCAAAGAAGGATTCTTCATAAAATCAAAAAAATTATGGACAACCCTGAGAATCTCCTTCACGAGACAGTCATACAACAACAGTGTCTTCAGTCGGAGGCTTCTTCAGTTTCGCTGCAATACAGACCGCTACAGGAAATCCTTCCTGCCCACAGCCATCATCATCTACAACAACTCCTTAAAGAATTGATCATATGAGCTATACCAACACTTAATTTCCATCTGGGGTCAATAAAGTACTTTTGAATTTGAATTTAATTGAATTCCCCCCAGAAATGTCCAGGAACTTGCAAGTACCTTGGTGGAAGAGTGGGGTAACATCTCACAGCAAGAACTGACAAATCTGGTCCAGTCCATGAGGAGGAGATGCACTGCAGTACTTCAAGCAGCTGGTGGCCACACCAGATACTGACTGGTACTTTTGATTTTGAGCCTCCCTTCATTCAAGGACACATTATTCTATTTCTGTTAGTCACATGTCTGTGAAACATTTTTAGTTCATGTCTTATGGTGATGACTCTTTTAGTGTTCATACAAATATTTACACACATTAAGTTTACTGAAAGTAAAAACAGTTGAAAGTCAGAGGACATTTCTTTTTTTGCTGAGTTTAGGTCAGTATAACTCATCCTTAATAATACCAGCCCATACTAGTACCCAACCTCCACCTTGCTGCTATCCAAGTCGAAGGGTTCATTCATGAGTCCATTCATCTGTGGTTGAGTCGTTTTTCAGATATTCCCTGGTCCAGTCTAGACGTTTCACCATATGTGTCTTGTTCAGAGGTGACCATGTCTCCGAGCACAGAACAGCTGCTTCTGATGGTAACTCCGGGTAGGTTGCAGTTCTGGATTATGTAGGCACCGGAGGAGAAGGGGCTCCTGGTAGCTTCAAGTCAGATTCCCCTTAAACCTTTAGCAGTTATTTTGCATCTGTTTTTGATGATGGAGCAGAGTGGACCATAACTGAATAAAGTCCGCGTCTGTTTGAATTTGTATTTCACCTTTTTAGCTTTGTGGGGAAAATAGCTGAAATGGATAACAATGAGAAGATTTTTTTTTTTTTTACATTTAAAGTACTCACCCTGTAAACGTTTGCATTCTTGTATGAAATCCTTAATTTAATCTCCACATTGAGCTGTCACCAGACACTGTATTTTCCATTAAGCTGCAAAATGTAGTCTGATTTAATAAATTAAAGAGAAAGAACAATGAATGAACAGTTTCAGAAAGCAAGTTTGAAAGAATAATCTAATTTCTCACTAATTGTTCAATCTGCATCTCAACACAGGACCAGTGGAGCCCAGGAGCCGACCCTGAATTTATCACAGTGTTCTGTTTGTCTCACGCTCCCGATCCGTTGTGGGGATTAGGACCCGGACTTGATGGAGTGTGGTCACAAATTAATTGTGGATCACCGTCCATTACATAACAGGCTCTTCTCATGTTTGTGTGCACACAACAAAGTAATTAGCTTTCTGTTAATTATGTAATTAAGCTAATGAACAGGAGCTGCTCTTGATTTCCAGAGGAGGGATGGATGGGTTGTAAATGCTGTTCTGTTGCCGAGGGCTGTGGCATTCACCGCGTGATGAACGGAGGAGATTCATTGTTGGAGGTAGATCACTTTCCAGTTTATATACTGTAGTGTGAAAAAGTGTTTGCCTGTTTCAGATCATCAAACAAATTTAAATATTAGTGAAAGACAACACAAGTAAACGGAAAATGTCGTTTTTAAATGAAGGTTTCAGGAGAGAAAGAAATTCCAAACCTACTCGGCCCTGTGTGACAAAGTGATTGCCTTCATTCGTTCATCACACCTGAGTTCAGTTTCTCTAGCCACGCCCAGGCCTGATTACTGCCACACTTGTTCTCTGTCAGGAAATCACTTAAATCAGACCTGCCTGACAAAGTGAAAGAGACCGAAAGATCCTCAAAAGCTAAACATCATGCTGAGATCTAAAGAAATTCAGGAACAAATGACAAAGAAAGTAATTGAGATCTATCAGTCTGGAAAAGTTTATAAAGTCATTTCTAAAGCTTTGGGACTCCAGTGAACCACAGTGAGAGCTGTTATCCACAAATGGTGAAGCTTCCCAGGAGTGGCCAGCCGACCAAAATGACCCTAAGAACCCAGTAATAGCTGAACCAATAGGTCACAAAAGACCCCACAACAACATCCAAAGAACTTCAGGCCTCCCTTGTCTCAGTTAAGGTCAGAGGTCATGAATCCACCATAAGAAAGAGACTGGGCAAAAATGGCCCGCACGACAGAGTTCCAAGATAAAAACCACTGCTGAGCAAAAACAAGATAAAGGCTCGTCTCAATTTAGCCAGAAAACATTGTTGATGATCGCCAAGACTTCTGGGAAAATCCTCTGTGGACTGACGAGACAGAACACATAAAAAGAACATCATACCAGCAGTAAAACATGGTAGTGGTAGTGTGATTATAGGGCCGTTTTGCTGCTTCAGGACCTGGAAGACTTGCTGTGATAAATGGAACCATGAATTCTGCTGTCTGACAAAAACAATCCTGAAGGAGAACGTCCGGCCATCAGTTGGTGACCTCAAGCTGAAACCAACTGGAGCTGGACAATTATCCAAAACACACCAGCAAGTCCACCTCTGATTGGCTGAAGAAAAATGCAGACTTTGGATTGGCCTAGTCAAAGTCCTGACGTGAATCCTATTGAGATGTTGTGGCACGACCTTAAAAAGGCGGTTCATGCTGGAAAACCCTCCAATGTGGCAAAGATGAGAGGGCCAAAGTGTCTCCACAGCTGGAAAAGACTCATTGGAAGCTATCGCATACACTCGATTATAGTTGTTGCTGCTAAGGACAGCCCAACCTGTTATTAGGTTTAGGGGGCAATCACTCTGTCACACAGGGACATGTAGGTTTGATTGTTTTTTTCTCCCTTAATAATAAAAACCTTCATCTAAACACTGTGTTTTGTGTTTACATGTGTTGTTTTTGACGAATACTGAAATTTGTTTGATGATGTGAAACATTGAAGTGTGACAAACATGCAAAAAACTTATATTAGGAAGGGGGCAAATACATTTTCACACCACTGTATCTTCTTTATCAATCTTTTCTGGTTGACTTATTACACGAACAGGCTCCAATTTATTTCGTTCATTCTAAATTATGTGTGCAATTGCATACCATAATCAGGTGGAGATGATGTCTGTATATATATATATATATATATATATATATATATATAACACAGGCTGAAAAAAAATCCAGATATTGAAGGCCAATATCCAGATAGTGTGTTTTAATAAAACCTAAAACAAACATCAACAAAAATTGCATGAGCTACAAGCTTGTTTCATACAATGGAACATGGAAAAAAAAACACCAGAAAAGTTATACTCAGCACATCAGCAGGGTGAATATAGAAGTATGCACACCCCTGTTAAAAATATATGTTTTGTAGATGTACAAAGTAAGACCATAATGAATCATTTAATTAGGAAATTCAGGTGATTTAAGATCACCTTTAGCTGAGGTAGGTTTATGAGTCTCTTGTAATAAGACACCTGCCTTTAATCTTTTAAGCTGGTTAAAAATCTTAATTCCTTTCTCTCTAGTGCCAGCTCCATGAACATTCCATGTGACAAACCTTAGGGTAGCCATTGTGTGTGTACTTCTTACATCAGTCCAGAGAATTTGGTGAACTGTAAACGCAGTTGAACTTTTCTGGCAGGTGAAGGATTAAAAAAACAGAATCAATGACAATCATTTACATACACTTCAGAAAAGAAAACGTTTCTTCCGTACTGTCAAACATCAAATCAGTCTACTGTTTTTTTCTTTTAGGTTAATAAATTTTAACATACTTTTTGTATTTGTGAAATGTCAGGGTACAGAGAGCATTGGTTTTTTTTATTACTTTCATAAAAGTCAGAAGTATACATACACTTCCTCAGTATTTGGTAGAACCGTCCTGAAACTGTTTCACTTGAGCCAAATGTTTCGGGTACCCTTCCACCAGCTTTCTACAAGTTTGCTGGAATCTTGGCCCACTCCTCTTAACCCAACTGGTGGAACTGTGTCGGGTTTGTAAGTTTTCTTGCTCCTGCTCATCTTTCCAGTGTCGCTCATATATTTTCTATGGGATTGAGATCAGAGCTTTTAATGACTGCTACTCCAAAACCTTGACTCTTAGGGATGTAAGAAAATATCGATATGCCGATATATCGCAACATTTTATGTCATGATATTGTATTGATATTCAAAAGCAATGTATCGATTTTTATTTTACATTTTTAGAATTTGAAAGGAACCATTAATGACGATAATTTTTTAATTAAATTACAAATATGACTGGTAGTTCGTGGCTGTTTTCACCTTCTTCGCTCCAGTGGATCAACTACATCTAGTAATAAAAACTGGATGTGTTAAAGTATGAAACAGGTTGGAGTGTTTAGAATGCTGTGAGTTTTTCTAAACTTAAATTCGGTTTTAAAAATCACAATGTATTGTCTCACCCATATAATGCAGTATTGCATCATATCGCATCTTCTCCGCTGTATCGTGATACATATTGTATCGCCAGATTTTGTACCAATACACATCCCTATTGACTTTGTCTTACCTTCAGCCACTTTATTACTAATTTGGAGGTCAGCTTAGGGTCATTGTGCATTTGGAAAACCCATTTGCGCCCAAGCTTCAATTTCCTGGCTGATGTCTTTAGATGCTGCTTCAATATGTCCACATCATTGTCTTTTCTTATGCCATCTATTTTTGTGATGTGCACCAGTCCATTCTGCAGCAAAACAACCCCACAACATGATGCTGCCACCACACTTCTCAGTTGGGATGGTGTTCTGACGCTTCAACGCTAACCCCGTTTTTCCTCCAAATATACCGTTCATCATTATGGCCGAATAGTTTAGCTTTTTATCACACCACAGGACATCATGGACATGTCTCCAGGAATTAGGATTTCTTTCCCCATGTGAAGTTACAAACTGTAGTCTGGCTTTCTTATGGTGGTTTGGAAGTAATGGCTTTCCCCGCCCAGAGTAACCTTTCAGCTCATGGTGGTACTGAACTGGTTTTACTGTGGATAGTGATGCTGTCTTTTCAGTTTCCGCCAGCATCTTCTTAAGGTCTTTCTTTTGCTGTCGTTCTGGGGTTGATTTGCATATATGGCACCAGAAATCATTCCTATCCGGGACTCAGAATCCATCTCCTTCACAAGCGGTGTGATGGTTGTACATTCCCACGCTTGTATACTTGTGTATCACTGTCTGGAAATTGCACCTAAGGATGAGCCACATTCATTTCCTGATGTCTTGGTTTCTCTTCATTTTCCCATCACGTCAAAGAAAGAAGCTCTGTTAGGGGGGTGTCTTTACATGCATCCAGAGGTGTGGCAACAATTCACTCAGATGGACTCAATTAACCAATCAGAAGCTTCTCGTCCTCAATGGAATCATCTGGAGTGTTCGTTGTGTTTAAAGACACAATAGTGTATGAATATGTCTGATTTTGATTAAAGTAGTACAAAATGCATAATAGTTATCTTTATTTTGACATTTCACAAATACACAAAAAATTCATATTTAAAAAAAGTTTACTCTGATTTGATGTTTGACAGTAATAATCAAAATAATATTCTGAAGAGTATTGTAAATATCTGGTCTCAACACATGTACTATAACATGGTGAAGACAGTTCAGTTGATCATATGTCAGTAAACAGCGATCCATCTAGGGTAGCCAAGCTGTTTATTTCAAGGTTTAGGGTTCTAAACATTGCAAATCAAAAAGTACTTGTAAGTGTAGCAGCTCTCCAGAGATTTTGTCCCCTTTACAGTTCACAATATCTACTTTCTGCTTCTGCCACAAATGGAACTAGAATAAATTTGTCCTAAACATGATTTCCTGATATTTTGAGGAATTCCTACATTCTTAAGTGTTCTCGGTGAGAAGGAAAACTCCCAAAACAAGATTTTCAGCTCTATTTTATTTGATCTGTCCATGTCACTGCAAAAAGGCTTTACAGAGGGGTAAAATTATCCTTTTTAAACTATCAACCTGACAACAGATTAGCTACAAATGTGATGACAAAACATACAAATTAAAAACGTTGAACAGGTGCTAAATGAATGGTGCAGTTTTATAAGGCAAACTAACAAAAATATCTGTGAATTCATGCGTTCTTGTATGGACGGGAGCTGATCTATGTATTGGTCATTTTTCTTTTTATCCCCCTAAGCAGCAGTCTACATAAACCTCGAGTTTCTCACTCAGCTTTCTTAAAGCATAATCCATCTCCATACCGCTAAACATGAGAACAGTCTGACCTACGGATATCACAGAACTCGAAGTGATTCCAGGACGCGATGCGGGAAGAAAACTAGCAGATTTACTGTCAGTGGAAACATGTAGCGACAGGAATGAAGGAAGAAAAAATTTTTTTTTTTAAATGTGCAGCATTACCTCTTCTAACAATCAGTAACTTTAACTCAGAGCTCTATTAAAACAATGTCGAATGTGAAGGCGGGGAAGATAAAAATCCAAAACCTTCCCAGAGACACTTTTAAACATTTATTTTCCTCATAAAAATAAAGCTTTAAAACCCACTTATGGTCACATCTGTGCTGGACGTCACTTTGATCCTTTTTCGATGGCTTTATGATGTGCGGACTAACATAAATAGCCATGTGCAACATTTTCCGCTTTAAAGTTGATGAATATTCGAAGAAAGCAACTGTTACATTCGCTCCATCTGAATGGACATTTTTTTGTGTGTGACAAACATCTTAAAACAGCAGAAGAGTGCTTTGGCACTGACCGAGCCGAATGGATCATGATGTGGAAGCAGTTAAAAACACACTAGACGGTGCAGCTAATACAGGCATATTCAATAAATTAGAATGTTTTCTGATGAGGCTCGTTTATCAGATTAAAATAACCTTTGAGCAGGTATTACTTTATTTCTTGGTCTGAACGCCATGTTTCTATTAGATATAAGCAGGGAATCATCATAATTAACAGAAATAAAGGCTTGAAAACATCAATGTGTATGGAATTCAGATATATAAACATGTTTCACTCAATTTAAATAAATGAACCATATAATAATATTCTAATTCAATGAATATAACTTGTACCTCTACACCAGGAATGACATGAGTGGTACCAGGAATGACATGAGTGGTCCCAGGAATACGCAGGCGACGGGACAGCACAGTTCACTAGCTGGATGAGATTCACACAACCTCACATTCTCTGAACCCCTCAGAGCTTTAGGACCCATATTATGATTAAAACAAGGCAGCAGTCATTAAAAGATATAAAAATATATTGATAACCTTCTCCTCGCTGAAAGCAAAAATACTATCCTTTAACTATGTTGAGGACATGGCCTTCTTTCTGGGAAGGCAGGTAAAGAGTTCAGTTTAAAAAAAAAAAAAGTGCTTCACAATCTAATGTCTTGAGCGTCCTCCCTCGAAGGCATGATGGTCCATATGAGCTGAAAGAGACAGAGCAATTTCATTTCATTATCCATGTGTGATTGACAAAGATCACTCCACATGAAGGACACCATAAGCTCTAGGTGCTAAAACAACAACAACAACTACAAGGTCAGGATTAACAAAAAAAGCATTTGGTTCAGATATTCCACCCCTAAGTGAAATTTTGTCTGTTGCCATATTCCCCAGAGTTAGATAAGTGAGAACAATTATTTTGTAACCAGCCCAGTCATTCTCCTAATCTGGCAGCAGTCCATTTGCTTTAGCTTAGCTTAAACAATGTAAATGAATGGCAACAGCTAGCCTTTCATGTGCAAGAGTCATGAAAATGACTCAATGACCTGATTTAGTCCTGGTGACCTCAATAATATCAATTGCCAATACAAACAGTAAGTAACATGAAGGAATTACAGGAGCCCATTTAGACTTGGCACTACATTACCGCTGTAAGCCGGCTTTATTGTTTTTGAGAAAATGTGTTTGTTTTTATAAGCAGAATAATTAAAAGGCAAATAACATTTTTTATTTCTCCAGAGCTAAAAAGCATAACTAAGTATTAATTCGGAATGCTCCTCAAGAAAAAAAATCATAAAACAAGCTAATAATCTGTATTGGAAGGTCAGAGCTTCACAGAATCAAACACAAACTCTTTGATCTGTCTTTTTTATAAGGTTATCCATGAAGATGTTTAAATGCATTATTATCACAGCTGGGAGAAATTTGTAGATTTTAATATTCATAACAAATGAGTGATCCACTTGTCCAGGCCTCTGAACAAAATGTTCTGGTTTGGTTCAAGATGGTTCTATAAGTTGTGTCTTCTTTTTGCTAAATGAGAGTTGCTTCAGTCTAACAAAACGCATACAGGGTCACCAATTTACAGCTATAAGTCACATCATAATAGATATTCAGCCAAAAATATATATACTCACGCTTATAAAAAACTGCTTTAAAGGATATTTTCGGGAGCAGCTCAAAGACTTTCCCCAAGATACTAGCTTCGTTGGCCAGAGTTGCATTTCTGTTCCATATTTGTACAACATCCTCCCGATCTCGAACACTAACGCTGACGCCAACGACCTCGTCATCTGAAAAGCAGAGGAGGGGAAAAACAGCAGAACTCTTCGTAAGCGATCCGTTTGTGACACAGAAATATCTCCTTGTTGTTGTTTTTCCTCATTTATCCCACTGTACCTGATGCGCAATAATCTGCAAACTGCTCCCCGATTGTAGCAAGTAACAACTCTTTCCACACCGTCGACTGAAACACAAAGCAGAGGAGCTCAACGCTAACTTAGCCCCAGCAGGAGGAGGAAAGCATATAACAGTGTATACATAACAGTGTAAAACAGAAATACATAACAGTGTAAAACTTACACTGTTTTCTTTTGGGATTTTCATCTTCCATACCCCTCCTTTTGCATTACTTTCTTCTTCCCTGGTGGTGTAGAAGAAAAAAATGTCAAAAATCACAGAATGTAGAAGATGGATTTTACAGTGAACTTAATACTTAAAACAACGATAATTTAAAAGAAGTTAGAAGTTGAGGAAATATGTCATATGTATTTATATCAAAGAAATAGGACCCTGCTGATGTATTTAGTACTATGTGACATGTCTGACTGCAGATATGGACTCACCATAGCGGCCTCCTTTCTCCCCGCATTAAGTGGTAGCTGCATCTCAAAGGCAGGGCGGTGACTGGAGGGATGTTGTTATACACACCCCAGAACATCTACAAGCACAAAATCAAATGCTTACATCCATATCAGGTCTGGATCCTCCATAATCAAACTCTGATCCTGCGACTTGTACACCAGCGCCCTCTGCTGGACAAACTTTGCCTGAATGTGAAAGAATCACAGCTTCCCATCCATGTACAGAACTATACCTGTCCTGTGACATGTAAAGTCTGCCAGCTGGCCTGCAGTCCACAGCAACAGGTAGGGGGAGAAAAAAAAAAGGGATATTCTCTCCTCTAGTTCTTTGTCTAAAATCCTTTTTAAAAGAGTTGCCAAACGGAAGGAAGGGTATATATAACACTTTAAGCAAGTTCGAAATCCTAACTTTAAGACCTGGGTGAGTCTTGATATGAATAATCAACCCATGCATTCTTGAAACATAATTGCAATGACACTAAATCTGTTTCTAAAAGAGGGTTAGGGTCACTGAACTTTGACTTTTTTTTCCTTTTCTCAGGATTTGGAGATTAAAGTCAGGATTCGGACCACCTCGCTTCAATGGCAGACGTGTGAGTTGTGTAGGAGAAACATGTAGAATTTAAGATTTTCTTACGTGGTGGAGGGGTCCTTGAAGAGGCAGTTTTCTGACATTAAAAGTCAGAATTCAGAGAATATAAATTGAAATTCTGAGATTAAAAGTCATATTTCTGAGATAAAAATCTGATTTCTAAGATTTAAAAAACCCCACACAATTCTGAGATTTAAAAATCATGATCGTATTATTTTTTTTCATTTTCCTCTTGTAATTTCCTGGTAACCAATGAAAGCAATAAACTAGCAAAACACTCATTCAGGTCTTTTAAATAAAGTTTTACAATGGAAAGTCAGCACTGTAGGGAGAAAAAACGTCTTGTGACAAACTTCCTGATTATCCTGGGTAAGAAGGACAAAGTCTAGCTCAGTTCATTTAGGTACGTCATAAAAATGTACATTTTAAATCTCGATCAAGTTTAGCTGCTTGATGTCTCGGGCAAACGGTTCTGTAATTATCAGCCAATAAAATTGGAGCACGAATAGTATGTCAGCATGAAGCCAGCTTAGCGGGACACACTAAAAACATTTAAATAAGGGCCGGCATGATAGACTGTCACAAGCTGTTTGTATTTCCACACATTTAGATCACAGGAGAGCCCAGCCGTCAAGTCTGGTGTTTTCCACTCCCATTTCATTATCCGACACTTTTACCTGCTCCACTACCAAACCTTAAAATGTTTACACCGCCACATCAAAAGGTGGCAGTGTATGCATGCAAACAACAACAACCCCATAAGAGCTGTTTCAGATCTCTAGTAAAACCTTCTGTCGGTCATATTTCCATCCAGTCAGCTGACTGCAGCCCAGCATGCTGGGGAACTGTTACTCCCTCCCATTAGGGAGTCTCCTCCTAAATGACTCGGACTTTCAGCCCCAGTCATGCTCTTGATCTCTTTGCTCTTAAGGGGACTGAGCTCTTTAAGCTGTCAGCAAATCTCACCTGAACAGTTTCCACCGTGTAGATCTTCTTCAGGTTGGATTCACACTCTGCAGCCGTCGTGCCCGGTAGCGACCTGGAGACAACATGGAAAACAACCGTCTTTAAGGAGGTGGTGGTGGTGGTGGGGGGGGGGGGGGGGGGGTTACTGCAACAATTCAGCCAAGAGGTTTAGATAAACCGTCCAATCACATCAACAAAACTTCAGTCCATCAGGCTAAATGGGGCAGCTGGGTGCAAACGGACAGTGGGAACAGGACTGATCCGACAACAGGACCCTGAGGGACTGAATCATGACAGGGTTACATGTGTTTTTAAAGGCAAGCGGTCGACATTATTTAAGGCGGAGCCAACATCTAACATAACTATAACGAAGTAACAATGCCGTAACTGGGTGCCGTTCATTGCTTTTAATGGTAGATGGACTACCTTAGGTGAGCTATATTCAACATCTCTAACTGCTAGATAAAAAAAATTAAAAAAAAAAAATAGAAACATACATAAAACTTTCAAGACAAGACGAGACATTGAGTTCACGAGAACCAGACGGGTTGAGATTTGTATGTTACTTTAAAGAAAACTTCAAACATCAAAATTGTGCTGTAGGAAAAAACAAAAGGGCCTTTATTCTGCATTTTCTTCAATTTTGCCACAAACTTTTTTTTTTTTCTCTTCAGACCTTAGGACACTACAAAGGTCTGAAGTACAACGTTCACTGCCAATGATCGCCATGTAGCTCATCGTACCCCCTAGATGTCCAGCCATCGGTTGCTATAGCGATGCTTTCTGCCACCCTTACATATTGTTCCGTGCCCAATTATGGTTCCAACTGTAAATTAAAAATAAAAGCAGCGGTTGGGGCATCTGACCACAACTGGCTAGTGGCTGGCAATATAGTCACCTCAAGGAGAACTATTGTGACGTTTTAATATTACCACGATTTCGCATGGCATCATCTCGTTACACCCCTAAAAATAGAGTAGCCTTGATTGCATTTAAATCTTTTAAAAGCAGGGGTTTGTTTTTATTTTTTTCGCAGTTACCACGTCCATATATATATATATATATATATATACCGCATATCGCTGAATTCATTGTCCTTTAATTCCAGGATTTTCCAACCCTGCATGTTTTAGATGTTTCCCCTACACGGAAACATCTAAAACATGCAGGGGAGCATCTAAAGCATGGAGGGTCAGGAAACACTGTTAAATGTCCCATTACTTCATCACTCCAAACAGGTATTAGGCAAAGCCTCCTGCTCAAGATAGATAGCAAATGAGCTTTAAATTACAATATATAATCCTATGACCTAAAAACAAAAGTAAGGGACAAGGTCCATTAAGCAAAGGCAACACGCTCCATGTGATTCCACAGCTTTCCAACTCATGGAGTATTAGATTAGCAAAGTAAAAAGAGGAAAAAAAGGGCTGACTTTCTAGAAAAGGAGACAACAGTGTCAGTTTCAGCCCAAAATCTGCCAGGTCCCCCTGCTGGATAACACAAAGTAACTTCAGGTGGACAGCGGGATAATACCGAGGGGTCCCCTTCATGTCCACTGTGCTCCATGGCACCTATTTCTATAGAAAACACTAAAGTAAAAAGTCTTCAATTGCACAACCTGGTAGGGGTGTTGGGATAGGTAAGCAGGGGGGAAAAAAGAGGTCACAGGAGCCTTAAAGGCGAATATTTCTCCTGCTACGTTTTGCTCCTGGAGGCCTGAAAAGCTGTGGCCTTGGCTGCTGTTTTCCCTGCTCGTCCCGGGGCTCCTAACACCCAGACATGGCGGACAAACACAAAATATTACCTGTCCAGCCAAAAGGTCCAGGGCGAGTGCAGAGGCAGCGTCGCCGTGTCGCCTTTCCGCTGTTTCTTTGTGATGTTTTCCAACTCTTTCTCGTCGATGTCAATGTTGTCCTCAGAGGGGACTGTCTGGCCGCTCAGGGCGCCTCTGTCCATCTGGACATCCGTCTGACCCGCGGGAACCGCCATTAACACTGGAGACGAACCGGGGGGGAGGGGCTTTTCCCTTTTGTGTTCTGGATAAAACGAACCGGTTGGATTTGAGCTTTATCCTCAGATACCGAAACACACTACCGCTTTTCCACCCACCGACTGCTAACGTCTTTGCGTCATTGGGTAGTAACGTCGGAGTTGGTCCTCCCCAAAGACTAGGCAAAAACAAAGAGGGCTCACTCTTCCGCAATTTTTTTTTTTTAACCAATTGAATATCTTAACAGACAAAAAATTCGAATTCCTAACACTACTTTAGTATCAAAATGTATTGTTCAAGAACATAAGACATTAAAAACATGACGAGCTAGAGTGTAAGAGCATTTGGGATAATATTATACTTTTGGAAGAGCTGCAAACGTCACGTAGCACTGTTGCCCTGCAGCAAGAAGGTCCGGGGTTCTAATCCGAGGCTGGAGGGTTTTTTTCTGAATTGAGTTTGCATATTCTCACTGTGCATGCGTGAGTTCTCATCGGCTTCCTTCCACAATCCAAAAACATGACTATTAGGTCAATTGCATACTCTAAATTGGCCTTAGTTATGATTGTGTGTGCATGGCTGGTTGTTGGTCTCTGTGCTGCCCTATGATAGACTGGCCATGTGTCCAGGATGTACCGTGCCTCTCGCCTCCTGTAACCCCACAAAGACAAGAAAGGATAGAAAATAGATGGGTTTTACTTTTGTGTGATAAACAAGAACACAAACATGTACTGTCTGGCTATTTTATTTGACCTACAACATTCCTAGGTTATTTACAGAGCCAAAACTGGTAGTAAAAACAGACCCAAGGCAATGAAAACCAAGATATACAATTAGACAACAAGAAGATAATGCAACCGTGGCTCAGGAGGTAGGAACTTGTCCTGTACACAAATGGTGGCTGGTTTGAGCCCCCACTCTGTCCGTCTCAGTGGTTGTCTCCTTAGGCAAGACACTACACCCGCCTTGCGTGCCGCCAGTGTTCGGCAGCCTCGCTTCTGTCAGTGTGCCCCAGTGGCTACATTGTAGCTAACCATCACCACTGTGTGAATGTGTCCATGAATGGGTGAATGACTGAATGTAGTGTGAAGCGCTTTGGGGTCCTCAGGACTAGATAAAGCACTATATAAGTTACCTTTTACCATTTGTTTTGAGGGTCATTCTGAGGTAAAAGCAAACTTTGCTACTGTGTAGGGTCTCCTGTTTTTCTATGGGCACAAAGAGAAAACTAATTCTTACAGGAAATGCCGAGAAGTGCACAGATTGGTACACATGCTATCCAATAACTTGGTAGACTAAAACTTCTGGTAAAAGAGCCAGATTTCAAAGCTAATTCAATCATTCCCACTATTGCAAACTCATAAAACACTTTATCTACACTGTACATTTAAAAAGAAATCTGAGAGATAGCTTTTTTCAGGGTAGAATAAACTTTATGGCTCTAACTTCTGGTTAACATCCAAATCACATGTAGCTGACACACTTTTATTTTTAGAAAAAAATAAGCTTTTTAATATTTATCATAACATTTTGCATTCCCTAACAGTCACCTCTTAGCACCTTCCCACTTCATAGTATTAGTTAGGGCCCCCAGATGAATATCTCCACCTCTTTTTAAAAGACAAACCTACGGTACAACACACTCTCATGGTTATGTCTATGGCGTATGCATTAGATTTATCTTTTGTTCCAAAATCAAACGTAACTCCTCTCAGTCCACACATGCACTCCCTTCATGTAAAGAAAAACTCATTGTTACTGGAACCACTTTTATTTCTGGTAAAGCATCTTCACTCTTTATTCGAAGAACTTTAAATAGCATTTCATTTAGCACTGGACTATAAGCATGGATTTACACATAAATAACCATTTGCACGGAAGAAGTTTTAATTAATCATTGAATATTAATTGGGTGTTTTGATAATTAACGTGTTACCTTTTCTTCCAGGCCCAGCACAGTTGCTTCAGCCTTCATCTTTGCTGTAAATTCAGCTGTTAAATGTCACGCTCGGTTTTATGAGTTAGAGTTTATCCCAAGATTTGGACTTACAGTGTCTAAAATTGTCTAAAATTAAAAAGAAACAATTTTTGTTGCACAGCAACCATGTGAAATTGTGTGAGTTGCCTATTTTTGGTGTCGTACTACTGTCCAAAGCAGACAAAATCATTTTACCCTCGTTATTCCCTTTAGGTATCCTCCAATAGCATAAAAAAAGCAAACGTGGTTATTTTTTCATTAGTAAGAGAGTCCAATAAGGAGAGGATATAAGTTTTGTTCCTTCTTCCGGAATCTGTGTGGTTTCATACACCCTGTTTGATTTATCGAGGGTATGACTTTGTTTTTAAGTAACTTGGAAGTAAGCTCCCCGTCCACCACTGTGGACAGTGATATTTACCCAGAGCTATTCCACTTAGTTGTCAACACAGTGGAAGAACAGAGTGATCATCTTCTGAAGGAAGTCAGTTTTTAAGTGCGATCGGTTTGACATGGATTCGCTCGATGAATTATGTGTCTTGTTCAGCTATGCATCATTTAAAATAGGCACAGGAGGAAAACAATACAATGTATAAAGCTGTACTCTATGTAATTCAAAACACTTAAGACAAAAAATGCCACCCAAAGTTAATCAATAAACTACTAAACTAGTCAATAAACTACTCAAACTGCGGTTATTGTTCATGAGCGTCTGACTAAATCTAAATCTTTTGAAACCATAGACCAAACCACAGTGAAAATACCAAATACCTGATCCTGACACCATTTGTCCACTAGAGGTCCTTCAATTCACTCAGTAAAGACAACATTTTTATTCAGGCACATGTTCATTGCGCTATTGTTTTTGTTTTGCTCTTATGTGTTCTGTTAATTAGCATTAAGTGTATTATTTTTCATATTAACATTCAAATGTTAATACTGCAATTATAAATAATTATTCAGGCTAGGGTTAATTACTATATGTACATATTTATAGATTGTGTAAAGTGTAAAAGCTCACGTGATGTATGTTCAAAGATTTGTAGCAGTGCATTAGTCTTTTACAATGTGTGTCACTCATGCTCAGTCGCCTATTGTATTTGGATGATAGAGTCAGGATGGTGTTGAAATATCATTCTGTGCTGATTGTTTGCCGAGTCCGTTACGTAACACAATTTCCCTCTCGGAATAAAGAACTGTTGTTTTTTTTGTCATGAGAATGAACAACAGAACAGTTGCTTTAAACTAATTGTGGATTTAAGTTCCCTCTGTCTGTATTGTAATGGGAAAGAAAGACCCAACCAATTGAGATTTAGCGGAATAGAACGTATGAAAAATGATGGTACACTGCGGTGCAGAGGGCCATACAACTACACCCAACACAAGATAAGACTTACAATCAGCGTGCCCTAAATCAAAACCTATTTTTCCTTCTCACAATGAGTCATCGTCTTATTGCAATATCTTCAGTTGCAATATCTTCAGTGGTTACCAGTTAGCAGATGCTACAGCATGTGATTCGTCACTGAGGATTTTTCAGGGGCTGAAAATCTCAAAATAATACGTTTTTATTGTATTTTTTAAATTGGCCTACTACATGCGCTGACAAGAATCGTGTTCCTACTGAATTATGTTTTATAGGTGTGTTATTTTCCCACAGCCTTGAAAGAAAAGCCACTCACTAGGCCACAAGCATGGATCTACATACATTCTGTCACTGTCATGCGTAAATATTCATCACGGCCATGAATGTCATATTCTCTTTGGACTTTTAGTGATGCAGTTCAGCTGTCATGGTTTCAGGGTAGCGTGATGACACGAAAAACAAATCGAGTTTATTTCAAAAAACAACATTTTGGGAGCACAGGTTCAAATTGACACAGTGTCAAAATGATCACTGATTTGTGTTGGGGATCATTTTCATGTCGGAACACCTAACTTTGTCCAACATTTATGATATGGCGTTGATTTACGATGGGAATTAAGAATTATGAGGAAGTCCTTCATTTTTCTTATCTTCGCTTTGTTGAAAGCTCTGTTACAACTCACAGCAAAAGAGTCCCCCAGCATTATACTGCCAACTACATGCTTGACAGTTGTTATCGTATCCTTTAGTTTCAACTAGTAGTGGGCAATATAAATGGTATAAGGTAGAAATTATATAAATTTAGCCAACAGTAGAGACGATTTATTATACCGGCCCACTGGGATTGCGCATATTGATGATGTCATCAAGCCCATGTACCATACTTTGTGCTCAAGGTGGATAAATACTGATTTTACACTAGATATTGTAAGTTTAAACATTTTTTGTTTCTAATTAACGAAAAAGAAACCTGTTGAACTTGAAGCGTTTTTAGTTTTAAGGTGGTCAAATATTCGGTCAGAATTACAAATAAAGTCTCTCTTCTCTGCAAACATCCTGAGAGCATTTAACTAAATAACACTAGCGGGTGTAAAATCTTGATCCTGTGTAAATCATAAAGAAATCCACAGTAAATTCAAACGTGTATGGGTATTAAAAAAAAAAATCATTGGTGTTGTTTGTTGTGTAACCATTCCACAAATAAATGTATAAAAAAAAAATAATTAGGAGCCTGAATCAATATGAGATTCCAACCAGGAGTGTATGCAAAAATCATAACCAATACTCAACTGAGTCAATGATGCAAAACAGCCTCACTTTATAGTATTAAAGGGGACAGATTATGTAAAAATCACTTTTTTCATCCTATTTTGTTGCCATCTGGGTCCCTGCTGCCTCCAGGGACCCAGACATAAATTAAAAACATCCATTCATTTTTTTTTTTTTGCTAAATCTTGCAGTCGGGAATCTTGTTCTACAAACTGTTGAAAAACTTGCCTAATTGTGATGACACAATAAGCAGAATTAGCATATAAACGCCCCTCACTTGACAACCACTCATTTGCATAAAAGTGACAGAGCCCTCTAAACAGCTCATTCTGAAAGGGACTGAAATACTCAAGAATTGAGCTGGTGAAATCGTTTTATGTGTGAGTGATTTTGTGCCAAGAACTTCTTTAACATGTTTTGCATAGATCATAGAGCTATTATATTTTTTTAAAAGAAGTATAATATATCCCCTTTAACGCTATCAGATCTATGGAAGAAATGTGGGGTGAAGCCAGGCATTATTTCTTTGTAAAATGTAGCAGTCAGTAACATAAACTGAGATTGCACAGCTGAAGCAACATTGATGATTATACAACAGTAGCTGTGGTTGGTGTGATGTGTGCTTTTATTTTCTTTTTTACTCCGATGTGGCAGAGAAATATATTCACAGAAAAAGAGCAATACAAATAACCTAAAGTGCCAAACCTTACTCACGAAAAACCGTAATGATGAAAGAATTTCCCTTAAGATTACAACCCAATCTACAAACTTTTCAAACTTCTTTATAATTTATAAAAATACGTTTTGAAATAAAAGTGTGTTGCAACTAATGGTCCATAGTCTTACAGAGCAATGCATATGAAAATAATGTATGCAAAACAAATGCATCCATCTGCAGATCAGACATGTTAACTGTTGCTTATCATTACAATTCTACTTACTAACAACATGCCTTACAAATGACTAAAAAGTCAGAAGGAAATGGGTAATGCCCTGCAACTCTGAGTCATGATGGTTGTGGAGAATTTGTTGTAAACATGATGATCCAGTCTTTTGAGGGAACCAAGTTTTATGTTCTTTAATGGTTCTTCTTATTTTATGTTTTTTTTATGCTGTCATTGTTGTTTAAAAGGTCAAACATCCCAATATACACACCTGCACAAGAACAACAACGTTTAGTGACACACCTAATAAAAAATAAAAAAAAAAATAAAAAAAAATATATATATATATATATATATATATTAAACTATGGGGTGGGGTGGTGGAGTCATTGAATATTTATATTTTATTATCTGGTGATAAAACCCAATGTAAAACACTGTATTCTGTATGCCAGTGACTGTGCACTGTAGTGACCTGTATCCCTCTGCTAACTGGATCGCAGCGGACGTGCGTCGCTTATAGTGAAGACGCTGCTGCTCCCGCTGCTTTTTGCTTGTGTGCTTGTGTGTGTGTGTGTGTGTGTGTGGGGGGGGGGGGAAATGGGGGGGGGGCGTATGTGTGTGTGTGTGATGCTCCGTAAGAGCCCATACCGACGCTCCCGACGCCCCGATCCTACTACCTTCGCTTTATTCCAGCATAAAAAACAGACCCCCCCCAAAAAAAAAACAACAACAACAACAACAAACAAACAAACAAAAAAACCTGTCCAGTTCATCAGTGATTTGGAGCAGCAGGTTAGCCGTGCTGGTGATTCCCTTGAAGCGCTGCCGTTTTGACGCCGTGTGGATTTTCGTCCTTCGCGGCGAACCGGAGAGCTCTGCCGCCATCGGATGCGCTTTCTGAGCGGATTGTCGCCTGCCGTGTGGACGCCCTCTGAAATGGTGTATAATCCCGAAGCAGGCCGCCCCTGCTCTACAGCGACGAGTGACTGAAGGGGAAAATGGGGCTTTTTACACCGGACGCTTCTGAGATGAGGGATAAGCGAAGGAAGAAAAAGAAATTGCAGTTTGATTTTAGATGGGGACTACAGCACATCGAGATGGAATCTGTTTATGAGTACGTTTCTATTATTTTTATTAATATTATTATTTTTGTTGTGTTTTTTTCCCCTTTGTCATTCAACCCTGGGCGGACCGGAGCGATGATTTGATACGGGGATACGCTGCATCCATGGCAAACACAAGCGAGTTCGGGGAGAGCAGCGCGTCCTTACAGAACTATGCGTCGACGGCCTCTGCGGTCAAGCTGGCCTCCCTGGGGCTCATCATGGGCATGAGTCTGCTGGGTAACGCGTCGCTGTCGCTGCTGCTGCTGAAGGACACCTCGCTGCACAAGGCTCCCTACTACTTTCTGCTGGACCTGTGCCTGGCGGACGTGCTGCGCTCGGCCGTCTGCTTTCCCTTCGTGATGGCGTCGATCGGCGCCGGCTCCGCCTGGCCGTACGGCGCGCTCAGCTGCAAGATCGTCGCCTTCATGTCGGTGCTCTTCTGCTTCCACGTCGCCTTCCTGCTCTTCTGCGTCAGCGTCACCCGCTACATGGCGATCGCCCACCACCGCTTCTACTCCAAGCGCATGAACCTGTGCACCTGCGTGGCGGTGATCTGCATGGTGTGGACCCTCTCCGTGGCCATGGCCTTCCCGCCCGTGTTCGACGTGGGCACCTATAAGTTCATCCGCGAGGAGGAGCAGTGCACCTTCGAGCACCGCTACGTGAAGTCCAACGACACGCTGGGCTTCATGCTGATGCTCGTGGTCATCGTGGGCACCACCCATGTGGTTTACATAAAGATGCTGTGCTTCGTTTACGACCACCGCAAGATGAAGCCGGCCCAGCTGGTCCCGGCCATCAGCCAGAACTGGACCTTCCACGGGCCAGGAGCCACTGGGCAAGCCGCCGCCAACTGGATCGCCGGCTTCGGGCGCGGACCGACGCCGCCGACGCTGGTGGGCATCAGGCAGGCTACGCACCCTGGCAACAGGAGGCTGTTGGTGCTGGACGAGTTTAAGACGGAGAAACGCATCGGGAAGATGTACTTCTTGATCACACTGTCCTTCCTCATTCTCTGGGCTCCTTACATTAGCTCCTGCTACCTGAGGATATTCGTGCGTGGGGCCCCTGTCCCGGAGCTCCACCTGACCGCCGCGGTGTGGATGAGCTTCGCCCAGGCGGGGGCCAACCCCATCATCAGCTTCATGTTCAACAAGGAGCTCCGGATGAGACTCAGAGCCTGTTTTCCCTGCTGTCTGGGAACGCAGACCCCCATGGAGCCATACTGTATCATATGAGTCCCCCCCCCTCCCCCAAAATATACAGCCAAAGACTGATATTTATACACTGCAAAAACTGCTGGGTTAAAATGAACCTAATTTGGATCATTTCAACATGCTCACATTGGGACTTGGTTCACTGAAAAAAGAGAATGCAGCTCCAACTTAAATAAATAGCATTAATTGATCACAAGAAGTTGAATTAAGTTCATCCAACTTAATTTATTTACATTTTTTTTAACTTGCTGAACTTAATACATTTACTTGGATAAACTTAATTCAATTATATATGACCAATTAACGCAATTTATTTAAACTGGATCACCGATTCTCTTTCTTCAGTGTTGGGTTAGTTGACCAGTATACACTGCTAATACATATTGTTAGAATTGAACCTAGAAAAGTGGAGCGCCAGTATGTATGAAGTTCATTTGTGAAGATTTTAATCAGTATTTCTGAGTAAAAATCCTGTACGTTTATTACAAATAAATTAGTTCAATTATGCAAGTTTTCCAAAATGTTTAAAAATTCACTCGACTACATTAGATCAATTCTAACTAGTGCAGTTCATGTTGCTAAGCTGCTTTTTACTCTAAAGTTAAAAAGGAGCATTCATTAGTTTGTAATTATGACATAAAATGTTATTAATATGACATTTTTATAAACAGGAGTGTGACACCTTTATGAGAAAACATATGTTTGACAAAATGCACTTCAAAGAATCTTTGATCAGAGTGGAATAGTCCATCCCAGGTTTGATGACTACAGTTAGCTAGTTATATTTTGTTTGTCAAACTCAAGGGGGTTCTAATGCTAGAAAGGTTTGAAAAGGCTTCCTTTTTTGTGTTTTTTTCTCTCAAATAGAATTAAATTTTTATAATTGTCCAACTGTGTTGTAAAGAATCCATGTTCAGTGAAGAATGATCAGGTTCAAGTTGGAGCACTCTGCATATTTTTGGGCTGTTTTCACACCTATAGTTTGTTAACTTTGGTCCGAATCAGTTGAGGAGGTTGTTCACTTGTAACTTTCTCCCTTGGTTCGGTTTCTTTTCACACAGAGAAAGCTCCAAGCGCTCAGTGAAAACCACGTCAGAACACTGAGTCTGATTATTGATCTGATGAGTGAGTACCAAATCTAAAAATGGGAAACAGATGCCGTGTTCTGAGCTAGTAGAAAATACAGAGAATTGAATCACATCACTGGTTTGTTTCTGGGTATTATGTCAGGCTAATGATCTGACAAGTATGTCAAAGGATTTTGAGACCGTGTCTTGGAAGTTGCATAGGGCTCAACCTGCAGCGGGGCCTACACCTGTGTTGGATGGAGGTCGGATCACATTCACACCATAAATGAACCGATTCCGAGTTCCTTTGGAACCGTACCGAGACCACCTCCTCCAAACGGTCCTGGTACGGCTGGTGTTTCTAGTCAGCAATGTGTTCACATCTACACAGTGATCACACAAAAAATATAAAGAAAACATAGACATTTCTAGAGCTTTATTGACAATCAGTTGAATTTGGAGAGGGTGCTGGTCATTGTGTCTGTTCGCCGATTTGGAGCTTTGGAGTTTTGGTTTGTTACACAATATTTTCAATGGTGCAATGGTGTATCTTACCAACCATGTGTCAGTATGAAGAGGGACGCTTTATTCGATCATTTAAAGTAATTTTCTATATTCTACTCATACTTTCGTCAGAGAAAATGTGGTTTTGTGACTCTAATGAATAATATCTATCAATAAGAAATTGCTTAGTGTTTGTTTGGGTTGATCGGGGGTGATAGGCGCCGGTACACAGTGGCTGCTTCAGAGTTCTGCACGGGTCGAATTTTACCAACCTCTACTCGCCCGAATCCCTTAAGATGATTTTCAAACCCGTTCCATTACCCTTAGTTATCTCCCAATCAAATACAGACCCAGCCCATTTATATGATCTGTAGACAGCGGTGCAAAAACTAAATATTGTCCACAGTCCCCGGTTTAAGATGTTTTCTCCCTTCTTGAATCATTTAATCCACCCGCAGAAGTCTCTCTCTCTCTTGCTGCACTCGATTCCACAAGGTTTAGACGTAATCCGGATTGTTTTTATGTCATCTGTTTCGGTATTGTTTGCTAGCTCCTACTAGATGTCAGTAGATATTTTCATGTTTGAAATTAGCCCACCTAATTTCCACCCGCATCCGTGAATAAAAATTTCATGGGTGCACCTTCGAGTGTTCTTCTTTGGAGTTTACCGGCATCATCTACCAGTCAACATCAGCTGGGCAGAAAATTATCTGAGCATGCACAGTGTATGGTTGGTCAGAGTGACTTTGCCATCAATCCCATGTGGGTGTATTGTCCGTGGGTAGTCGGGCCCTGAAGCACCCATGAAATTGGCACCTATGTCAGAGGTTCTAATCCATCGTAGTTCTTCAGGGCTTACTGGGTCAAGTAAAGATCTGAACCACAATCAGGAGTGTAATATAAACTTTTAGATAATAATTTAGGACTAAAATAAATTTTGTATAAATCTATCTCTATAATTCAGTGAAATACTTAAAAAGCACACAAAATAACCGATGTGTGATGGTTTAAGTAAATTGGTATGAAATTAATTGTTTACAAAATGGAAGTAGAAAGAGACAAGGTACAGGTACAGAAATGGGTGTAGGAATTAGAAAACGAGGTGAATTGCCCAGGAATCTTTGGATAACAAAATTAATAACAAACAAAATCAACAATAAAATACTACCATAAAAAAAAAATAACAAAAACTTTAAAAAACGACACTGTTTAAAATGTTGTCTGTCTATATGGACTTTATTACCAGCTCTTGGTCAAAGTGTGAATCTTTAACTTAGCTAGCAATAGCCTGCGCCAACTATTTAGCATCTAAAAGGTTAATGTTAGCTTAAGTGAACAAACTGGTCCTCTAGTGCAAAGTAAAGTCAATAACACAACCAAATAACAATAATATTATTATATTCAATCAGGTCATTCAAAATGGCCGCCTACGAAGAATGACGCTGCTTGTTCTGTTTCATCTCTTAACACAAACAAACCGTGTCACATTTTTTTGGTTCATAACTACCCAATCTCTGTCCCAGCAGTATAAACCCAACATCTGAGTTTAAAAATAATAACCCAGCAGTTCTTTTGTGTGTAGTTTTGCTGTTATAGAACATGTTCTCAATGCGCCATAAACACAGGAAAAGATGGGCTGTTGAAATAATGGCAACGGGTAAACTCACTTTAGCTTTGCCTCGTTTTTATTTTTGGCCAAAGCTTTTACTCATATTAATCCCAAAAAGTTTATTATATTTCATACTAATTCTATGGTTTAATTTTAAAATTCAGCTCAGTTCGCAGTTAGCAATGAAGTGCACATTGTAACGCAACAATATGTGGAAGGACACCATGAGAGAGTTTATTTGAACTTTCTGCATGTAGAGTAGGTGACGTTTCAAATACACCCTTGCAGGTGTGAAAAGTGGGACTGTATGTCCTGCTTTTCCAGCACAAATGTCCCATGGCTGGATTTCATTTTGCACAACAACAAAACAGGCCACTGTTGCTTTTTGTTACATCATGAAATGATTCTCCCAACACTTGAAAAATGCACTACAGCCATAAGCCAACATTGTAGCTGCTAAAGGCCCGAAATGCTAACAGAGTTGTAATTTAAGGCTAATTGAATATTTTCTGCTCCTTGTGTTCTTTGTAACCTTTTCCTGAAAGTAGAGGAACATATGATACTCATTTTTTTCACAGGTTACTTTTGGAAATAACATACAACTCTACAGAGGTTTTGAGATAGTTTAAATAAACCCATTCGATGCTACAACCCCTGTGAAAGCATCTGTGACATACTTCACTTTGCATTTGAATACCCCACACAAGCTACAGATCCCAGTTTATTTTTAAATGAAGGCAATGCCAATAACTGCTGTAAATACTATAAATCCCCATCATCCCCTTTTTTCCTGACATGGTTTAAAACTGTCTGTTTAATTTGTTGTATATTCCATCACCTGATCTTTGTGGAAAGCAAAGGGTTCAAACTCACTGAATCACACACTCATTGTGCGTCGGCACACATTCGGCATCGGCGTCGGGTTGAATCACACACTCTTCAGTGTCCCTTTCTTCCATGGATGTGTCTGGGACTCTGTGAACAATCTGGTGCTTCGAAAAGATGTTTGTATTTCTTAGCAAATAAATAGAAAAAAGGAGGATACAATTACTGTGCTCTTTTGTCTACTGTGTTTGAACTTTTGCTAAAGATGTTTCTGTACACTCTCCTTAAATATGTTCTTTATTCTTACATTAGCTGCCATCAGCTGTTCATAAATGACACATGCCAAAAAGAAACATTGAAATAAGGGCTAATTATTAAAGCAGGCTATCCATTTTGCTCCAATTTCTATCGGCAGTCCAACTTTAATGTATCTTATTTCAAGAACACATGTATGAATTTATTGCGTTCTATTTCTAAGTACCAGCAGGATTTGGTGTAGATTTATCAATTCAATTTTCAGTTCAATTCAGTTTATTTATATAGGGCTTATTCACAACACATGTCATCTCAAGGCACTTTACAAGAAAAGTAATTTCAATACAATCATACAAACATACCTTCCAATCAGTTTAGATGTTTTCTATTTAAGGAATCCCTGTCGATTGGATCGAGTCATTGACTTGAGGTTGTGTACCATTCATGCAGACTCCAACCACCCCAATCCTTCATACTGAGCAAGCATGTGCCTCCCATTTTACTTTTAGAAATCATAGGAATCACCAGTAATCCTGCAGTCTGAGAGTGAAGTGCTCTGTTAGGAACATATGGAACAATCAGATCTCTGATGTACGACGGAGCTTGATTATTAAGGGCTTTATATGTAAGAAGGAGGAGCTTAAATTCTATTCTGGATTTAACAGGGAGCCAATGAAGGGAAGCTAAAACAGGAGAAATGTGGTATCTCTTTTTAATATTCATCAGAACTATTGCTGCAGGATTTTGGATCAACTGCAGGCTTTTAATTGCATTTTGTGGACTTCATGATAGCAAAGAATTACAGTAGTCCAGCCTTGAGGTAACAAATGCATGGACTAGTTTCTATGCATCATTCCTGGACAGAATATTTCTAATTTTAGCAATATTCCGGAGGTGAAAGAAGGAAATCCAAGAAACCTGCTTAATATGGGATTTGAATGTCATGTCTTGGTCAAAAATAACCCTGAGGTTCTTTACGTTATTATTGGAGGCCAATTTAATGCCATCCAGATGAAGTGATTGACTAAGCAGTTTAATTTTTAGAGCTTCTGGTCCAAAGACAGCAACTTCTTGTCCGAATTTAAAAGCAGAACGTTTAGAGTCATCCATCTTTTTATGTCTTCAAGACATGCCTGTAATCTACCTAACTGATTGGATTTATCAGGATTCATGGATAAATATAGTTGTGTATCATCGGCATGGCTGTGAAAATTGGAAGCATATACAGTATATAGTAAAAAGAATTGGTCCAAGCACAGAGCCCGGTGGTACTCCACAGGTAACCCTTGTGAAGAAGTGTGAAGAAGATATATCATTTACATGAACAAACTGCAATCTGCTGGACAAATAGGATTTAAACCAGCCTAGTGCTGTTCCTTTGATCCCTGCAACATGTTCAAGCCTTTCTAAGACCATATTATGATAGACGGTGGAAAAAGCAGCACTGAGCTCTGTCGATGCAAGGGCTCTCTGACGGGCACGCAACGACGGATGGAGTAGAGCCCGATATTTTAACTATCAGACGAATGCAAGAGAGAACTGAGTGCACATCAGTCCCAGATCATTTCACCAGATTGGTGCTCTATAGTCGATGTAATTAGTAGTCACTGCAGCTTTTGGCGGCCACTAGATGCTTTATATTGCAAGGCCAGTCTATATGTTTTTTTTGGGTGATTTTGAACACCAGGAGATGTAGAGCGTATTCTATGAGCTACACTTCTAGTAAAAAGCTTTCCAGCTCAATCAAAACTCACTTTCTGTTGGCCATTGCTTGTTTACTGGATGTACGTTAACAGGCTGAAGTAAATAAACTTTGGTCGACCTGAGACATCACTGCAATGGTAGGCCGACATGCCATAAAGGTCTGCACCCCCTGCTGTCCTGGTGGAGAATTGCTTTGCAACAATGGAGAAGTTTAAAAGGAAAATGTCTCTGTTAATATGTATGCGTGTGGGTTCAAAATTGCTGACGGAGAAGTATAAACTAGGATTTAGCTGTAGCAGGTGGCATAAATGTTTCAACATTTTTGATCTGAATCCCCCAGACCATGGAGATACATCCATCCTTATCCTTACAGGGCTGTAGGGAGTGGGGCTGGTGCTTATGTCCAGTGGTCATTGGGTGAGAGGTGGGGTAACCTTGGACAGGCCGCCAGTTCTTCGCAGGACAAACAACCATGCACATACACTCCAAAGGATCATTTAGAGAGACCAATTGACCAAACAGTCATGTTTTTGGACTGTGGGAGGAAGCTGGAGAACCAATGTATGAACAGGGAGAACATGCAAACTCCATGCAAGAAGACCTCACACTGGGATTTGAACCCATGACCGTCTTGCTGCAAGACAACAGTGTTACTAACTGCTCCACTGTACAACCCCCACACAGACACATTGTTGAAAACAAAGGAAAAATGTCAGTTTACAAAAATCCTTAAAGTCGGTTTGATGGGACATCAGTCATGTAGAATCTCAGACTGTTTTACAGTGATTACATTCTAATGCAACACTGAAATCAATGTACCAAAATAGAGTAGGACAGAATCAAAGATATTTGTCCTCTGGCTCTTTGTTACAGACAATTATGGATACATGCTCCTATCCAAACTGTATTTTAAAATTTATAAATGGTGAATTTCAGAATGTTTTACAAGCACTTGTGTTCCAAGGCACAAACAAAAACTGCCAATTTTCTTATTTAAAATTAATGTGAAGGCACAAATTAACTCTGCCCCTTCTGTCTGTTACAAAGTGACACAGTCAGTTGTTTTTAGATGGAGGTTCATAAAAAAAACCCCGCTAATGCTGCAGAATTCCTCTTAGTTTGGAGTGATGCTACTGATGTTTTACCATGTAAAAATATAAAAGCAGAACTCAAGATTTCTAGGCAACCAACTTCAGTTAAATTTTAATTTAGAAAATTGTACTTGTAAGTTTTACTTTTGAGTTGGCCCAACTTGGAATTTTGTGTTTTTCTAACTCAACTCAACTTTGAATCCTGAACTTTTCTTACCCATGTGAAAGTAGCAGTGACTTAAAATCCTATGTTGTACAAACTATGAATCTCAGATTTCTCTAACTCAGTAATGGGTTGGGGGAACCTAAAACATAGATTTTAATAATTATAAATCCTGATTAATGGTCTGAACTTTTCAAGCCATACTGACCACTCAAAGCACTTTATTCTCACAACTGCACACACATTTATGCACTGATACAATAGGCAACTTGGGGTTAAGTGCATAGAAGAGCAACATATAACAGGCAGAAGCTGGAATTAAACCCACCACCCTCTAATGACAAGCCAACTACTCTACCACCGAGCAACAGTCTTTTACAGATCTTAAATGGTAACTTAACTATGATTTGTAGTGACCTATAATAAAGCTCATGTTCTACTGTTTAAATGTTGTTTCCAACGTTTTTACCCTAATATTCAACGATTTATGTTCTCAAGAGATTAAAAAACAATTTAATGCAATAAACTAAGAGCAAAACCTACCTATGCAGACTCCTTGTCCAATTAACACACTTAGCCTTTGACTCAAAAGCCAATTACAACATTTGGTTTTCCTGCATTTCACAACAAAAGTATGAAGGTCACTTTCTTCCTTTGCAGTGACCTAAAACACAGACTACTGATAACACACTAAATAATGTGACAGCTTACAACTACCTCAGTTTTTCGGTCTGACTTAAATGTTCGTCCCTAATATGTTAAACTTAGTTATTCAAGTTTTCACCACTGAAAAAAGTTTTTCCATGCAGAAAAAATGGAAGTTGTCTTTTTTTACACTGTGAAGACAACTGTGGAAGTTGAATTTCCTGCATTTCACAACATAAGCATTTCTATTGGATAAACATTCAATGGTTGTAGTGAAGCGCAACTTACAGATTTACTTACTGATGACTCAGAGATTGTGTTGAAGCTTACCACTTCCTTGGTCTGTTGGACTAACTTATACTATTCCCTCAAATGAATAAAATAATTTTTGTGTTTTCTAAATGTAAAATATTTTGTCATGCCGAAAAACGGATAAGCATGTATTCGCCATGAAAATAAAGATATTTTAGTTTCATTAAAAGACAGAGCCCTCAGGATGGCTGAAAAAAAGTTACATTTGCACCAACATTTAGACCAATCTTCCACTTAGGGGAAATTATGCTTGAAATCTTTCAAAGGGTTCTGTAACTAGAGTAGGTCTGAAAAACATAACCAAAATGAAAAGCTTATGGAAGCAGTGGAGGAGTATCGCTGTGTTGTAAAGTGGGTCAAATCCCTTAAGTCTAACATTTGGTGTAGTACAAATTAATGAGAACTTTCTTTAAACTGTCTTGATCCTAAATCTGTTTCACACCTGTCCCCTGCAGTTATCTTAACTCAAAGTAAAAGTGAGCTGATGCTAAATTGGACCGCCATTTTATTTCTAAAGAAAGAGAGTGATATTTTTGGGTAAAATGCACACGTATTAGACTTAATTTGTTTTAGGCTGATACCAAGAGTTAGAGATTTAATTAACTTAAATGATGCTTCACCCAGATAATGACAGGCATTCAACTAAGTATTTTTAAAGACAGCTTGATTCTGGAAAAAAATAATCATGATGACAAATGAAGACTACTTTGCAATTAGGTTAAATCAAGCACTCATGCAATTGACTGTGGTAAAATTTTACCGACTGACTTTACTCTCGTCAGATGCACTTTTATATATTTTAACCCCATCCCCAGTGGCACAGCATCGGATTCCCAGATATAAATAAAAGCTTGAATAGATACATACCTACTGTTTCTGTGTTTTTTGTATAAAAATTGAAATTGACTGTGATGGAATGGGGCATCAGCAACAATCTTGCCTAGGGCACTAAATTATTGAAATGCCTCTTCAGTATATCATCAAGTTTGGCTAACGCCTAGTAATGAGCCATTCATCTGATTCAGGTGTGTTGAAGTAGGGATGCATCTAAAAGCTGCAGGACAGTCGCTCTTGTGGTCTGGATGTGGAGAACCCTGCTCCAGGGTGAGACTCCGACGCAGATCCAGATTATGCTGCAGGGACTATAATCATGTCTGACCTGGGTGTACTGTGGGATCCCTTAAAATGATCCCATCTATCCAATCCTTCCTGTCCTTAAAGCCTGTGATCTTTCTCATTCCTGACCAGACATCTCTGATATTGTTCCTCTGTAGTTTGTTCTCCAGCTTCTTCCTGTATGCCTCCTTGCTGTCTCTGATTTTGACTTTAAGTTGCTTCTGTATACCCCTCAATAAGTCCCTGTCTCCCACCCTGAAGGCTCTTTTTTTCTTGTTTAGCAGTTCCTTCAGGTCACTGGTGATCCAGGGTTTGTTATTAGGGAAGCATCTCACTGTTCTGGTGGGGATGATGTTGTCCACACAGAAGTTTATATAGTCAGTCACACACTCAGTCATGACATTGCTGTCCTCTCCATGTGCTTGGCAAAGAGTCATCCAGTCTGTGGTTGCAAAACAACCCTGCAGGGCTTCTTCAGCTTCCTGTGACCATTTTCTCACAAACATGTGTATTGTAGTCTAGAAAAAGCTTTTCAGCTCAATCAAAACTTGCTCTCTGTCTGTCATTGCTCCTGGAGTGGATGTGCATTTAAAGGCTGAAGTAAAAAAACTTTCAAACCGAAACCTCACTGCAATGGTAGGCCGACCCGCCAGAAAATGTCTGCACCCCCTGCTGTCCTGGTGGAGAATTGCTTTGCATCATTGACACGCCAAAGGAGAAGTATAAAAGGAAAATGTCTCAATACGTGTGCGTGTGAGTGTGAGTGCAAACTTGCTGACGGAGAAATATGAACTAGGCTTAAGAATATCAACTTTTTAGTCCTGCCACAGATTCTCAGTTGGATTTTGCCATGGACTGACACATTAATCTGCTTTGATTTAGACCATTCAATTGTGAGTCTAAATGTGTTTTTAGGATTGTTTTCCTGCTGGAAGGTGAACCTCTGCCCTACTCTTTTCAAAGTCCTTAAAGGAGTAGTTGTTTGTCTGCTTGTTTCATTCTGTCACAGGAAATCACACGGTGCAGACACTAAGCCAGGAGGTAGAGAGATCACAGACTGTTTGCAGGGAACAAGCCAAACAGTGGGCGACTGAGGGTTCCTATTAGATAGGAGCCAGGATCAGAAGGACTCAGGTTGGTGAGAGCTATGTCAAAAATAGAAAACTCACAGAAATGGAAACTCCACGAACAGGCAGACGTAATCAGGAAAACATTGACTGGAAATATGTCTAATTGCTACTGCTGTCTCTGATCTGACTTTGGAAATGCACTGAAGTTGAAGTGGATTTAATAGAGATGCGGTGCAGCTGGTGGTCCTCTGCTCCTTCTCCACACCTCCCACTAAGCACACACAGGAGCAGATAAACACTCTGCTGAGGAGCCTCAGACAAACTCCAGAGGCAGAATCTAAAGGTGGCAAAAGAAGCGGAGTGAGTTTAACTTTAGAAAGCCTCCTCATTCACGGTTCTCAGCATTGTGCTCCATTCAGAAGGTAATCACACATTTTTCAGTGCACTGTGTGGCACCTGCCTTTTATTCTGCACTCTCATTAGCTCCTTTCTCCTACAGCATTAGCAGCCTATTGATTCAGTAATTGCTGTGGCATTAACTAACACCGACTGCAGCATTTAGAGTATCCCACGCGTAAAAGTATAACTTGCTTTAGTGAGGCATTTCTGAACCACAGTGGTTTCATATCTTTTGCAATTAGCACACGCCTGCTCACTCTAAGGGACTCGATGTGCTGTGCTTTGGACCTGCAGGCGTTTCAAACATTTCCATAATTTATAAATGCAAAAAGACACCCACCTGCACAAGCCTTTGTTTCTGAATGAAACAACAGGTAGAGTATGTTACAGTGGCTCTACTGATGTTTACCTGCAGACTCCAATTATTGGTATTCTCAGTCTTTTTCGCCCACCAGTTAATAATAATTACGCCTGACCCGTTACTCAGTAATCTCCAGACTGCTTTGCATGAAATGTGGCTGTGGTGTTTTGCAGCATTGCATAAAAAAAGCAAACAACAATATGGAAAAACTTCTATAAAGCACTGTGAGTAAACTAATGCCGAGGTAAATTCTTTAGTTTTATTCTGAAAGGCGCCATCAAACAGCTGCATTAGCAGTGTGGAGCTATATGCGGTGCTATTTTGAATCACTGAGTGAAAAAGATGTCACATCACAACATCCACCAGATGAGAAATAGTAAACAACAATGCCATCAAACTGCATAAAAAAAGGATGGTAATCATTGTGCATAATGACCCACAATACAACTCTCTTCGGCTCCAGAGGATACCTCTGATTTTTTATTTTGGGTTCTGTTAAGAGGCGGTGAGGAGTATAACCTCCATCAGTGACGTAGGGCGGGGTCTGAGCAAAGTGGATTGCTTCCATTTTAAAATAGCTCTAGTTTTCAGAATTAAATCATTGGTGATTTGATACTGAGTTGTTTTTATACCATTTTAAACCACAATCATGTTTGGAATAAAGGCTCATTTATATGGAAGCCCACTCTTGGCTGCACTGCAGATTAAGCTGGTTGGTATTAGAAACAGACCTGTTACTGTGAAACATTTAATTGTCCACCCTGATTAACTATTATATGGATAAGTAAGACCTTTCTAATTCAGTTAAATAGCATTCCCCTGAACCCTTATAACATCATCACTTTACTTATTTCTTTATTCAGGCATTCCTTATTGCATTGTTTGTTTCAAATAGGAAAATTATTGCTACATTCTGTTGACCATCACAGAGTTTGTTGTAAATATTGTGTGTTTATGTGTAGCTTGCTCTTCCTTCTGAGGGTTTGTATCTCAATAAGTTGGTTAAATACAGTTGAAACCAGAAGTTTACATACACCGAATAAAAGGACAAACCTTGAACACACTGCTATCTTGTTTGACATGATGGGAAACTCCAAACTAATCAGCCAAGAGATCAGGAAGGGAACTGTGGAGCTGCACAAGACTGGTTCATCCTTGCATATAGTTCAAACCATTATACGCAAAAACTGACATGAAGGGAATGTCCAACAAGAGAAGCAGACTTGTTCTGTGTTCCAGTTATGAATGCGTTTTGGTCTGAAATGTGCAAATCGACCTTCAAACAAAAGCCAAAGAAATTGTAAATATGCTTGCTTAAGCTGGCAAGACTGTGGTCATCCACAGTGAAACATGTCCTGTACCAAATGGGCTGAAATGCCACTCAGTTAGGAGGAAGCCTTTACTCTAAAAGAAACATAAAAAGGCCAGATTACAGTTTGCAAATGCACACAGGGACGAAAACCCTCGTTTTTGGAGACATGCATGTCCTATGGTCTAATGAAACTCAAGTGGAACTGTTTGTTCATGATGACCCCCATACTTCACACTTGGGAAGTATGGGGGTGGCAGCAATTTGTTGTGGGGCTGTTCATAAAATAACTTGCATGATGAAGTATGAGGAATTGCTGTGGTTGGAGTCTGCATCAACGGGGCGCAACTGCCAGTCATTGACTCAATGCAGTCTTCTGGGATTCCTTAAATAGAAAACTAAAACTGATTGGAATGTTTGTATAATTGTATTGAAATGGTTTTTCTTGTAAAGTGCTTTGAGATGACATCTTTGTGAATCGGCCCTATATAAATAAACTGAACTGAATTGAACTGAACTGAAGAAAAAACAATATGTGGAAACATTGAAGCAACATCTAAAGACATCAGCCAGGAAGTTAAAGCTCGGGTGCAAACGGGTCTTCCAAATGGACAAGGACTCTAAGCAAACAGCAAAATTGGTTATAAAGTGGCTTAAGAACAAAAAAAATCAATGTTATGGTGTGACTATCACAAAGTTCTGATTTCAATCCTATAAAGACTTTGTTGGCAGATCAGAACAGATGTGTGAGAGCAAGGAGGCCTACAAACGGAGGAATGGGCCAAAACTAGCTGGTGGGAGGAAACCCAAAATGTATGACTTCAGTCATACAGTTCAATGGCAATGCTACCAAATATTGACCAAATTTATGACTTACAACTAGACGACAGTGAAAGTCGTTATGGTGTCATTCCAAGATTCATGTTCCAACTTCTAGGCAAATGAAATGCAGCAAGCTTATGAATTACTATTTAAATGTCACTCCTGTCTGTGTAAATGCAAAAGTTGTAATTGATATAAGAAGGTAAAAAGCCAGATTTGATTCATGACTTTTCTCACTCACGCCTTTAGCTCATTGGAGAGTTCAACCTTCTATCTCTGTGTCCAAGCTGAGATTGTTCAGTATTTATCTGATGCAAATGAGGCATTAACCCTTTAACATCAGCACCAAGAAAAAAAAAACATGGAAAAATGATATGTTTTCAGTCATCATACCTTTGGGTCGGTAATGATTACAAGGAATCTTTTTTCAAAACATACCCCACAGTTTTCTAAATATTACCCTCCTCTAAATGGTTGAGATGCGTCTTAATGGTAAAATTAGAGAAAGTACTGCACATGAAACAACTAGAAGACAAGGTTAAGCATTACACAAATGTTTTAAAATAAATATTCACCGAAAATTATTTTGAGGCATTTGGTTCACTTTATTTTTGGTAGCACAACATCAAACTTTGTTAGATTTCATTTAAACAATGAAAAGAAGAAACATTACCAATACATAAAGTAAATAGGGTTAAACACATTAAATACAACAGCTGAAAAGATGTATAACACATGAATACTGAATCTGTGTCTTATTTCCTTACATACCATGTTATAGTAGTGTTGCAACAATACAAATATTTTTGAATGTCTTTTTTAGTTTCTGGTGGTATTCTATATGGTACTGCCAAATTGCATTCATACAATGGAAAACAAATAAAAATGTTTCGGACTTTTTTCTTGTACACTTTATTTAATTGATGATGCGACAGTATAAACACAAGCTCTGGTGGTACACTGTGAAATATTTCTAATTTTTGTTCAAACATGAGAAAACATTGCATTTGTAATATTTCCATCCTAACACAATTTTGACAGTAATTGTAGTGCTCCTCGCTCATCACAACAATGAGGTGGTCAATATCCCCGGCTATAGTATTGTACATCTGGTTGTGGCTATTATTGTGAGGTTCTTTGAGGCGTTTTGTTTCTTCATCTCCTGTGGTAGAGGAGTGCTAAATGATGGCTGGTCAACTTTGGATACTGGTTTGTTGACTTGGTTCAATATGGGCAAATGTCAGGTGGAACCTTTTGCGTAAGATCAGTTTCTTCCGTTTCTGTAGACCACATTTCCTCTTGAAGACCAATCAGGAATTTGAAAAGCATAGGTCAAGCATGTATCAAATAATGGGACAGTACCATCTCCTAAACTCGACTGGAGCCTTGTTCGAGTTTAGCATCTTGTCAGGAGGGTCAATCCCTCCTGTATCCTCACTGTAGGCAGAGATGGGCACAGGATGGTGTTCGGCATGGGATGGTGATCTAGGCCTTGGAAAATTTGTTCCAGTGATTGACAGTTGGAAAAGGCATGATCCCACATGCATTGCTCTGAAGATTAACACATTTTAAGTTATGCAAATCGTGGTGCCAGTATTCCCCATGCAATAGAAAGTTTAAAAAACACACAAATAGGAGTATTGCCAGAAGATTTCGTTGAAGTTAGAATTAATTATATCCCCCAACTCCTGGGTAAAGTACAGATTGGCATGAAGTGCAATATGACCAATCATTTCATCAATGAATACCATTTTGACATATTGGAAAGGGGGTACAGTACAGCCTCAGAGGTTTCAAATCTTGGACCTGGAATCTGGAATTCTTCAATGTCCTCATACTACCACATTCTCCTTGTATCATTGTTTGGGGCTGAGGGGGAAGATGAGTCTAAGGCATTGCTGGTTCATTTAGGGAAACTTTTTATAGGACAGGTATCCATTTTAGGCTATTCTTTCAAGACAGTTGTGCAGGTCTGCTTGCTGAGAGAGCAGCTTCTTCAACCAGGAGAACATCAGAAGAGCTTTCACCCCGAACCTCTGCAAATTTGGGTTAATAACCAGGATCCTCTACTAGGTCATTATCACTTGGATCACCATCAGAGATGTTCTAGTACAAGGACCAGATGAGTGTTGTCTAGCACCATGGGAGGATTTACAATATATCTAATTAAGTAAAACGCTCAAAAATGGTACTAATCTAAGTTTTCAAGCAAGTAATTTTTTAAAAACTAAAATAATTCTGATTGTTGTATTTCCACGTGCTTATTTACAATATAGACTTTGAAATGAATCTTAGTAAGTGACAAATTCACATACTTTGAAGAATTCCTTTTTACACATTTGCCATGGAAAATATTTAAATGTGTCATACTTATTGGTAAGAATCATTACAAGCATTTTATTTCATAACCAAGGGTCAATTTTACTTGTTGAAACAGAATCTCTAAACATTGGGTTAGTTTGACCACTTTTACCATCAATCGACAAATCAACCATTTGGTTAAGCATGTTTTTTTAAGTTGCATGTTTGTATCAAATGCAATAATTATGTTCAGTAAGAGCTTTGACAGTAATATATGGCAAAAAAATGTTTTATAACATTTTAGCAAAAACAGTTTATATGTCCAAAGAGACGGGAGGCCATGACGGGAGGTGTAGGGACAACCTCGGGGGCTCTGGCGGTGTTGAAGGGTGAGGATTCCTGGCTGGTGGCCCATGGCTCTTTCAGATGTGCTGGTCTGGGCTCTGGTGAGGATCCCTTCCTGATGAGCTTCCTGGGGCTACCTAACTCTAGTACTACTCTACACACACACACACACACACACACACACACACACACACACACACACACACACACACACACACACACACACACACACACACACACACACACACACACACACACACACACATATCCATAGAAATAATCCAAATGCTTGAAGATTCATCTCATCTAAGTGGCCTGTCTACTTCAATGCCAGATGCAGTCTTGATTTAATAAGTCAATCACACAATCATTACATTATCTGGAGAAATCCTTTTTGCAGAGAACATCTGTCCTGGTGCATGTAGGCAACCAGTTTCTTCACAGGGTAACCCTGAAATGCTGTGAGAGGAAATGTAAAAAAAAAAACAATGGTACAGTTTAAGTCCTAAACCAAAATTTTATTGAGAATCTGTGAAAAGATCAGAATTCCATATTCACATCCATCCATGGTGGTCGAGCTTGTGTTGACCAAAGTGCTGTACACAATAACCACAAACAAACAAACAGAAAAAAAGAACAAAGTTGGCTATTTACAGAACTGCTTTCAATTACTTGAGTTATTAACCATTTGTATTTACTACAACGACATAAAGTTTTAGGGTTGACCGGTGGCTTTTCCTTGTTAAAATATTCTGTCTGACTTTCAAATCTGCATTTTCAAGTAGTTTATTGAATCATTATTAAATTTTGAATAAGAGTTCACATTAATTGTAGCTACAAACTATGTTTTTTTCCAAGCATTGTATTACATTTGATGAGTCACCACTTAAAATTGAAATAGAAAGAAATTGAATTTGAATGTTCACCTTGAAAAACAAATGCCTGGGAACAGTACGCATCAATGAGTAATTTTATTAGTACCTTTTGTAGCGTGAGGCCATCTGCTTTTAAGGCCAGATCATTATTCATCCACGGACACCAACTAAAATGCCCTCAAGGTTTTTCTTTGTATATGCTGTGGTCAGAGAGGTGTCCATTTGCTCAGCATGTTGTGTTATTTTCTGCAGAATAATGTTTTCTGTTCATGCTTTCATTAATAGAAGCAGAAAAGTTCACCACAAACAGAGTCCTTCAGAGCACCTGGTTTTATGAGGGTGGCATGTTTTCATGTCCCTTTTCATGCCACTTTGCAAAAGTACACCCATGGAACTTTTTTCTCATTTTGTCGCATTAAACCCACAAAAAGGCAAAGAAAATAGTTAAATAAAAGAGAAAATTAAAAGAGAAATAACACCAGCAATGTTTCGTGTAAACATTTTAATTTCAGCAGAATCAACATGTTGATGAGCTTAGAAATATATCTCTATTCATATAATAGAAAAACTGTGGAAACAGGTTTTTACGGGAGAACAAAGTGGTTACGGCATAGGTATAGCAAATACAAGGCGTTTTGATTCTCAGAGGAAATATTCTGGATACTCATAAGGTGAGAGGCATTTGGCTTTTCCCTGTCCAGTGACAGTACACGACAGGTTGGGCAGGCAGGGGCATGTATGGTGGAGTCTTTTCCCAAAGAAAGGAACCTATGAAGGGAGATAGAGACACAGCACTAGTCTGCTTTACTGGACATAATTGATGCAATTCACAAGGTTCCCTCGCATTTTTCATATTAAAATGTCATACTTTTTCATTGTCAGATATTACAATTTTTCTGAATTGCTAAAACATCAAACAATATACTCTAAACCAAATTCTCAGTGGCCTAAACTCACTTTTTGAATCAAACACTGTTTTGGCCAAACCTTGAACACTGTTCAGGTACTCTGACACAATTTGCAAAACTATCCACTCTTGTTTTGAAAACCTTAAACACATTCCAAACACATTTCACACTTCTATAGTAAACATCGAAACACTGCCAGCAAAATGTGAGCACAAGTTAGCTAAGTACTCTTAAAATGTTTCCTGTTAACTACATGCCCTGGATGTGGTGTCTTCGATTGTTTGATGTAGTGTCCAATTAATGTTCCATAGAATGTGAATGTTTTTTACTTGCTGTGTGTATGAGGTGTTCACATTGATTTTGACCATATGATGGCTGATTTTGACAGAAAAGTCTGGGGTTTGAATGTAGTTAAGAGTTTAAGGTTTTGAGAAAATGGATAGAGGTTTCAAGAAATGTGTTTTACCCATTCAGAAGAACAGTAAGTCACTTCTCCAGTGGTGAGGATTTAAATATGGAAGTTGTGAAAGCTACAGACTGGATTGAAGTTAAATGGCCTGAATTTGTATGGTGCTTTCTCTAATCCAAAGAATCCAAAGAGCTTTTACACTACAATCAGTCATTCACACATTGTAAACTGCATTGTAGCCACAGGCTGACAGAGAGAGAGGCTGCCATACAATTGGCACCACCAGGTGGGTGAAGTGTCTTGCCCAAGGACACAACAACTGAGAAAAACAATGCAGGGGGTTTGAACCAGCAACCCACCGGGTACAGGACGGACTACTACCTATCCGGATGGATGGGTGAAGTTTTTAGACGATGTGACAGGAAACAAAGCATGAAATACAATTTCCTCACACTCATTTTGCCTTTTTGGTTGTTGGTGGAGCCTACGCAACAACAATCCAAACAGCGATACGTGAAAAGTTGCATCCTGACCATCGTGACGACAGTGTAGCAGACAAGTGATGTCTTGAGCCTAGTTTATACTTCTGCGTCTGCAGAGGTGCAAAGACATGCAGCTGCATTATCTATCAACGCAAGGGCTCTCCGACGGGCACGCAACGACGGATGGTGTAGAGCCCGATCTTTTAACTATCCGTCGACTGCAACGGAGAGTGCATGTCTGTGATTGGTGAGCCCAACTTCAGCCCCAGATTGGTGATTTATAGTCGATGTAATTAGTAGTCAATGCAGCTTTTGGCCACTAGCTGCTATATTGCAAGGCCAGTTTATCTAATATGGTCTTTTGGTGATTTTGAATACCAGGAGGTGTAGAGAACAACAAAACAGACTGCTGTTTGTTTTTTTTCATGCGTTTTTATTCAATGTCAGTATTCAATGAGCTGAACTTCTAGTAAAAAGCTTTCCAGCTCAATCAAAACGTATTCTCCGCCGGCCATTGCTCGATACCTGGATGTGCGTTTACAAGCTGAAGTAAAAAAACCTCTCGTTGACCAGAGAAGTCACTACAATGGTAGGCAGAGCCAACAGAAAAGGTCTGCACCCCTGCTTTCCTGGTGGAGAATTGCTTCACAACAACGGAGAAGCATAAAAGGACAACCTCTCCGTCAATATGTGTGCGTGTGAGTGCAAACGTGCTGACGGAGAAGTTTAAACAAGGCTTTACTGATGAAGCATCTCACCTTGTGGCTCAGAGGATGACAGTCGGCTCCTTCCTGTCCCATGGGGATGCACATCCGCAGACTGGGGATCCATAAACTCACTGCACAGCACATCCCCCCTCCACACTGAGAGTCCCTCTCACAGGCCTGTAACACATGCACACTTCCAGTTACACACAGAAGTGCATCAACTGACGAATATTTTATTTACAACATCCAAAAGAAGTGCTGTCAAACTTTTGTATAATATTCATTAAGTTTTACTGACTTTATCTTCTGTATGTGAAGACAATTTTATCAGCGGGTTCACAAATCAAAATCTATATGGCTTAAGTTGATATACAGTGGCTTGCAAAAGTATTCGGCCCCCTTGAACTTTTCCACATTTTGTCACATTACAGCCACAAACATGAATCAATTTTATTGGAATTCCACGTGAAAGACCAATACAAAGTGGTGTACACGTGAGAAGTGGAACGTAAATCATACATGATTCCAAACATTTTTTACAAATAAATAACTGAAAAGTGGGGTGTGCGTAATTATTCAGCCCCCTTTGGTCTGAGTGCAGTCAGTTGCCCATAGACATTGTCTGATGAGTGCTAATGACTAAATAGAGTGCACCTGTGTGTAATCTAATGTCAGTACAAATACAGCTGCCCTGTGACGGCCTCAGAGGTTGTCTAAGAGAATGTTGGGAGCAACAACACCATGAAGTCCAAAGAACACACCAGACAGGTCAGGGATAAAGTTATTGAGAAATTTAAAGCAGGCTTAGGCTACAAAAAGATTTCCCAAGCCTTGAACATCCCACGGAGCACTGTTCAAGTGATCATTAAGAAATGGAAGGAGTATGGCACAACTGTAAACCTACCAAGACAAGGCCGTCCACCTAAACTCACAGGCCGAACAAGGAGAGCGCTGATCAGAAATGCAGCCAAGAGGCCCATGGTGACTCTGGACGAGCTGCAGAGATCTACAGCTCAGGTGGGGGAATCTGTCCATAGGACAACTATTAGTCGTGCACTGCACAAAGTTGGCCTTTATGGAAGAGTGGCAAGAAGAAAGCCATTGTTAAAAGAAAACCATAAGAAGTCCTGTTTGCAGTTTGCCACAAGCCATGTGGGGGACACAGCAAACATGTGGAAGAAGGTGCTCTGGTCAGATGAGACCAGAATGCAAAACGCTATGTGTGGCGGAAAACTAACACTGCACATCACTCTGAACACACCATCCCCACTGTCAAATATGGTGGTGGCAGCATCATGCTCTGGGGGTGCTTCTCTTCAGCAGGGACAGGGAAGCTGGTCAGAGTTGATGGGAAGATGGATGGAGCCAAATACAGGGCAATCTTGGAAGAAAACCTCTTGGAGTCTGCAAAAGACTTGAGACTGGGGCGGAGGTTCACCTTCCAGCAGGACAACGACCCTAAACATAAAGCCAGGGCAACAATGGAATGGTTTAAAACAAAACATATCCATGTGTTAGAATGGCCCAGTCAAAGTCCAGATCTAAATCCAATCGAGAATCTGTGGCAAGATCTGAAAACTGCTGTTCACAAACGCTGTCCATCTAATCTGACTGAGCTGGAGCTGTTTTGCAAAGAAGAATGGGCAAGAATTTCAGTCTCTAGATGTGCAAAGCTGGTAGAGACATACCCTAAAAGACTGGCAGCTGGAATTGAAGCAAAAGGTGGTTCTGCAAAGTATTGACTCAGGGGGCTGAATAATTACGCACACCCCACTTTTCAGTTATTCATTTGTAAAAAATGTTTGGAATCATGTATGATTTTCGTTCCACTTCTCACGTGTACACCACTTTGTATTGGTCTTTCACGTGGAATTCCAATAAAATTGATTCATGTTTGTGGCTGTAATGTGACAAAATGTGGAAAAGTTCAAGGGGGCCGAATACTTTTGCAAGCCACTGTATCAACAAGAAAAGGCAGCGCGATTATATACCCCACAGAAATAACTCAGAATAGTACAAGATTTGTGTCCATTTATTCTTTTGAGTGTTTAGCTGTCAAGCTGAGAGACAGCTCTCACTTCTGATGAGATGAAGGGAACACGATGAGGAAGACAGCGGTGATTTTAGGTGACAGTCACTGGTCTATGCTTTATGGCTTTGGCACCAGCTCGGGGCCAAAGAGCTGTGCTGACAGTTACGACAGCTCTGTCATCACACGGAGGGAAATTATCTTTAAAATGGCATTCTCAACAGCTTTGGGAAACGCTTGCATTTTTATGCATATTGCTGAAATTGTTTTTGAAGTTTATTTCACATTTTATACATGTAGCAAATCAGTTTAATATCAGTATTGCTGCATTTATTTTGGGAATGTAAAAGAAAAAATTCCCAGTTTTACATTTGTTTCATATATTTTTCAGCCCAACTAAATCATAGTTGAAGCATACAGTGGCGTTTTCCAACTTAAACATTATGTTTGTTTGTTAGAGGTTACCTCTTAGAACAAATCCAAGCAATGAAACACATTTCCTTCACATTTTCAAGCTAGCAGACAGCAGAACAGACATATCAGACCAGAACTTTCCAGTTCCCTCGGAGGAATCTACCTGTCTGCTTCTACTTACCCCCGTGATGACAGCCGAAGATCCATGGGACACCAAGAGCAAGGAGAGGAGAAGAAGAAGGAAGAAGGACCTCATGTCGAAGAGCTGGCTGTGCTCCTGTCCTCTCCGGGGTCGGGAAAAGAAGAAGGATGTTGCAGCTAACGGAACTCAGTACGTGCGCATCTGTGACAGACCGGCGAGCAAAGTGGCCTCCAAACTCCTGCGTCGAAGGCTGGTGGAGGCTTATAAACCCAGCCCACCTTTCAGAAGCTATGTGACTCATTTGCACCAGCATTCTCTTGCAAGAACTGCTAACAAGAAGACCAAGGTAAACTTTCACACAACAACGCGCCTGATGTTTTCGCGCCAATGATGAAGCACTTACATATGCAAAGCTGACCCAGGATCAATGCCAACATATTCAGTCCAGTCTAGTTTCTAACTCCTTGCATCATCCCCCTCCCCCACACACACACACTCTTTTCACCTTTTCAGGCTTCAAGGCCACAGTTTCGAATATTCTTTGAAAGCTACTCACAGTGCTAGTTATCAGGAAACAAACATGAAAGGACATCAGTTTACATAATCAGCATACATATAAAAAAAAAATCCTGTTTCACTGAATTACAACAATCTTAACGGGAGGTGGCGAGGCTATGGACAAGAATAGCGGCAGAGTGGGGGGTAAAGGAGGGGCAGAGATGATTGATGTTACGTAAGTGAAAATAGGCTGACCGGGTGATGTTATTGATGTGTGATTGAAATGATAGTGTGCTGTCCAGGATGACACCCAGGCTCTTAACCTGGGGGATGGTATGACGGAGGAATTATCAATTGTGATTGAAAAACTGTTAGATTTGGATAATGTAGATTTAGTGCCAATGAGGAGAACCTTGGTTTTACCACTGTTAAGTTTAAGAAAGTTGAGGGTAAACCATGATTTTATTTCAGCAATGCAATCTGTTAGGGTAGTGGGTGGAATAGGTGTTGAGGGCTTTGTGGTGAGGTAGAGCTGGGCGTCATCCGCATAGCAGTGGAAATTAACATTGAATTTACGGAGAATATTGCCAAGGGGAAGAGGGTAGATGATAAAGAGAAGGGGCCTCAGGGCTCTGTCCTGGGGCACACCTGTAGGGGAGGGAGTGGATTTGAATGATTTAAGCTGAATGAACTGAGTGCGGTCAGAAAGGTAGGATGTGAGCCAGCTTAGTGGAGTGTGAGCAATACCAATGGTTGACAGTGTATTGAGGAGGATGGTGTAAGAAATGGTGTCAAAGGCTGCGCTCAGGTCCTAACTAGTAAGGATTAGTTTTTCAGCTGTGGTGGCCTCTGATGACGAATCCATATGTGCTAGTTGGACACTTATGCAGCTTATAAGGCTGGATAACATCTGAATTTATTTTCATTGAAAAAAAAACACCCCATGTACATGATGAATGATGTTTGATTTCAGAGTCTCCTGTGGATAAAGTCATGGTTAGCAAATGAGGTGCCCATTATAAAACCTTTGTTCACTTGGTGGACACAAAATCCACCACCAAGTCAGATCTGAATTCGGATCTGAAAACATAATACTTTATTTCATTTCTAAAATTCAATGTGTTTAAAACAACAACAACAATATTTGTTCTTTGCTTTGGTTTCAGATTGATCACCAGGGGCCTGTACCATGAAGCCGGATTAGGTGGCTAGCCAGCTATGTTTCAGCTTAGTTTCCACCAACCCTGGGTTTTGGGTACCATGAAAGTGGCTCGGCTTTGATCGGTGTTCGTTGCCATGGTATCTTACGCTGCACGGCTAACCTGCTCCGGGGCAGGTTATGTTCTGGATTCAAGATCTCAGACTGAAGTTTGACCAATCAGCTGTGAGCAAAGAAACATATATATATGTGACGTAACTAATTCCCAGCGCCTGTTCTCTGTTGCAATGGCTTCACCTTTTCTCCCTAATCCTGTGGACATCTCCGCGCAAATTGTAAGACGAGGACTTCGTAGAGAACGAGTTTTTAGGGACAGACAAAATCCATTTGACTTTCCTGATGCGTACTTGTATGAAAGATACAGATTTTCCGCGGAAGGAATGTCTTATCTCTGTGAGCTTCTTGAGCCGCACATAACAAATGTGACTCGTCGAAACCATGCCCTGACTGTACCGCAAATGATATGTATTGCGTTGCGTTTTTTTGCAAGTGGTACATACTTGTATGCGGTCGGGGATGCAGAGAATCTAGGGAAAACCACAGTCTGCCGAACCATTCGAAAGGTGGTTCTCGCTCTGCAGGGGTACATCAATAGCTTCATTGTGTTCCCTGGACATTTATCGACCATGTCCATAAAAGAGGGCTTTTATAAAATCGCCGGTAAGATATCTTGATAGGGTGACATCACATGAACAAATTCAACATTTCAGACTCTTTTTTTGTTGTTTTTTTCAAAAAAGCATATTTCACACTTAGAAATCTATTATACAGTAATCTGCAGCAGCTACCCGTTAAGAATGATTTTAAATATATGTCGTTTATTCCTATGATAGGATTCCCTAGAGTCATAGGAGCAATAGACTGCACACATGTTGCAATCTCCACACAATATTTTACTTAATAAAAGCACACTGACACTGCAGATATGTCTCAAACTGTTTTATTGGTCATCATGTGGTTAGGGGGAAAGAAAGAGAGCAAGAAAAATTACATTAATAAACATTCATAATGTTTATACTAAAGGGTTACTTGGAAAAAAAAAAGGTTCATATACTGAGATCTGTTTTTCCAGCTGTTTGATCTCCAATTTAATTTTCTTAATTTGGAGCCTCTTCAGCTCACAGTCTAGTGCGAGGCTCCTTTTGTACAGGGCCCTGACTGAGTCTGTTTCCACCTGAAACAATTCCACCACAAACAATCACTACACGTTTTCTGGAGGTTGATCAAATCACAAAAAGTGGCATGACTTTCTACAAACACAGGACTGACTGTAAATTATGTCAAGGGTTTAAAGCATTACCTTGTTCACATTCCTTCTGTAGCCCATTGAGGTAGAGGCCTCAGTTTCTGGGGCAGGTTGTGAAAAATCCTACAAAAGAGATGTGTAAGGGCCAGTCACTTAATTATGACATTCAAATGTGTGCCATAATAAAAAGCTCAGAGCATTCACCTCAGCAACGGCCTCAGAACACACAGATAGAGTGTCTTCATCGTTTGGTTCACCCTAATAAATTAAGGCCAATGTCAAGCATAACTGTTATAAAGAAGGTTATGTTTGGTGTTCTGTCTGCTGCATACTGACCTCTGTGTGGGAGACTGTGTGCATGTGTGCTGGCTTCAACAGGGACACTGTATTTCCCTCTACTGCAGCACAGAGTCAGCCATTTTTAACTTTTTTAAAAAACATTAGTAATGCATTGTACACACATACCCATTGTCACTTGCTTAGATGAGCCAGCACCAGGGTCAGACTGTACAGCACATCCAATCCCATCCATAATCGGCCGCCCCTTGTTGTTGCTCAAAGCCAACTCCTCTGCCACAGTGTAATCTTGAGGAGGTGGCCCTCCCCCAGTTTTCCTTTTTTCACATTTTTTTCTGTTTGCTGCAAACAAGTGTTTGTGATTAAATGTTCAAAGAAAATAATAAAAGGTTATGGTAAATACTTACCACTTTGAATTATATTTTTATATTTTGTCTTGATCTGCTGCCAAGACCGTTTGGAGTTGGGGTTGCATCTAAAAATTAATGAATGTCAATCTTTCTTAGGATGTAATAGCCTATACTTTCACATTTTACATACATCTACACACATAATATATATATATATATATCAACACGAATACATTTTCATTTTAGCATTTAATATATTTTAATATGCTTAGCCTACTTAAATGTACATTAATTGTTTAACCCACGCATTAACACAATCAGCAATCTTCCTCCACGATTGTTCTCTTGCTTTGGCAGCAGATACAGTGTTACTGCGTGCTTGAAAAATATTTCTAAATTCTTCATATTTCTAGAGAATAATCTCTTGCTCCTCCGTTGAAAAGTAGATAGCTCTCGCTCTATCCATATCGAACGCGATTGGTTGTTCAGTGTCGTCGTCACTCTTTTATGTGCACGCGCCTGTGGATTAATCATAGCTTAAGGATCAAAGCCTGAGTTGACAGAGAAAGTTGATAACCTGCGTCATGGTACCAATTAAGCCTGATTGCATCGGTTTGGTTTTGTCGATTCAAAACCAATCCTGTAACCCCGAGTTTGTTGAGCCACCTTCATGGTCCGGCCCCTGGTTTCGGCTCGGAAATTTGCAAAGTAAACAAGCAAGCGAATGGTCCATTTAGTTTTCAAGAATCTCATACCAATCTGACATAATTCTGCTACAGGTAGAGGAACGATTACCAATGTAAATTTCAGAGAACCTTACTTCAAAAAAGAAACATCAAGCAGAACTAACCCTTTAAGTGTGCAATCTTCAGTCTTTTCAGTCATAAAAATGTCTGTTGAAACCAGTGTGTTAGTTTCTACTCAAAGTCTTTTTAAAATCTTGTTGTGACGGTTATGTAGTGTGCTCATGTTTTCTTTTTTGTTTTTAACATGGGTTTTTAGATGTATAGTACACTTCTTATGGTCCTTGTTTGCTGTTATGATCCCTTGTGTGAGCCATTTTCTGTTGCAGTGTCTCTTGGAAGAGGAGCTCTCACACCTGCTGCATCTCACACAGCTGCAGGTGATCCAGCTGATGAGCTCAGTGGCTTCTTCAGCAGCAGCAGGACAACCATTCAGTGCCTGATGGTCATACTGCACCGGTAGTATCAAGTCTCTGTGAGATCTGAATCTGTTTCCTGAAAATCTGCAATCTGAAAGCTCTCTCTGCAGACAAATCTAAGTCCTGCCTTCTTTCCAGATTGAAGAATGATATCTTGGATGCCAGCATCCTGGGTTCCTTTATTGCTCACTTCACCGTTCCTATCTAACTCCTGCCTGCCTTGCTCTCCACCGATCGAACTGCTCCGGATCCTGGGCTGGAGCCACCACACCACATTCCATCGCTGGCTTCTTTGGACACCTGCTCACTCACTGGATTGCACCCCCGCCCTAGCTGTCATCCAGTTTTGGCTGCGGTAAGCTTGTTCCATTGACCTCAATTCATCCTTACAACCCAAGCTGAATATGAACTGCTCGCTCCTGCAGACATAGTAGCCTGCCCGTTGACAGGACCTCTGCTATTGGACCTCTAGCCCTTCTTGAGTTATTAAATAAATCCTTAAAACTTTCTTGTCAGTTGTTTTCTGCATGTGGGTTAAACGTCTGCCTCCCATCATGACATTTCCATCCTTTTATTCTGATTATCTCACAGCTCACCTAACAAGTTTCAGAATTGGTTTTCTTCATTTTAAATATTTGCAGCCAAACTATCATAAGGACAGGCTTGCTAACAGCTGTCTTCAATAAAACAGAGCTCCTCTGATGAAACATCATCTCAGTTCTCTGGGCTCCTCTTCCCAGATGAATCTAAGAAACCTTGGTATTGGATTTGACCAGTCAATGTCTCTGGACAGTCATTCAAGACTTTGGCTAAAAACTGCTCTTATTGTTTGAGAAATGTTTTTTTTTTGAGTTGTGTCCAAATTTGACATGGATATGATGATCCATGCTTTTATTTCATCTTCCTAGATTGATTCTTTATTTACTTAAACAAATCTGTTATCTCCAGTTGGTACAGAATGCTTCAAGGCTTTTAACTGGAATCAATGCCACACAACACCAATTTTATCCTCTTTGCACTGCCTACCTGTAAAATTGAGAACTGATTTTAAAATCTTAGTTTTGACTTTTAGAGCAGCCCCCCCAATACGTGATCGAAATGTTGACACTGGAATGCTAACCTGCCCCCTTTCTCTCCATGTGGCCGACTCTGATTTGCTTTAAAACCAGCTAAAGACTCTTTTATTTAGACTAGGTTTTAGTTAATTCACCAAAAAGAACTCCCAGCTATCACTAAATTCTATTTGCGAACATTAATGGTTTCCCATGGAGCTACAGTAGAGAAAGAAAGATGGAGCGAACCAGAACTTTGTCAGCGAATGCATCTTTCAACAGAAATAAGGTCCATCACACGCTCTGTGCTGAACTGAATGACTTGCCTGAAACAATGTCAAGGTGAAATGCAAACATCACTGATACTAGAGAAACCAGCTGACGCCAACATGGCTAACAGTAGCATCCAAACAGCCCAAAATGTCCTTATTTTCTATAAAACGCAAGTCAGTGGAATCCCTGTTGATGAGAAGGGCTTTTCCCAACAGCTCCCCATGCTGCATTTAAGTACAACTGGGAGACTATTTTTCGAAATATCAAAACGACTCCAAAGTGATTGAGGCATGTTTTATTCTCAAATATGGGCAAAGAGTTAATTAAATGTCTAAATATTAACACTGACTGTTTTTAAGTGGTTATATTTTCTACTCTGGCTATGTCTGCTTGTATTTTATTTATTTTAAAACCAATCAAATCTCTAGTCAGTTCTATACTTAACTTTTTTGAAGTTATAGAACATCTAATTGAAAGGAAGGAATTCAGGAAAAAAGTTACACCCGTGACCCTTACTAAATATTCCTACATCCAAAAGAATGTGGAATTTTATTTGTAAAATTAAAGAGCATTGCCACTGACCTGTCCATCAAAATAATTAAATGAAGGCCACGTTGCTGATGAGAAGTACTGTTCTAACATTACCGTTGGATCAACTGAGAACTGATCCAATTATTGTTCATTTTGAAAAGGATTCTCATAATCACCTCTGTTGTGCACTAAATGTTGCTTTGCAAGATTAGACCCCAGGTAATGTTAATTTAATATCACATTTTTTATTTAAATTTAATTCAGATTTCATCTCTAATTCTTACAGATTCACCGTCCACTTGTCTCCTCGTAATCAACACACGTATATGCTTCTTCTGACAGTCATTGCTGTCCGTCTGGCTTCCCATGGAGAGACAGATCACTTCATGGGGATCTTGATTCATTGTATGACTGAAAGAATGTGGAGAATCGCCTAAGGTGTCTCAGCTATGCAACTTCAAATATAGCTGAGTGGCATGGCCTAACATCCAAATCTGTCTTCGTCACAGCATGGCAGTTCAAGACTGACAACTGAGTCGTGCAGTAGGGCATGAGTTCAGGATCTATTTTGTTGAACAGTGAACATTCCACAAGACAATAATATTCATTAGATAATCATCAGTAAACAGACTGGCAGCTAGATCTTTCTAAAATAATAAACATGGCTTGATCCAAGTGATAGTACAGACTATCTCACTCGGCAAACAAAATCAATAAAATATAGTATTGAAAACTATTCTTAAAATATCTTTTAAATACATTTCACTGGTATTTGGTAGAATTGTCTTCATTGCTGTATGATTTGCATGAAAAGTTTTGGGTTTTCTTCCAAAACCTTCTCACAATAGTTTGCTGGAATTCTGGCCCATTCCTCCCATCAGAACTGGTGCAACTGAGCCACGTTTGTAGGCTGCCTGGCTCGCACACACCTTCACAGCTTTGCCTACATGGCAGGAGACATTCAATATCACGTGTAGTGTTTATTTATTGACAAAACTCGAAATCAAGACCTGATAGACACAAGCACAACCAAACCAGGAACATCATCAGGATCACAACGATGTACAGCAGAAGAATCCAGCAAGGGGTTCAAATGTTGTGTAGGGCTGACTGATGGAGTGTGGGAACTGCCGAGTTTATATGACATACTGTGGATCAAGCCACCTCAACATTGTTGAGAAAAAACGTTCCCAAAATAGAACCATTTGGTGTCAAGGAAAGGTGTGTGTCTGTAAAACCAGTGGAAATAACTTCTTCCAGAAAGAACGTTTTCATGTGGATTTTTGCATCCCTCCAAAGATTGCTGCGTTACTTTTGAAAAAAATATTTTAGGTGTACTTTTTCAAAAAAAGGATTTTGGTATACTTTACATCTCTCGCTCCACATTTGACAAACTTTGTCATGCTAATAGTTGGGACATATTGAAGAAAGAGACACGGAAAGGGGTTTACATTACAGAGATCATTCATTTCTCTTGTTGGATTACCCAGTGGTACACTGGGTAATCCAACAAAATTCTAGTTTATCAATAGGAATGTGCAGCCATGTAGGATTTTGTACGTAGGATAAGCCAAAGCCAAAGCTGTCATTGCTCTCTCTTTATCTATCCTTTTCTTCTATAATAAACCTCCAAAGAACGACTTTAGTTACATAGAGGTTAAACTAAACACATATGGACTCTGTTTACTAATTAGATGGCTTTTAAAGTCAGTTGGTTGGCCTAGATTACCTTTAGCAGTATCAAAGTCAATGTGGTGGTACACAAATGCACTGCAACACTTCTAAAATCTTCAAAATGGTGTATTCCTTCACTTATTCTTCACAATTATGCACCACTTTGTGGTGGCCAAACACAAAACGCCCTCAAATTTGTTTATAAGGCGAAAAAGGAAAATGGAAAACATACTTTTGCCTGATACCCCTATGTCTATGATTATTAGTCAAGTGAGCATTTTCACAAAATAATTTTCATGCACATTTTTCACCTTAAAACTTTATAAATTTGAATGCTAATTGGATTAAAGCATACTAGTATTTGTGTAATGAGCAACGTGTGCATAGTTGTTGAGCAGCTGATTTCCAGACCATTCATTGCACTGTTCCAAATAAATAACTTACCTACCATCTCAGAGTGTCACATCTCCTAGTCAGTTAGACTCGGTTCGATTGGGGACCAAAATTGCAACATTGTTGCTTTTGTTCAGCTGGTACAGTTCACTTTCACACTGCAATGTCAAACAACCCGAACCTTTTGAGCAACATATCTACCATCTTGCTTGTGGTGGCGATGCACCTAGAAGGAATAAACACAGGGAGACTTCCAGTTCCTGGAAATGTAAACTAATATAGAGTAGCATCAGAATTTAGCGGTTTTAGGATTGCTCTGTTGTCTTTAGCAAATGTCCCAGACAAATACATAGTAGCAATGGGCTCAGCATGAGCAGAGAACGAGACAGAGTTGTTTTTGTGCGGTTGGTTTGGTTGTATTTACCCAAAACGCCCTGCGGTATAGTCCGCTTCCTGCTTTTGAAGCTACCCTCAGCCGGCTTGACATTCACATACGCAATCGAACCGCACCAGTGTTAATCTCAACTAAGCCAAGACCTAGGTTTTTAGGCGAACCAGAGCTCGATTGCCCATTTACACCTCTCCATACAAACAGGACTTTCTGGGCAAACAAATTAGAGCTCAATTAAAGTAGAATTGTTATGATCCTGAGGTGTTTGTGTTTTGAGTTTCAGTTATTTCGTTTCCTTATTCAGCTTACCTTATCTTTTTTTGTTTATTTCTTGGCGTTAGCTTCTGTTATGTTTAACTGTAGGATTTTAGTGTTGATTTAGGGTTGGTTAGTAATTTTTGGTTCCATCTTCCTTTCATATTTTTACTTGTCGCTCCTTAGATATTTCATTTCATTTTTTTATGCGTTGTTTTCAATCTTTTATTTGTTTTTCTTTATCTCATAATTTTCTCTGTTAGTTCTGTTTTACTTCATTTCCCTTATTAGGATGGTTTTCTTAATCGAATCTCTTTCCAGTATTTATACTTATGTTTCATTCTCTTCTCTCCTTTCTTCCCTGTTGGTTAGTGCTTCTATTTTGAGTTTCTCTTAGGTTTCTTTTATCCTTATTTTCTTGGTCCTTGCTCTTCTCATTTAGGATTGTTTTCTGTCTGGTCTTCTCTCCTGTTTGTTCCTTTGTTTTTCTTCTCTGTTTCCACCTTCCCATGCTGCTTCCCTGCCCAGCTGCTGATTGCGTCCACCTGCTCTCTTCCTCACCTGCATCTGTTTGACTTATTAGTTCTCTGTCTTCTCCTTGCCACTTCCACTCCTCCTCGGCGTATTTAAGTCCGACCTTGTAAGTTCTTAGAGTACCAAACATGACAAGACTAAACAGGGCTGGTGTAAGTTAATTGTGGACACAGCTATTCTCCAAAGAAAGGCTAAACTTCACTTTTACTGTGTGTAAGATTCAGGTATGGGGTCTGTAGTTGTTCATGAACAAAATCAATTGTCAAAATGACAACATGCCTCTAAAATTGTGTAGTGTACATATAAAATAAATGCCTTGTTGTAGAAAACCCCTATTTTAATTTAATCAAGTTAGATGGTGACTGTTTTGCTATGAAATGGCCAGAGTGTTAACATCGGTTTATGTTTACCTGTCAGAATGTATGGGGGAATCTTCATTAACAGTTCTCTTTATGTGTTTTCTCAATAGCTGTGGAACATATCCAGAGGAACTGCAGTATGCCCCCCCCTCCTATCATGCTGTTTTCTTTGCAATTATCATGGCAGACTGAGCCGCTGTAATTCTGTGCAAGTATCCCAGCGCTCATTAACACCCAGCAGAGCTATCTGTGGACCTGTCTGCATATTTATGCCCCGTAAGTGCTTTTCCAGGATGCTGAGTGTGTTGGCTCACTGAGTGTGTTTGACATACAGCTCAGCTTTCCTAGATGGAGCTGTGCATCAGGTTCTTATCCCTCCTCAAACAAAAGTGTTTGAAGAGGGATGTAAACATTCAGCTGAAATCTAATTCCAGAACAAGATGACACAGCAAGATAAAGTAAAAAAAAAAAAAGTAACCATGAAATAAAAATGGCTCTTAGCAAACATAATTTCCCCTCAAACCTTTTCGTATTTTGTCATCTTACAACCACAAACTTCAGTTGAACTGGGGACAAATGACAAAAATGGCAGAACCAAAAAGTAAAGAAAGAGAAAGAAAAATGGGGGCAACAGGATATTGTGAAGTACAGGGTACACAGACCTCTAGAAAAGACAGTTTTTTAAAATAAAACAAGAACTAAGATCTAAAGAGAATAACCGTAACTAAAGACTATAACTAGTAGAAAATATATGCATATAAAACAATCAAGTACCAAGCAAAAGCACAAGGAATCTTACAACTAATGAATGAACTAAGTATGGAAATCAAAGTGACATCCCAAAATAAATAGAAAGCCAAATTCTGTTTGCATTGATTTACCTAAATAAAATCCACTGCCATCAATTACTTTGAGTAGTCGCCTAACCCCTTCAGTATGAAGCGTCCTGTCTGAAATAACTCCAGAATCTCCTTCCCCATCTGTTCAGACAGGCCTCAAACTTCCCCACTACTGAACAGAACTTCAGATACTCAATCAGCAGCTGAGCCTGCAACCTTCAGTTTTTGATCAGTTAATATTTAGCCAAGGATAACATTTACACTCTGCCACCGTAGCATCTGATGAAAGATGAATGAATGGGTAGAAAATGCAGCATAGACTCTGAGCCACTTCATTCAGGAAACAGGTTAGAGGAAAGGAATCTATTGTCTTCATAAAAACATAAAATGCTTTTTCTTCCAGGGTCTTTGCAAATAAATATTTGGATTTAAAAAAAAGAGTGAGGAAGACATCACATTCTCACCCATATCCTTCATCCAAATCCCTAAGGATTGTCTCAGCAGAGGGGCACAAAGGCATTAAATTCCCAAACGCTGTGATTGCTCAATAATGAAGGCTCATGTAATACAGTAAAAGAAAATCTGATCTGATCGGATTTTTTCTTTTTAAATGAGGATTTTATTTGGTGCATGTTGTGATGCTGAAGAAGCAATGGGGAGCATGGACCAGCGACACTGTGACATCCAAGGAGCTATAGCCCTAATGACTCTGGCAAAAACAATTTCATGTTCAGAATCAGGTGGCATGTGTCTGTCGCACATGTTTTCAGACATGGAGGAAATGAGACTATTACATAGAACAAACCATACCATTTATATTTATATAGCACTTTCAAATGCAACAGAAAGGTTGCACAAAATGCTGAACAGTTATCACGACATAAATAGATGAAAGAAAAGAAAATTTATACATATATAAGTATCTAAACAGAAATAAGTTGCAATAAAAAAACACAGGGGAGCATTGCGACACCAGTAGAGTAACATCAATAAAATTAGTTGGGGAAAATAAGGTCAGCATCATAAAGAGCAAGGAACACAGCAGACAGGCGGACGAGGGACCCAACATCCAAACTTTATAACGTCTCATAGAGAAGTTTTTGCAGAGATGAATAAAATGTTTTTTTAATTCCCTATCAAGCAGGATAACAACCCTTAACATAGAGCCCGAGCTACAATGGAATGGGTAAGATAAGACTCAAGCTCCAGTTCTCAAGGGTCGATAGCCTGCTACTTTTAGATGCGTCTGTGCATCAGTACACCTGACTCAATAATTAGGTTATTTGCAGAACTCTCTAGGTCTGAACTCTGTAGGTTGACCTGATGCTGAGGAGACACTGGGACGTTTCTAAAGTTGCAGGGCACCAGCCGCTGAGGCTGCAGTTTGAGACCCCAGATTTAGATTTTAAAAAAAGCATAGTCATGCATTTTCTTCATTGCAGACGTAATTGCAGTAAAAGCAAGGCTAAATACACTTTGCTGGGTTTTGCTGTTTTGTTGGGGGGCTTTCTTTGCCAAAATAAGTAGATAATCAATTTGTTTTCCTTCCACCTATTTATGCTCTGCTCTGATATGGTCTATGACATAAAATACAACTAAAATATATTACAGCTTGAGGTTATAAGGTGGAAAAGATGTAAAAAAGTTTAGAGGGTAAGAAAAGTATTTTAAAGTTCTGAAGAGGAGTAGTTTCTGTCTTCTGCAAGAACATTTTTGAGAACCTGAGAAGACAATGTTTCATCTTTACAAAAAGAAATATTCATTTATTCTATCATTTGTCTCAAAGGGGATAAAAAAGAAACTTGCCCTGACTATTCAAACACATTTCTCCTTCTTCTAATATTTTTAGAAAGACAATTTCCTCCCTGTAGAAGGACATCACATGTATTATGCAAGATGCTGAGGAATAGCACTTAGGCTTTTACCTTTTTATCTTCACATCCAATTGGTGATTCACTTGATTCTGTATCCAGGAAACCATATCCTCATCTTTTTTGTTTTTTTGGGACAATGTTATAAAAATCTTATTTTTTATTTTATAGAACCCACTGTATGCTTGATGACAGTGGACTGTCATGACTCTGCAACCAAGGGTTTAATGCACTATGTCATCAGGCCTGTTTTGCTCAAGATGATCCAGGTGGAAAACAGAACGCATTGATCATGTTTAATAAAAATGTAATCATGGAGAATTTCCTCTGTATTTGCACAACCAATGACAAATAAGTGCCACACAACTTTCTTAAGCTTCTATCAACTAAGCGTGTAATGGTAGATGTATAAAACATCTATGGTAAGCATGATGCCCTTATGCTTTCTCTGATATGGTTGCTGGCTTCTTATCTCCATCACCAAAAAAGTGAAACTATTTGCCAATTAATACCATCATATGTTCATTTTTAAAATCTCGGGTAAAGGGTAACACACTGTATTTATGGTGTCTTTACTGTTTATTTTATTTAAAGAAAACTCGTATCATTGGTAGTTGTAAAAGAGTCATAACCCCATACATTCTATATAAAACAATTATGCTTAAAGTTACGATAAGAATGTATGTGCTGTGTAAAAATTATTTTATCAAGTAAAGATAAAAAGGTGTTTACTGAGTAATACAAATGTACCAGTATAATTATCTTTAAAGAGGCTGTATGCAACTTTTTCCCCAAAATAAACATAGCCTTTTTATTTGACCATTTATGACTCAAACATCTCCTGATGAGCATACTGACACCTTGTCAGCTCACAGTGGGCGCACCTATAAGCCTGTATCCAATTTTTGCTATTTTCTGTCGGGTCGGATTTTCCCGCGCTGTCTGCGGATGTGACGTCAAGCGCGTTCATACTAAATGTTTCAGATCACTCTGCCACCAACGCTAGTCAGCACTCGCAAGCAGTTCAATGGATTGTGAGAATACACAGAAGAGACCAAGGACAACTTTGACACCAACAGTAACTCCACATAAGACTAAAACAGTTAAACCCCTGACAAGTGCCTGAAAAAGATCGAAGATTGAGAACGACCAGCGTAGGAGCGCGCGCTGCGAGAGCGAGCAGAAATGAATAGCAGTTCCATTTTTTGGCCACAGGTGTCAGTCACGAGTTTAAATTTCAGAAAATTGCATATAGCCCCTTTAATACTACCACTACTAGTCAGAGCAAACCTTTTTCAACATTACCTCTATTAATTAATGGGAACAAACAAAGTTCACTCTAGTGAACGTGCAAAAGACAAGTGTCTTCTCCAACTGCTATATCATAACTGATGCTGGTCCATTTTCCCAGAGTATACCACATGTATAACCCAACCCCATTGATCGATGAATGACTATAATTTTGGTAACCCTGCAAACTTTATTGAAAATGAAAAATATTTACATATTTACATTGCACAAGTAAGGTCCTTGGCACACTACTGATTTATTTGTGCCCGTCTACCACTGCATGCACCAAGCCACAAAAAACTTCCCAAAAAGTTTTTTTGAAGCTGTTTTCCTGAGCCAACTCCACTCTCCTTAGCTCAGTCTTCATCTCCCTGGTGAGCTGCATCTCCTCCACCAAACAAGCAACGTTGGCCCGGGAGGACACTGCAACGGACCGTTCATCTGCCTCCCTCATTTCTTCCAACACCATGCCTATGTCTAAACTGGTCCTTTTTATTTTACCTGAAGAATAAATACAAAGTCCAGGGAAATACATTTAAGTAAGTTTGGCAACTTTTTCTGGTAGTTCAGCTTCTTTTCACAAAGCGAAAACACTAAAATAATAAGAGAACATTCAGTCTGTTTATTGGTCTGGTGTGTCCAGGACAGGAGTGCCAAATCTAAATGCAGGAAGCAGAGGCTGTGTTCCGAGCTACATGGAGAATTTTATCCTCGTATTATTGTTTCCTGGGTGTCATTTCAGGCAAATTCATCCAACAAGTATACCGAATGGATTTTGAGACATGTTGGAAGTTGCATAGGGTTTTATATTTTACGAAAAAGACGAACTGTCATTGTTTATTAGTTTGCTTACTCTAGCCCATCCCAGAATGCAACCCAAATCTGGCTAAGAGAAGGTGTTTGGCTCAAGCTTGCAGCATACACCCGGTAGATCTGTTGGATAGAGGTCGGATCATGATCAAACTGTAAATTAACCCCTCTGGAGTTCGTTTGGAACTGGACCAAGACCACATCCTCTCTTGGTATGGTTGTGATGGTACAATAGACTGTGTATATATAAGATGGATGGAGCCTCCGTGACATCGCCCATAGGTTTCTGAAGAGCTGAATTGAAGCCCAGTGGGCGGTTCCCACCACCGGCATCTTGGCAGCGTTTCATCACTCCCGGAAAATACAAAAAATGGGCAAAGAGGTGAAGCTGAGAGTGGGGCTGTGAGGGTGGGGAGGGATGATAGACACCCATCAAACTCTGAGCCGATGTAGCTATGAGCTAACTGAGCTAACCCGAAGCTAACTGAAGCTAATGGAGGATGGTGGGAGCTTTTAGCCAGAAAATCGTGGTTGAGTGACTCTGCTACCCCTCTGCCTTCTAGGCAGACTCAATAATTTGTCAAATAAAAGTATGAAGCCTTGTTGGTCCATAAGTTTCTCTAAAACTATGTGAATTTTAATTAAAACAAGTTTTAATAATCAATATGTCAAGAGGAAATGTGATAATTTCAACCTATTTTTGACCAAGCTGCTTTATCTTAAACGCACAGCAGAAATATAATTTTACTTACCAAAAAAAATGGAGCAGAGACTTCTTGGACGGTCAGTTTGTGCAATCAATACCACAGCAAGCCATCTTTGTCCAGTAAGTGCACAATTAACATCGGAACACAAATAAACATTGCAGATGCAACTGATGGTCAAGTTCATAGAAGCTAAATGGCCTAGACTGTTAACGTGAGGCCGAGGCTGCGGCCTTCCCTGGAGCAAGCAGGAGGATACAAGCCGCTAGCCACCAGCTCTAGCGCTGATGGCCCATCTGAGCCCCGTCAATCAAAAGAACATGCTCCTTATTATTCATAACTTCAAGCTTAAATTACAAAAAACTTCACCCCCTTTAGAGTTATCACGATTGTAGATTTGACCTAATAAACCTAAAATTGTTTTTTGAATCTGGCTGTAAACATTTGTTTATTGTTTACATTTACTGATTATTTCTACTGTGAAGATGGCATTTTTAACATGGGAGTCAATAGGAACTTGTTCCTTTCTGCAGCCAGCCCCTAGCGGATGAGGAGGGGGGGATCTGCAATCTTTGTCACTTCTGGATTGGCTTCACATTTGGCAGGCAGAATTTGCCTCTTGGATGGTACACAGCTCTAGTGCGATTGCTGTGTTCACATCTATACAGATGAACAGCACCAAGGGGGGAAACAAACCCAAGTTTGTTATAAACGGACAAAGCACTTCAGATGTGAAAACATCCCAAATCTCGGTTCACACTGTATTTTTCGGGCCGATGCAAAAGAGTGCTTCATGTCACATAGTGTGAGCTCTAGAGAGGTGGCTCACTGTAAGGCCAAAGATATAAGTGAAAATCAAACTGCATGATGTCTCGTTCTAGCAGGACACACCAACGTAATGAGCGCACGTCACTAACAGCCGACAGGTACCCAAGATGGCTACGATAAATTGTCATTTCCACTGTCTTTGCTGCCAAAGCTCAATAAATTAGCCTCCATTGTTGCTAATGTTGATACTGCTACTGTCGGATTGTACTCTCGCCACTAGTTCTTTTGTCAGTCCTTGGGTGTATTTTCATTGGTTGATTGGAGACCTGAGATGTAGATTTTCTGACACTGCTTGAAGACTGTTGGAGGCTGACTTTGGTTGTGATAGTGGTCAATATGCTGTTGGAGGGCCTGTCACACTGCACGGCCACCGACCTGCGAATCATACTCACCGTTTTTCCTGATGACTATTCAAGATGAAAGATGTGTCTAAGACGGCTGAGAAACACACAGTGTGAACCTGGCTTAAAGGTTGGGATAGGTGGCTTGCTGTTATGACCCTGGAGGTGAGGTTGGGGGATCTACCTTTCCTTTCAACGTTGATTACTGATGTGGGACACCTGAGGACCTGGTGAGGCCTTGAGTCTTTTAAACCCTGATTGCCAGCTGACTTCTCTATGTTCTCTTTCTCAGGCATGCTGCCACCTTTTGCACCTTTTTATAGATCATCCTGATTGCACATTACAACACTTTCACATACACTCTCCACTCATGTACACTATACACCACTAATTTCACTGACTTTCACACTTCATATTACAAGCTTTTTTTTTAATTCGAACCTTAGTTGTGTTTAACTAAATGTATATTTCAAAGGATTCATAGGTGTTTGAATCTCAAGTTTCATTTGTGTTTCTGTTTGGCTCATTTTTATATTGGTTATCTGCTTAGATCTAGCTTTAGTTCATTCCTCTATTTGTTTACTACTGATTTTTATTTTTATTTTGTGCATTTACTATTCTTCTTTAGTTTAGTGCTAATTTCTGTTTGTTTCAGGTTTAGTTCTGTGACCTCCCTTCTGTTGATCATTCCCTCTGCCTGTCAGACCGTTTCCCTTCCCTGCTGTTTTCTATCCTCTCATCTCTCCTCTGCCTGCGCTCTCCCTCAGCTACTTCTATTTCTCTCTGATTAGTTGATCTGGTTCTTTTGTCACTTCCACTTTTCCCTCAGTATTAAAGCTCTCTTGTTTTCATCACCTTCTGTTTCTCTCTGTTATTCCCCATGTTCATCTATGCGGCCTCCTCAGTGTGCTCTTGTGTTCCTCACTGTAAGTTTCCTTCTGTTAAAGATATTCAACTCCAAAAGTTTTCTCCAAACTTTGGGACAGTCGATTCTCTGCTCTCACTTCATTAAATATTTACTCTGTTCTTGTTTTCTTTATCTCACAAGGATAAGTGCGAGCATGACAATGCCTTAAGGTGAAGAGATGACTGCTAAGTCCTGATTCAGGGTCAGACGCTGGAGCATACATGGCAGATGGGGCTGAACTGACAGTGAGTGATATTAATTTAGTCAGAAAAAGTTATACAAAAGCAATAAAAAAAAACTTGTTTTTATTTTATTGTATAGACGTATCCTTTAAGGTTACAGTGCACCCGAAATGTTGCCCAATCTTTTGTGATGCATTTGAATCAGAAATGGTAGGAAACCAGACACAGACTTGCATATGCACACACATATCTGTTAGTTAGGGAAACGTGGCAACATAAAGCAAGAGGGAAGCATTTAAATGGCTGTAGTTTATGGCGCCATAGTAGTTTTAATAAAAACAAATTCTCATTGGCAACTACCTCTTGAACCTCAAATCCCTCTTGTTATAAGAGGCTCTGAAGCTCACTAATGAATTACAAGAGATTTACAGCTCATCTATCTCCCACTTTACTTTAACCTGTGAAATATTTGTGTGATGAATCTGTAAGTTCAGAATCAAAAACGGAGTTACTTGTTTTTTCATTCAGAGTGCATCTATTTCATTGGCATGTAATGAGTGCAAGAATTCAGAAAGTGTGAAGGTTATCTGTAAAAGCGCTCTTAAATGTAAAATAATGATTTAGGGGAAGGTAACCAGAACTTTGTACGCATGCAGGAGAATATTTTGGAGCGAGTTCTGAGAGAAAACAATAAATCTGGTTGTAAAAATTGGATTAGAGGTAAAATGACAACTTGAGCTTTTCTGGCAGCTCTTTGTCCATACCAATAAGCAGTTAGCTTAGCTTAAGGTTTTAGCCGTCGGCATCATTTCAGTTTGAAGGTTCAGAAAATATTTGACGTTATGATGAGAGCTACTTATAATGAGGCTTCCTAAATATCCGTTTTAGTTCGGACTCGATGAGCATTGGGTACTGTTATAGGGCCTTTTCCCTGTCCCAAATCACTCACAAGTAGACGAGTCCCATCACAGCAGTCTCTCCTATCTGCAGTCGGAGCATCCAGATTGAAATTTAATCATGCATGTAATTGATAGTTTTTTCTATTGTCTTTTTTTTATCCCTTCATATTTCAGTTTTCTTTTCCGTGTGTCCTGTCCTTAGAGCTTAGGTGAGCAGGGTAGAGCTGGTTGCCTTTACTGGTGTTGGGCTAGACTTTCTTTACATGGGATGAGATAATGGAGCATTACATCAGTTTCAAAATTGACTTGGTTCAATTAAAGTAACAAACTGAGAAACCAAGTGGCCATAACACCCTCCTCGACCCCCTTTTTTCGTTTATATAAAATATCCTACTGGGACAACTCTGACCAATTCAATTCAAAAATATAATTAATTCTTTAAGGAGTTGTTGTAGATAATGATGGCTGTGGGCAGGAAGGATTTCCTGTAGCGGTCTGTGTTGCAGCGAAACTGAAGAGGATGCTCAAGGTTGTCCATCATTTTTTTTTATTTTTATGAAGAATCTTTCTTTTCATCATCATCTCCAGTGGCTCCACAGTAGTGCCAAGAACAGAACCAGCCTTCTTCATCAGGTTGTTTATCCTTTTTAAATCCCTGGCTCTGATGCTCCTACCCCAACAGATGCTGGCTGAAGAGATTACACTCTCCACAACAGACTTGTAGAAGATCTGTAGCATCTTGCTGCAAACCTTGAAGGACCTAAGCTTCCTCAAGAAGTACAGTCTGCTCTGTTCCTTCTTGTAGATGGTTTCACTGTTTAGTCTCCAGTCCAGTCTGTTGTCAAGGTGAACTCTGAGGTATTTATACTCCTCAACCACCTCCACTTCTTCTCCTATGATGGAAACAGTGTTTGACTTATCCCTGTTTCTTCTGAAATCTACAGTCATCTCTTTTGTTTTGTGCACATTCAAGGTAAGACGATTGTTTCCACACCATGTCACAAAGCGGTCCACCAGCTCTCTATATTCAGCTTCTTGTCCATCTCTGACACACCCAACAATTGCAGAGTCTTTCTGCAGATGACCGGTCTCTGAATTGTTCTGGAAGTCTGAGGTGTACAGAGTGAAAAGGAATGGTGAGAGTACGGTCCCCTGTGGTGCTCCTGTGCTGCTGACCACCTGGTTTGACACACAATTCTTCAGTTTCACAAACTGTGGTCTGTTTGTCAGGTAGTCACTGATCCAGGCGATTGTTGATGGCTCCACCTGTGTCTTCAGGAGTTTCTGACAAAGCAAATCAGGCTGAATTGTGTTAAATACACTGGAGAAATAAAAGAACATGATCCTCACAGGCTGCCTACTTTGTCCAGATGACAGTGGGTTGGTTGAAGCAGATGGATGATGGCATCTTCAACTCCAACTCCACAGCGATAAGCAAACTGTAGTGGGTCCTGATACGTTTTTGTTTGCTTACTCAGGGGTGCCAACAAGAGTCTCTCCAGGATGTCAGGTCAACAGGTGTATAGTGATTGATGACTGATGGGTGAGTTCTCTTTGATACTGGAACAAGGCAGGATGTCTTCCAGAACACTGGAACCTTTTCTTGAGTTAGGCTAAGGTTGACGAGGTGCTGCAGAATGACGTGGACCTGCAGCCTTGTTCCGGTTCAGTTTCTCCAGCTGCCTCTTCAGCTGACTTTTGGAGACAGACAAGTGGGAGGCGGAGGCAAAGGGGGTAGCAGCATTTCCTGACTTGGTTGAAGTAAACCTTGTGGAATCAGAAGAGTCCATGCCTGAGGTGAAGGATAAAACATCTGAGGTGTTACAGGAAAGCCGTTGGTCAGAGGAGATTGGGATGTCTGTTTGGCTGGGAACAGGAGAGGAGGATGCTGAGCTAGTTCCTGAACTGAACCTGTTGAAGAATGTGTTCAGTTCATTGGCTCTGTCCAGACTTCCATCTATCCAATCCTTCCTGTCCTTAAAGCCTGTGATCTTTTTCATTCCTGACCAGACATCTCCGATATTGTTCCCCTGTAGTTTGTTCTCCAGCTTCTTTCTGTATGCCTCTTTGCTGTCTCTGATCTTGACCTTAAGTTGCTTCTGTATACTCCTCAATAAAATGTCCTCTCCATGTGCTTGGCAAAGAGTCATCCAGTTTATGGTCACAAAACAACCCTGCAGGGCCTCTTTAGCTTCATTTGACCATTTTCTCACAGTTTTCTTTGTAACAGGTTGCCTCTGAACAAGTGGCTTATATTCTAAACAGAGAAAAACAAGATTGAGATCTGATTGTCTCAGAGGATGTCTTGGTTTGGACATGTATGAATCCTTTAAATTTGCATAAAACAAATCCAAGGTCTTGTTTTCTCTTGTAGAGCAGTTGACAAACTGTTTAAATGTCGGAACGAGGCATGATTAAAACCACCAGATATTGCCACAAATTCATTGGGGTGCTTGGTCTGTAGCATAGCAACAATGGAACTGATGACATCACATGCGTTGTTGGGAACAGCTGAAGGTGGAAAGTAACCTGCCAGAATAACACTGGTGAACTCTCTTGATAAACATGGATGAAAACTTACTGCCAAGAGTTTGATAACTGGGCTGCAGAGACGACACTTCACAGTAACATGTCCTGGATGACACCATCTGTTGTAGACAAGCATTGCTACTGCACCTCCTTTTCCTGGTTGTCTTCAGATCTCTGGCTGCTCGTACAGTCAAGAAGCCTGGGAGAGAGACGTTGGAGTCGTGCAGCAACGTCTCAGTAAAACACATAACACTGCATTCCCAATACTCTGGCTGAGTCCTTGTAAGGGCTTGGACTTCATCCATCTTGTTAGCCAGCAATCTCACGTTGCCCATTATGATCGATAGAAGAGATGGCTTGAACTTCCTCCTTCTGTCTCCTTTTTTCTCCTGCTCTGCATCCACGCCGCCACCTTCTTAACTCATCAGGGATTTGTGGCTTTAGTTGAGGTATCATTTAAGCTTTTGCGATGTTAATTAGCTGCTACCGGCTGTAAACCACATTGTTACCATGGTTACGCATCATAACAAGTTATCAAAAAGTGAAAAATTAAAAGCAAAAATCCTTCTGGCTTGAGAGCACCAAAAACTAGAAAGTATACAGGTAAAACAAAGGCAATCTTCCTCAAGAAAAAAGAGGAACCAATGTACAAAAAACCAAAACCTGATATGTGGCCAACAGAGCCACTCCAACATGCAGCCACCCAGTGCAGCGCATTTCTAGAATGCTCTAGACCAGCATCATTCGGTGTGTTTACGCGCAGCAAGAGATAATTTTATTATTAATTATTATCAATTATTGAATTGTCAATCAAACTTTATTTAAAAAGCGCTTTTTATACAACAATTGCAACTCAAAGTGCTTTACAGAATTAAAATGATCCCACAAAGACCACATTCCCATCCTTCCCCAACATAATTAAAAGAATGATCACAGTTATACCCCCCTCCCCCAGACCCAACCTTCATGCACGCACACACTTAAGAGCAGCAATAAAAAAGGACATTGGGCTGAGTACATATGAGCCAGTTCAGGAAACGCCATCAAAGGAGCCATCTGCACCGGCGGCGGCACATCAACTGCAACAGCCAAGGCACTGACACAGGGCGCCCAGAGGAGGCAAGGCAGAGACCCCACCTCCACCCAATCGCCACCCGGAGAGCACCCAGGCAGCCACAGCCGACCACCTCTCCCGAAGCAGAAGGCTCCCGCAGAGGAAACACTGGAAGGAAGATTAAAATAACAGGTTTAAATATATAAATAAACAGTGGACAATATAAAATTAAATAGTTAAACACTGAAAAAATTTATTAAGTAAAACATGCACAGCAATTAAACGGACTATAATAAATCAGTTAAAAGCTAGGCTAAAAAGGTGAGTCTTGAGCCTGCTCTTAAAAACATGAACATTCTCTGTGGCCCTGAGGTTCTTCAGCAGGCTGTTCCAGAGGTGAGGGCCATAATAATGGAAAGACCCCTCGCCATAAGTGTGTCTCCTGATTTTAGGGATGACAAGGAGATGGCTGCCTGAGGAGCGCAGAAACCGCAAAGGTTCATATGGTAAAAGCTGTTCTGAAAGATAAGGAGGCCCAAGACCATTAAGACACTTAAAAACCATTAAAATAACCTTAAAATTGATCCTAAAACATACCGGTTGCCAATGCAATGAATTTAAGACAGGTGTAATGTGCTCCTGATCTTCGTCAGGACGTGCTGCTGAATTTTGCAGTAGTTGTAAACCTGATATACTCTTTTTGGGAAGACCAGAAAGCAGGGCATTACAGTAATCAATTCTACTGGAGATAAAAGCATGCATCAGTGTCTCCGTGTTGGCCCGAGGGAGAATGGGGTGGACTCTGGCAATGTTCTTTAGATGATAAAACCTATTTTTGATATGTTTTTAATGTGAGCGATACAAATCAGCTCAGAGTCAAAAATCAAGCCCAGGTTCTTCACTTGTAAAGAAGGATTAAAAGACAGCGATTGTAGTTTTGGTAAAAGTTTCTCTCTCTGAGCCTCAGGACCGATTACTAAAACTTCCGTTTTGTCCTGGTTGAGCTGGAGAAAGTTTTCTGCCATCCAGGATTTAATGTCTAAAATGCAGTTAAAAAGTGCATTCATTGGCCGTGTGTCATCAGGAGACACGGAGATGTACAACTGTGTATCGTCAGCATAAATGTGAAAGTTCGCTCCATGTCTTCTGATGACACTGCCAAGAGGGTGCTTATAAAAGTTAAAAAGCACTGGGCCTAAAATTGAACCCTGGGGCACACCAAATGTAATCTTTTTGACCCTAGAGGAGCAGGTGTCTAAACTTACCATAAAGCACCTGTCTGTGAGATAGGATGTGAACCATTTGTGAACAGCACCAAAGAGGCAAATCTGTTTTAAACGGGTTAAAAGAATAGTGTGGTCCACTGTATCAAAGGCAGCGCTTAGATCCAGTAGAACCACCACTGTCATCCTCTGTGCATCACAGTTTAATCTAAAATCATTTAAAATCTTTAGAAGGGCCGTCTCTGTGCTGTGTTTCACCCTAAAACCAGACTGGAATTTTTCCAGGACATTATATATTTATAAAATCATTAAGCTGAATTAAAACCAGCTTTTCTAAAATTTTGCTTAAGAATGGTTAGATACCGGTCGAAAATTGTTAAAATCCTTTAACTATTGCCTTAGTCTGACTGAAATCAGACTTAAGCCCAGTTTATGTTTCTGTCTGCTGAGGGGCAGAGACACGCAGCGCCATTATCCGTCGACGCACGGGCTCTCTGAAAGGCACGCAACAACTGGTGGAGTAGAGCCCAGATTTTTTAACTATCCTTCGAAAGCAACAGAGAGCGCACTACTGTGATTGGTCAGCCCAACATCAGCCCCAGATCATTTCACCAGAACGGTGCTCTATAGTCGTTGTAATTAATAGTTAATGGAGCTTTTTGACACTAGATGCTTTATATTGTAAGGCCAGTTTATCTGATATGGTCTTTTGGCGATTTTAAACACCAGGAGGTGTAGTGAACAACAGAACAGACTGCATTTTTAGAGTATTCTATGAGCTGCACTTATAGAAAAAAAGGTTTCCAGCTGAATCAAAACTCACTCTCTGTTAGCCATTTCTCCTTAAGTGGAAATGCGTTTACAAGCTGAAGTAAATAAACTCTCGTCGACAGAAACTTCACTGCAATGGTAGGCAGACCCGCCAGAAAAGGTCTGCACTCCCTGCTGTTCTGGTGCGGAATTACTGCAACACTGACACACCAACGTAGAAGAATAAAAGGAAAATGTCTCTGTCAATATGTGTGCGTTTAAACTTGCTGATGGAGAAGCATAAACCAGGCTTTAGTCCGACTGAAGTTGAACCGAACTAGAGTTAGAGTAATCGAGCTAAGGCACTCCGATATTGCGATTAGAAAATCAAATTGCTCAGCATGTAATGACAATCCCGCCTCAGCTGAGCTTTTCACGGGCAGTGACGAGACCGCGAAAGCAGTAGTAACAACACCGGTGCACAACAACACAGCAGCAGCTATGAGTGTAACACAATGAAACGGAACAGTACTTACAAAATGTACTGAAAATATACACATGTGATCCATTTCTTTGCTCATCGTGAATATCCTGCTTTTACTCTGTGTGCTTCACTCCCTTCAGCATTTGTTTACCATCTGTGTGACGCTCTAGGCCAACCGGAAAAATTCAACATGAAAGGGTGCATTTCGCCACTGCAACGAACGCACTCCTTTCAGTAATTCGATCATCTGAGTGACATGTAAACTGGGATAAAGGCTCCCACTCTGATTTAGCTATTAGTCTGATTATTGCCACAATCTCGATTTAGATGTGCATGTAAAGGTACTGTGCGTATGTTCGTAATGTACTACTGTTCATGATGAAGAAAAGTATCCCCTCAGCATGATGCTGCCCCCACATTGTACCATAGAAGGGATGGTATGTTTGACGTGAAGTAATTTTATTTATTTTTTTCATAGTGTTTTGCATGCAAGCTTAAATGTATGTGTATCAGATTAAAGGGGCATGAATTCAAATGCACTCCACACTTCAGATTTTTATTTAAAAAAAAATTGTATGGACTTGTAAAAACTTGTGTAATTTCTTTCATTTGTACAATTATACACAACTTCATGTCGGACTATCACTTCAAACCCAAATAAAATGCCTACGGGTTTGTACTTTTAACATAAAAAGTGAGAAAAATCGAAGTATGAATGTATTTGCAAGGCATTGTAAATGAGTGATCTAAGGAAGGGTTCACACAGACATCCTGCTGATTAAAGACCCAATCTGCCATTTACTCTCCTTCCATATGCCACAGGGCAATGCTATCACCTTTAATACACTTCCTTTCTTCTAGAGGATAATCTGACTTCATGCCTTTTTTTTAATCAATGTCACTTAAATGTCCCATTTGTCACACAGCCTGCCCTCATAGGTAAGAGTTCGACAGGGCTACACCATCCTCCTGACTGTTTCTAATTGTATCTGGCATCTCCTTGGCTCTAAAGGCCGGTTTATACTTCTGCGTCGTGTCCCTCGTGTAGGGTCCGCAGAGGCTTGATGCGCACCTCCTCGGACCTAACGTGCAGCCCGGCGACGCTTCGCAGAGGAAGTACTCCCTTGTAATTGGTCAGTGAGATTGCGTATTTCCGGATGTTTGGGTTTTGTTGCTGAATGTATGCGGAAGCCGGCATTTTTAAAACACAACCCTCAATGGACCAGATCATTTAGCGGGCGCACGTACCATCTTCTACATCTCCGTCTTCTCATTTGCTTGCGTTGCAAAGTGTTCAAAAGAAGGATAATTTGTTCGTCTGCTTCCACAATCTCGTTGAGACACTGCACCAAGTCAGCCGCCATCGTTGTTCTAAGGAAATACTTGCCGGAACCGAAGCAAACATAAGCAAACTAGTGATGTGCGGATTGATACTAAAATATCGATACCTCCAATACCAGCTTTGTATGTTCTAGAATCGATGTTCTTATAAAAATATTGATATTTCAGTCATTTGGAGCAAATATGTAGTTTATTGGAAATAGAAATACAGAGTAAAGTAACCACAATTACCCTAGTTTATCTGAATAATGCCCACTTCGGAACTACTTGTTCTTCCGCCTGCCAAGTGTTGTATTCTACTTTTTTGGGGCTAATTTTTATTATGCAGTACATATGTTTTAAATATGTCTTTAGTAAGCGTTTAGAGGTAAACGGCCTGTTTATATTATTCAGGGTAGTAAAACATGACTGTTTACCAGTATTTTATGGGGGTAAGGTTTTAAGTAAATAAACTCTTGGGCAAAGATATGAACTAAAAGCAGGGAGGATGGGTTATAACTCTAGTTCATGGTACGGCTATAAAACCAGGTCAGGAGACCTGGAGAAAATGTATGACTTGTTAAGATGTAGGAGGAGGGGAGAGGAGTCATGTGATATTTTCTTTGTTCTTCTTTAATAAAAATGGTACACCCTTGTAGAGAAGGGAGTCAGATCTTTTTTGGCTCCCATCTGCAGGTGCGTCCAGTGTGAAACAGATATCTGTGGTGTGTGTGTTATTTTACTCTCTGTCTCTCAGTTCTGGGTCTTATTTTGAAACACTTCCCGCCGGGGTTTTGGAGTTCGGCGCCCCCACCTCTCTGAGTAAGAAGTGAGTTGCTGACAATATAGGTTACGAAGCCGACAAAATGGTGGAGAATGTGGGCATTGATTTGGTTTTAAGTTTTCTCAGGGCTGAGAGAGATTGAGTGTGAGTAATGAGTGTGGCATAACTGATTGATACATGTGTTTGTGGCATTATAGTAATTTTGTGTTTTTTCTTTGAGTTCAACAGAGAATCGGAGAGCGACTGGATTGATCCTTGCTAATCAACACCCGGGTGGTTTTGTATCAATCTGGAAAAGCGCTAACACCAAATTAATAGGTATTGATCGATTTAAACGTTCTCCATTTAATGTTGACGTGTTGTTCTTTCGGTTGAGGGCCGACCGAAGTGCGGACCAGGGCTTGAGAGGTGGCCGCTCGCCTCCGGTAGGACGCTGTCGGAGTTCTTCAAGGCTGGCAAACGAAAAGTAGACAGCAGCAGGGCCTGTGTGCTCTCTGTTGTCGAGGCGGATTCCCTTGAAGAGGCCGGCGTATCTTCCAAACGCACGATTGAGCCACGTGAATTGGATTGTGTTTAATGGTCCGGCTTTAGGTGGCTCCGGTTGAGGTCAGTGGTTGATGATATTGTAAAATTGCTGTACTTTTATTTTTTTCTAGTGTGAGTGTGTGTGATTGGAGGGGTGGAGGTTACGGGAGGGAGCTACCATGTAGCTCTTTGCACACCGGCCTCATATAAACTCCTCATTTAGGGGAAATAACCGACTGAATCTAAAACCATAATTCCTCTGCGAATCTTAAACGCCTAGACAATGCCCGCGCTTTTTGTATAGACAATAAGCGTAGAAGCTTGACATTGTAGAGGAATAAGGGAATATCATTTTCAGTCGGCTAAAGTACCACCATAGCTAGCTTACGGCTAACACACAGTGTGGATGAGTCTCGCCTGGAATAAAGGCGTTCAACCTTGTGCAACTACGTAAACACGTCTAAAGCATTGTCTAACACATATATAGGACTGTTATTATGGATAACTGGTAGTAAACTCTTTAGAATATATATAAAATAACTTTTTTATTGTAACGGAACGGTTACGTTTGGCTTCCGGTTGTGCTAGGTTGCTCATGGTTACAGCTAATCTCTGGTAGTTTAGCTTCCGAACTGTATTTATTTGGCTCGGTTAAACAGTCATTCGAGTATTGGTGGCGAAGTGTGGTTTTGTTGGAGGCATTTTGTTCTTGTCTTTGGTTGGTTTACTTATGAGTACGGTTTGTTAAGTTTAGCATCGTAGTGAAGAATTAGCCATCTGTGTGCCGGCTTATTCATTCCGCGGTGTGACCCGGAAGTTCTATTGGGCCTGACTTGTCGTCAGTCCGGTGGAGTTTTTTGAGCAAACTGTTTACGATTTTGTGTTGCAAAGCGAGTTTTAAATGCATTTCTTTCGGTATAAGTTTTAATGATAAATAAAAATTGCTTTATATTGGGAGAATTCTATTTCTTCGTGTGATTTGCCGAAATTTGGGCCTACCAATTGATAGTTTATCAATTAAAATAAATAATTTACAGAGTTAATACAAATAACCTACTTTGTTAAATTTTAATCCATTTTGGATTTTGTTACGAATTTTCAATGGCAGCCGAATATAAATTACTTCCTGCTCCACAGGGACAGGAGTGGCGCACTTTAGATGCCCAATTGTTAGTATACGTTTCTAAACTATATTCTGTTTTAGTTGATAAGCCTGGTAAAAAAGATAAAAACCAGTTCCAGGGCGTTATGACGGCCATGTGGGCTCGTCATGGTGCCCGAGGGGATGATAAGCGGAGTCTCTCACAGATGTGTTTTGAGGAAGGAAAGCGTTTTGCAGATAAGGCTAAAACAGCAAAGAGCATCACTGGTGCTAAAATGAGACACTTAAAAGCTGAGAAAATGTGGAAAACATGGGGTTTAACAGGACAGGGTATTGATCATTTGTGTGTTACTGCAGAAAGTAGTTTTTTGGCAGACCATACTCCTCCCCCGTACCAGCCCATGTACCCCATGTTGACGACCTCTGGTCAAACACATATTTCATGGGGGTTGGAGACAGACAATGGCCAGATTGTACTTCAAAACACGCAGGGTGACGCACAGAGTTCACCATCTCCTTGTGCGCCATCCCGGGTGGGCACCTCTCTTACTCCCCCCCTTCCTTCAAGCAGTGCAGTGTTGCACTGGAGTGGCCTCCCACAGAGGTCTGTAGCCCATAAACCATTGACTAATAAACCACAGGGGGATCTAAAGGTAAAGGGGGCTTCGATGATTCTCCCTGTCACTCAACCATTGCCTGTTTCAGTGGGAGATCAAAGACTATCACATCCTTTTGTCATTGCTCAAACCACGCCTGTCAACTTGTTAGGCAGAGATCTGCTTATCAAACTTGGTGCTTCGATCCTATGTACCCCTGATGGACTTATGGTGACTTTTCCGAATGGACATACGCATTGCTGTGACACCATGAGTGGTCAATTTTTGCTGAAGGATGACACTTCACAAGTGGCTGATATTTTCTGGGCCAGATTGACTACGATGTCTGCACATGAATCTTCTGCGGCTGAATTTCTGAGATGCTGGAAGCCTTGGCTGCTTGAACTCCAGCCTTTTGTTCCACCGCCTAATCCTTTCCATGTGACCTTCCTCTATGAGTGGGGCGATCCTACTTTATATCAGGAACAATTTGAAACAGAACTTGAAGGCCAAAGTTGGTCTGTGGCTTCGGGTCCATGCTTTGTGGGGAAGGAGGGTGTTGCACTGTATGCTGATCTGACTTCAGAGCAGCATAAATGGTATATGATGGAAGCTGAAGCGCTTCCACACATATCGCTTTTGTTGCATCCGAAACATCAAGCTAAAGATTTGGGGGGAATGGTTAAAAGGGGAGTTGAATTAAAGGATTGGGTTCCTACCCAGATACCTTCAGTCTCTTTTTCTCCTTCTACTCAGATGTACAAAATAGACACGCAGCTCTCAGATACTACCATTCTGGAACATTTGCAGCTTTCTAGAAATCATGGCAGAGAAAAAACAGATCATCCTGATGCAGTGGAGGCCTTAAAGGTCGTGCCTGACTCTTTGTGGTCAGATGGTCCCACTGATGTCGGTCTAGTGCAAACCACACCCATCACATTTGAGATGAAACATTCTGATCCAATCTGGCGTCCGCAGTATCCACATAAACCTCAGGCTGAGGAAGGTATTGCAGACACTATTGCAGGCTTACTTGAAGTTGGAGTTTTAGAACCATCAAACTCTTCATATAACACCCCTATTCTTCCTGTGGAAAAACAAGGTACTGGTAAATACAGAATGGCACATGATTTGCGTGCTGTCAATGAGGCCCTTAGAACCCCTCCCATTTCTACACCGAATCCGTATACAGCTCTGGCATCCCTGACTCCTGATTTAAAATGGTTTACCTGCATAGATTTGGCTAATGCATTTTTCTGTTTACCGCTCCATCCTTCTGTCAGGGATATTTTTTCATTTACATTCAGGGGCAGGAAGCTACGTTATAGTAGGCTTCCGCAGGGCTTTGCTTTATCTCCGGGTATTTTTAATCAGGTGTTGAAGCAGTCATTAAGCACTGTACAGCTCCCTCCAGGCTGTGTAGTGACCCAATATGTGGACGATTTACTTTTAGCATCCCCTACTGTTGAAACGTGCATAGAAGCTACTCTAGTTGTGTTGCAACATTTGGGAAAAGAGGGATTCAAAGTCTCCCGCGATAAGCTTCAGTTGGTCAGGCAGGAAGTCCAGTTCCTGGGGCGAAGGGTGACCGCTCAAGGCGCTGGACTGACTGACACCCACAAGAATGCTATTTTGGCTCATTCTAAACCTCTCACTGTTAAATCAATGCTGTCATTTCTGGGACTGACAAATTTTTCCAGACATTATGTGCCTAATTACACAAACCTTACCACACCACTCAGGGCTCTTGTAAATGCTCATGGTATGAAAAATCTGCATGCTAAATTAGAATGGGACATACCAGCTGAGGAGGCATTTATTAAGTTAAAACAGGCTCTAGCACAAGCAGCTGATTTAGCCACTCCTGACTATACATGTCCATTTTTTCTTAACACATCAGAAACAGATGGGGTGGTTAATGGGATTTTGTTTCAGAAAAAAAGGTGGTCAGAGACACATTCTTATGTATCTTAGCATAAAGCTGCAAGCTATTGAAATGAGACAGCCGCCTTGGACGAGACATGCAGCAGGGATTGCACATCTAGTGGAAAAAACATCACACATTGTCAGGGGTTATCCACTTAATATTTTGACATCTCATGGAGTCATGGCATTGGTTAATTCTGAGACGTTTACTCTTTCTACTTTGCGTCAGCAGCGGATTAGCAGAGTTTTGGAGGCACCAAACATTATTTTTACGCATGAAGGAATAAACATGGCTGACCAAATCACCACCTCTGGGGAGCAGCAGGACTGTGTCAGGCTGAATTCTGTTGCTCAAAAAATACGTCCTGATTTACGGTCTGATCCCTTACCTACAGGTTTTGTGCTCTATACAGATGGTTGTTGTTTTAGAGATGGACAGGGGCAGTTGAGATCAGGTTTTGCAGTAGTTGAGCAAAATGGGGATTCACTACAGACTGTCGTTTCAGGGAAGCTGGACGGCAAGCAGAGCGCACAGCGTGCAGAAATAAGGGCTCTTATTGAAGCATGCAAATGGGGCAGAGATAAAGACGTCACGATTTACACTGATTCGAACTACGGGTTTTCTGTTATACATTATGAATTACCACAGTGGAAAAGAGCAGGTTTTGTTACTGCTACTGTTAAGCCTGGTATACAGCATCATGCAGATATTATGGAGCTTTTGGATGTTGTACAGTTACCAGCTAACCTCGCTGTTCTTAAGTGTAAGGGTCAAAGCAAGGCTGACACTGTTGACGCGTGGGGAAATAGTGCAGCAGATTTGGCGGCGAAAGGAGCAGCAGGTTACCTGTCACATGTCCACACGCAGCTGATTGTCACGTCAGCACAGGAAATGTCAGACAGTTTTGCTGAGGAAGTAAAGTTGGCACAGCAGGCTGCTGCGTCGCAGGAGATCACTGTGTGGAAGGATAGAGGTGCGATTTTTTCTGATGGCTTTTGGCGTGGGCCTGATGGCCGTTTGGTTTTACCTGCCGCGTTAAAACCCACCCTTTTTCAGGAGGCTCATGGTGCGGCACATGTGTCATACACTCAGATGAAACGTAATCTTTGTTTCTGGTGGCATCCCTTCCTGCCACATTTAATTAAGCGTTTTTTGAGTGAATGTGTGGTGTGTGGTCAAGTTAATCCTAAGCCTACTATCAAGCCAGAAATGGGCGCCTTCCAGGACTTGTGCAGGCCTGGCGAGGAGGTCGTTATCGATTATACAGATATGGTGACCCCTGTTAGAGGTTTCCGTTACCTGTTAGTGATGATTGATCCACTGACCTCGTGGGTTTCAGCTTTTCCTGCTAGACGGGAGGATGCTCAGACAGTGGTGAAATCTTTGATTAACCACTGGATTCCGTGCCATGGCTTTCCGACTAGGGTCAGGTCTGACAATGGCACACATTTTAAAAATAAACATCTCCGACAGGTTGAGGAACTGATGGGAATAACCCACAAGTTCGGCACTGTTTACCATCCGCAATCCCAGGGCGTCATCGAGCGGTCTAATTCAACTTTAAAGTTAAAGCTGGCGAAGATTTCAGCTCAGACGGGACTTAATTGGTTAAATGCGCTCCCAATTGCTTTGATGGCCATGAGATCATCTGTCTGTAGAACAAAAGGTCTCACTCCTTATGAGATGTTAACTGGCAGAATTTTTCCTGGTCCGTGGGCTGGCAGAGAACCACAGGTTTCACCGCACCCTGACCCAGACCCTCGCAGTGATCATCAGCAGCTGAAGGGCCTGGTCTCCCCCTTCCTTCCGGCTCCCCGTGACGTGCAGGGACCTGCGGTGTCTCCTTCCGAGGCTGGGCGCGTTTGGCTGAGGGTGTATAAAAGAAAGTGGCAGGAGCCCAGGTGGTCTGGCCCGTTCCAGGTTGCTGCTCGTACAACCCATGCTGTCCAGCTGCGGGGAAAGGGTTCTACTTGGTTTCACTGGTCCCAGTGTGCTCCTGCCCCCGACCCCCCTCCTGTCCCTCACGCTGCAGCAGCTCTCTGCTGACCTGGGGGAATCTCTTTGCAGTGGGTGGTGTCGGTTCTGACTAGGCGGTGTCGACTGCCGAAGCCAGGAGGCGGGGCCTGGCCCACCCAGAAGATTGGTTGGGGTTGCTGTAATCATCCAGTGTAATCTATATGTGCAAAAATTGGGCGAGATAAGCAATTTGGACTTGCTTTTCTCGAAGAGGGATTATACCAAAGAGAAAAGATCGCAAGAAATCTAACACATTTCACAGCAGGTTTTAACCACCTCACAATCGGTGGGGGAAGCTATTGGAGGCGGGGCCTGTCTGTGCAATTGTGTTTATTGGGGGAAATGTTCAGTTAATGAAGTAACTGTCATTTCAGTGAGGGCGATCTGCATAAAAGACAGTAACATTGGAAAAAATAAAGAGTCTACTGTACTGAATCATTTCATCACTCTGGTAGCCGCCTGCTGCCAGAGAAATAAACAAGAGCGAAGACTAGAGAAGAAAATAATAAAGACTGAACACTTATTAATCATTTTTCTTGTATTTTACAGGTTGTTTAACCAATTTTTATTTACAGGTGCAGATTGTTGGACACTGCCTAAGAGGGTGTCAAAGAATTTTTAAGTAGTTAATTTGTAGGATTTTTTCTTAATATTCAGTTTTTACGGTTTCATAAAACTTTTTATTAATAAGCTAAAACATTTTAAGGGGTGTTTAAATTATAATCAGGTTGACTGACTACTAATTCTTGTTTTACTTATTCTTTTTTTCATTATGATGGGGTTTTTGTAGGATGTTGTTGGGGTTGGTGACAATTGCTAGAGTTTGCTTTGTACTAAAAGAATATTGAGAATTAGGTTAAAACATAAAAAACAATAATAATAAATTTAAAAAATATATATATATTGCTTAAAGGTAAAGATTAAAAAAAACAGACACCCTTCTTTTTTGGATAAAATAGGATCACACCACAGACAGAAATATGCATCTTTGGGGCAATAAGAAGGTGCTGTGCGCCACAGGTTTTTGCATGGTGTTATTGGTCAATATTATCTTTTACTGTTGTGGTGAATGGCCCTATAATAGTTCTACAAATGAAACGCAGGTTGGAGTTCACTCAATTAGACAGAGAAGAAACTTAATGGCTAAACCGTCTCCCTCTTCACGGTGCGGCACTTCCGAGGCACATCATGGATTTTCTCAATTTTGTATACCAAAAGGACGATCTGCAGTGATTACTATTCCTTTAAATACATTGGTTTATATGGGACAACAAGCAAGTAAATATAAAACCTACCCCTTGTGGTACATAACAAATGATCAAAAAGATACTAGTTGGTCCACTTTAATTGCTGATCCTTTAGGATATGACTGGAGAAGGTATACCACTACCGCTTTTGCAAAACACATGCGTCCCTTGGTTAAATTGGATAAGACTGCAGATAAATTACTTCTTACGGTTAATTTAACTAAGAGTGATCTCCTCCCCTTAAAATATCTCCAGAAGGGGGAAGGTTGTACTCTCTTTAAATTTGGGTTTATAAAGGGGGAAAAGATGTTCAATTTCCTATTACAATATGTCAAGACTCTCTTAATGTTTCCACCTCAGTAAGTCAAAATCAGGCCTCAGCAGCAAGGGGTAGTATAATTAAAGAAGAACCATCTGTGGACGATTACTTTGAAATGATGACAGGAGTGGGAGGCTCCACTAATTATTGGTTGCTTATGGTAGAACATGCAGGACAAGAAGCGAGACAGGACTGTGTTGTGTGCATGGGAGCCCGACCTGTTCTCAAGGTGGTCCCTGCACCTTTTGAGCTCAACACAACTTGTCTGGTTTCCCTGCTATCTAGTGAAAATCCAGTAAAAGATTGTAGTAACTGGGAAAAATTATTCCCTATAGCTGATAACAGAGCTACCCCACCCTTCTTTGATAGTAATGTAGCTCCAAATAATTTTACTTGTTTCAAAAATGGTAAGCCTGGAAATAAACTAGTGGGTTCAGTCAACATTACATATTGTAATTCAATCCAAACTTTTCTTAAATCTTTTCAGGCTCGTGCTGATATCTGGTGGTGGTGTGGAGGAAAAATTCTCCGCTCCATTTTACCTAGTAATTGGACATGATTGTGTGCACCTGTTACATTAATTATGCCAGTAGCAATATTTACTTATGATCCCACAGGAGACCAGACTCTTCTCACTTTGAATAATCATGTTAGAAAGAGGGACTTAAGCCACGAAGATGATCCAACTTATATTGATGCCATTGGAGTTCCTAGAGGTGTTCCAGACGAATATAAATTGGTTAATCAGATCTCAGCAGGATGGGAATCAAGTATTTGTTGGTGGTGTACCCTGAACAAGAACGAGGATAGAATAAACTATATACACTATAATGTACAGAAATTAGCTAATAATACTAGAGATGGGTTTGAGGCTGTTCACGAGCAACTTAAAGCCACCTCCTTAATGGCCTTTCAAAATAGAATAGCGGTCGACATGATCCTGGCTCAGAACGGCGGTGTCTGTTCCCTTTTTGGTGATCAATGTTGTGTTTTTATCCCTAATAATACTAATGCAGACGGTAAATTAACTAGGGCAGTAGAAGGACTCAGAATACTTTCAAATAGGCTAAAAGAACAATCAGGTGTAGATACCTCAATGTGGGACGATTTGTTAAATAATATGTTTGGTAAATGGAAGACTCTGGCAATGTCTATAATGGTTTCTTTAGCAGTATTTGTGTCAACTATGGTGTTATGTGGATGTTGCTGTATTCCTTGTATACGTTCATTGCTCACAAAGTGTATTGAAAAAGCTGTTGGTGATAATATGCAAGGTCAATATCTGTTACTCCCTCACATGGAGCCTGAAGGAGAAGTACAGAGGAGTGATCAATCTATTTGAAAATAGATTGAAAGAGGGATTTGTTGTATTCTACTTTTTTGGGGCTATCTTTTATTATGCAGTACATATGTTTTAAATATATCTTTAGTAAGTGTTTAGAGGTAAACGGCCTGTTTATATTATTCAGGGTAGTAAAACATGACTGTTTACCAGTATTTTATGGGGGTAAGGTTTTAAGTAAATAAACTCTTGGGCAAAGATATGAACTAAAAGCAGGGAGGATGGGTTATAACTCTAGTTCATGGTACGGCTATAAAACCAGGTCAGGAGACCTGGAGAAAAAGTATGACTTGTTAAGATGTAGGAGGAGGGGAGAGGAGTCATGTGATATTTTCTTTGTTCTTCTTTAATAAAAATGGTACACCCTTGTAGAGAAGGGAGTCAGATCTTTTCTGGCTCCCATCTGCAGGTGCGTCCAGTGTGAAACAGATATCTGTGGTGTGTGTGTTATTTTACTCTCTGTCTCTCAGTTCTGGGTCTTATTTTGAAACACTTCCCGCCGGGGTTTTGGAGTTCGGCGCCCCCACCTCTCTGAGTAAGAAGTGAGTTGCCGACAATATAGGTTACGAAGCCGACACAAGTCATGTGCGTAATGTGGCACTGTACAACTGCAGAGCATGCTAATCCAGTCCGCTGGTATGTTGTCGCTGTCAGTCCGGCGGATTCAATATGGCTGAACGCAAGCGAAGTTATGTGTGGAGCTACTTCACCTCTATAAACTCAAAAGATGCGATTTGTGACACGTGCAAGAAAACAGTGAGGTATTGTGATAATACCACAAACCTAATCAAACATCTACAAATAAATCACAAGACAAAATGTGACGACGTCATTGCGAGGCGTTCAGACGAGGAGGAAAGGAGAGGCACAGGTGCTGCTAGGGCGAGACAGACATCGCTTTCAGAGTCCTTTGGTGCAGGCAGGCACTATCCAGGTACAGAGGGAGAAAATGTGCCGGTGTGGCTGTACTTTGGGGGCTTGAGTTTTTGTGACAATGATAAAACAACGGCGGTTCCCTGAATTCTTAAGACAAATTCGTTTTAGAATTTTGGTAATTAAATAAATAATTAAATGATTAAATGACAAAAATGTCTACAATAGTTCAGCTTGGAGTAAAATGTGTCCCTGAGATAATCGCACATCAAATTTAGTTAGGTAAGGTTATCTGCAGAGTAGATCATTTAAATTACATTACATTTACAAGCCTGCATTGGGCTTTACAGTACGTTTGCCAAGAAAAGTATTTGATAGGTAAGAAGACAGATAATATTGTATCAATAGAATAATTCTCAGTTGTACTATTCTCCGTCTCATTTGTTTTGACTGATGGTTTAAAAAAAAATTCAAAATGGGTTTTGACAAATATGAAGTAATTATGGTACTTCTCTGATTATGTATTGTACCAGACATTTCAATTTGAGTTACAGCATTTTTTTTATAAAATAGAAACTGTATGGAAAGTACCATTTCCTTTCTACTTTGTGGAACCTATTTTAAAAGTTTGGTTTCATAGATCAAGTAAGATCAAGCATTCAAAGCAGTTTATCATTTAATTTCTAAACTGCTCCCAACAAACAGTCGTTTACATCAGTACCATCTGTAACTTTGCATAACTCTGAATAACTTTACACATAATTTTTTGCACAGGCTAAATAATTTTACACAGTATAAATGCTGTCTTCTTTTTTCTCCTCATGTTAAAAAAAGTTTTTTTTCTTTCTATGTCCTGCCTTTACATTTGCTTTGTTTTTGCTGCTGTGACAAAAGAATTTCCTTGCCGTGTGACTAATAAAATATTTTATATTCTATTCTAACTTGCCCTTTGTATTCTATATTATTTAGATGATTCCCCAAGAGCAGCAGAACTCACAAAACGCCTGGGAGAGATGATAGTAAAAGACCTCCAGCCCCTGTCTATAGTGGAGGACCAAGGGTTCCAGGGATTTGTGAGAGCTCTTGATCCAAAGTACAAACTCCCAGGAAGAAAAAAGCTCACAGAGACTCATATTGTAAACACGTATGAGGAATGTAAAGGCAAAGTAAAGTCATCTTTGCAAAATGTTAATAGTGTCGTACTTACCACTGATATGTGGACTTCAGTGTCCACAGAGGCATATTTGACTTTAACATGTCATGTTATTGAAAACTGGAAAGTTAGGGAATTTGTTTTGGAAACCCATGTGTTCCATGGGCTGCATACAGCTGATAATATCAGCTTAGAGCTTAGGCGGATCACAGAAGAATGGGGCATAACTGAGAAAGTGGTTGCAGTTGTGACAGATAATGGTGCAAATATGGTTGCAGCAGTACACAAGGCAGGATGGAAGCATCATCCTTGTTTTGCACATACACTAAATCTAGTTGTAAAGGACAGTCTCAAAAATGTCCCAGAAATGGTGACGGTCCTGGAAAAATGCAGGGCAATTGTCTCCTTTTTTCACCACAGCAGTAAGGCCACAGAGAAGCTCAGGGATATTCAGAAACAGATGAAAATAGCAGAACACAAGCTAATTCAGTCAGTAGAGACCCGCTGGAACTCTGTCTTTTACATGCTAGAGAGGCTTTATGAACAAAATGAAGCTGTAACTACAGCCCTCTACCTTTTAGGAAAACATGCACTGTGCTTAAATGTGGGAGAATTATCGTTCATAAAGCAAACAGTTGACACACTCCAACCATTTGAAGAAGTAACCCGGGATGTTTCCGCTGCAAAACATGTTTCAGTGTCCAAAGTGATTCCAATCGTGTCACTCATTCACAGGTCAGTGGCAGCTTGTGAACGTCAGGGCAGTCCACTTGCCACACAGCTGGCACAGCAGTGTCAGCGCAGATTCAGGGGTATTGAGAGCATTCACTGTCTAGCTGCCAGTACCTTTCTAGATGTTAGGTTTAAACATCTTGGATTTCGAGACAAAGACAATGTTGAGGTAATGAAAAAACGCCTCTGCGCTGAAATGCAGGAAGTTTGTCAGACAGGAGAGTCAGCTTTCACTTTAACTCCAAGCTCAATGCCTACTGCTAGCTCTAGCTCAGTGCCTTCTACCTCAGGGTCTAATCAGGGTCCTACACTATCTGGTCCAGCTGCGACCAAAGGAGGGATATGGACCGATTTTGACCAACAGGTGTTGTCAAGCCAACATCATCGGTCAGCTTCCACTGATGTACTCATTGAAGTACGGCGGCAAACCATCAGGAAAACTCTGCCCTATGGAGTTTAGGGCACCAGATACCAGCCTACTGCTACCTGCAGGTCTGGAAATGAAACAGCAACATGACGCTTTCAGCCCTATGCAGAAGTATAAACACAGCAGTGGGTACGGCGGTTACGGCATAACCTACGCGACTGACGCGACGCAGAAGTATAAACCAAGCTTTTAAGTCTATTCATGCTGTGAGGCAGGAAAAAGCTCCTCCTGTATAAGCATCCCCTCTCTTTTTTTCTCTTCTTTTTTTTATTATGACATATTAATGATGACATCCCATTCCTGAATTAATCTCTTTAGAATGTAACTTCAAGGACAGATGGGCACACTGACCCAAAGATAAAGGCACTCATCTGGGGAACAGTAGAAACATACAGACACCAGAGGCTCAAATATTCAAGAACAGCTGCACCTTCTCTAATCGCACACTGATGGGTTTCTATCCTCCTCTGCTGGTGTAACGCTATCAGATCTATAAGTTGGATTGGTTTACAAGGTGAACTCATTTTTCATGCCAGCCCTTTTCTAATTAAACAGTTAATTAAGTTGACTTTATTGAATTATGTTACAAATAGAGTTCCTTTTAATTAACTCAGCTATGCTGTTAATAATGCAAAGCAGCTCAAGAGAAGGGAACTTCAGATAGGACCTATTTCCCATGCAGATAAGGGATATGCTTTTTAAAAACATTTCTTTATAAAGCTGGGAGGATTACAAAACCAGTCAAGATTTGAGGAAGATTTTTTCCCTATTAACATTTTCTAAAAAATCTGTCTTTCATCCAGTTGTTTATTCAACTAGCAAGTTCTATTTTTTGTGTAATTAGGTAAAGTAATTTGATTAATGGCTTCAGTTCATACCTTCATATGAAAAAAATGCAAGTGTGATAACAATTTCCCACCTGCTAGGAACTCCAGCTCCTCTAAAAATAGGACACACAGCTGAGAGCTTGTGAGGATCTGGCACACAGCAAGAAGAGAGACTGTGGGCTTTCATTGAAAATCAGAAGAAAATAGAGATTCTTTTAAAGCCCCAAAAGAGGGATGATGTAAACAGAAGAGATCTTTGAAACACAAGCTGAAAAGTGAAACCGTGTGGAACGGAAGCTGCACCAAAAACCCCTACTTGCCCTTTAGATCAAATGATTTTTAAAAGCAGGGGGGGCGGGGGGGCGTCCAACTAAGTTGGTTTCCCACTTCAAAGCAATTTAAATTTTCAATATTAGAAAAAAAAAAAAAGATTCTACAAAGCAACTGCGAAGCCTGAGCAAAGAACCAGGATTCCCTCTTCAGTGTCTTTATGAGTCAATCCAAATCAAAGGAATATTTAATGAAGACTTGCAGAGCAAACTAGGCGGCACACTGTAACTAATTTAAGAAGCATTGCAGAAGGAGAGAACGACTTCTTTTAGAGGAGTGTGGCAATCAAGGAGAGAATATAAAAGAAATCTGGAAATTAAAAAAAGTGTTCAGCACACTACCCCCTTGTTTACATGAGCTGACTAACAGCAGACATGAAAGTATCTCAATGTCTCCCAACTTAAACAGATTCTTCAACATATTCTCCAAGTCTGAAAATGACGTTCTTTATGTACTTGCAGTTTGTGCTGCATATCATTAAATAGTTCTTGATTTATCTTGCTTTTAATGACCTTATTTTAACTTAGAGAAATGGCTTAGAAGCTAACAAGACAACATACTAAATACTGTATTGATAGGCAAGGCAAGGCAAGGCAATTTTATTTGTATAGCACACTTTCAACAGCAGGGCAATTCAAGGTGCTTTACATGATTTGGTGATTTAAAAGAAACACATAAAAGAAACACACATTATACATGATACACAATAAAGCAAGAGAAAAATAAAAAAAAGCAAGAGAGCATGAACACATTTCATACATATAACATCAAGCATTTACTCAAAGGCAATTCTAAACAGATGGGTTTTTAGTCTCGATTTAAAGCAGTTCAGAGTTTCAGCAGCTCTACACTCGTCAGGAAGTCTGTTCCAGATAAGGGGAGCATAGAAACTCAAAGCTGCTTCTCCATGTTTAGTTCTGAGTCTAGGGATGTTTAGTAGGCTAGAGTTGGAGGACCTGAGTGGTCTTGGTGGTTGGTACCATGACAACAGGTCTTCAACATATTTTGGTGCTAAGCCATGTAATGATTTATAAACTAGTAAAAGTATTTTAAAGTCTATTCTCTGAGCTACAGGGAGCCAGTGTAAGGACTTTAGAACTGGGGTGATGTGCTCTACTTTCCTGGTTCTAGTGAGGACGCGAGCGGCAGCGTTCTGGATCAGCTGCAGCTGTCTGATTGACTTTTTAGGCAGACCTGTCAAGATGCTGTTGCAGTAATCAATCCGACTAAAGATAAACGCATGGATGAGTTTTTCTAGGTCGTGTTGCAAAATCAGTCCTTTAATCCTAGAAATGTTCTTCAGGTGATAGAACGCTGACCTTGTTATTGCCTTTATGTGACCCTGGAGGTTCAGGTCTGAGTCCATTACTACACCTAGGTTACGAACCTGATCAGTAGTTTCTAGCTGTATTAATTGAAGCTGTGTGCTGACTCTTGATCGTTCCTCCTTGGGTCCAAAAATAATCACTTCAGTTTTGTTCCTATTCAGCTGGAGAAAGTTATGGCACATCCATCCATTTATTTGGTCAATGCATTGATTTAGGGTTTGAATGGGTTCAGAGTCACCTGGTGACATTGTAATGTAGAGCTGAGTGTCATCCGCATAGTTATGGTAGCTAATGTCATTGGTCGCTATAATCTTGCCTAGTGGGAGCATGTAGATATTAAATAAGAGGGGCCCCAGGATGGAGCCCTGGGGCACCCCACATGTGATTTCTGTTTGTTCTGATGAAAAGTTTCCTATTGAAACATAGAAGTCCCTGTTCTTTAGGTAAGACTCGAACCAGCCAAGTACTGTACCAGAGAGTCCGACCCAGCTCTCCAGTCGTTCCAATAAAATATCATGATCAACAGTGTCAAATGCTGCACTGAGGTCCAACAGAACCAGCACTGTGGTTCTTCTACAGTCTGTATTTATGCGGATGTCATGATAAGGACCCATCCTTACCTCCCTCCATTGTCTTTACCCTTTTGTTCCTTGCCAGGGTCATAGTGAATAGGTCATAGTAAATTTATGGGATTATTAGCATAAAGATCATGACATGAGGTCAAGTGTTTCAATGTTGTTGTATGTATCTTTGAATGGTACATGGACAGGATTTATATAGTGCTTTTCAAGACATACTGACCACTCAAAGAGCTTGCATTACGCCACGATCACCCGGTCGCACACTCTAATTTGCAGACATTCACAGACGATATTCAGATTGGTAGGCAACTTGGGGTAAAGTGTCACATCAAAATGTGATGTTGTGCATTTTAAGAATAAAGATTGGAAACAATTCACTTGGTTTCCAGGCTTCTATGGAAACTCTGCTGTTGTGATTTCTGGCAATTAATCACTTTAACTGCCGCGAAATTAGAGTCCAGAGCTTCGTTTCTACTATCGGAACTTCAGGGTGATTTTACTGGATCTTCATGTGATGGGGTTGGCCCGGTGTTCCGTCGAATAGAGCAAGGTGTCGAAAAAGGCAAGGTGGTGCTACTGAGCATGCGCACACCGCGTCATACCTCGTCGGGCGCTTGCGACTACAAAATCCTTTGTTGACCCCATCGAGGAATGCAAGCAACTTCAGACGACAAACGATAACTTCCAAGCAACGGTACGTAAGTAATATTACAAAATGTGTTTAAAACGTGTTTTATTGTAAAATGAATTTACAACAAAAACCTCTTGTTTGTGCACATTTTTTTGCTCAAAATGTTGACATACAATCTTTACATTAGATTATATTAGCATTGGGACGTTTCTATCCCCTCGCATTCTTCACATTCCTTTGTTTGGTACCATGTTTTGTTAGACGCAATTGGACACAAGTAACCTAACGTTTAAAAATGGTGTTTTATGTCGTAATGCGTATAGAAATAAAAAACCTTGATTGTGCACGAAATGTTAATGCAGAATATTGACATTATTATATGAGATTTGCATGTCTCACAAATAAATATGATGTTCGCATCCCTCAGCTTCCCTACTACTAAGCATACATGTCTTTGATGCTATGCAAACTTGTTTTTGTGCCATTTAAAACTGAGTATTTCTTAATTGTGCACGAAATGTTGATGCATTATAATCTCACATAGGGAAATAGGACGTTCCCTAGGTCTATCCCTTTGTTTGGTGGTATGCAAACACGTTTTTTGCTTTTTTTTAACAGAGTATTTGTTCCACTACTGAAGTTTGCTGTAAGAACATTCAGTGCTTCCCATTTTAGTGTCACAGAATGTGCACGTTTTGTTTTACAGGTTCTTTACTTGAGTAAGTTTATGGGAATGGAGCAGAGGTTGAAGAATGTTAAGGCTTTCCTGGCTGAGGAGAAATACCCAGAGAAGTTCACCAGCAATCAGAAAAGTTTAAGGAGATATGCTACGAAGTTTTCACTAAATGGTGAGTAAGAAAAGTTGCATTGCAAGATAAGATGGTCTTTATAGAAAAGTATTTTTGTTTTTATAGGCCAAGTTTGTGAATGTTCACTGCAGATGGACAGCTTTTCTATGGGGACAGGCGAGTGAGCCATTCCCTGAAAGAGGCCAAATCACTGTTTTTGGAATTTCTGCACTGGGTGGCCATTCAGGAACCATTAAAACCAGGACAGCATTGTGCTCCAGATTTTACTGGCAAGGCATGAATTCTCAGATTGACAAATGGGTATGTGTATGACTTTTGTATTTTCTTACTGGTTTGGTTTTTACCAAGCCACCTGATATGACTAATTTCACTAATTCGCCATGTCAAATGACTTTGTTTTCCTAAAGGTCTCGGAATGTGATCGATGCCAGAGGACCGGCCAATCTTTGGCTGCAACACAGCCATTACAATGTATAAAGGTATATTTACCATATAACACCATTCTGTATTATACTATACTGTTCTAGGCATACAGTTAGTAACCCAATACACAATCCTCTCCTCAAAGAGAAAAGAAGGATCTGCTCATGATCCCAAACATACAAAGTTGAAATATTAATAGTTTACAACAAAAAGTAAGGAGATTGGCCTCACTGTTCCAATACTTTTTTTGGGCTTGTGTGTTTATGTTAGGATGGGGTGATCTCCCAAAATTTGGTCTACCACTTCAAAGACACAATATGTGGTCCTCAGGTTATTGAGGATTACCTGGAATGGATGCTGGGATTTTAAAGTATATGAAGTGAATGTGAATATTTGTTTTGCTGCTTTAGGTCTCTGCTGTCTGGGAGTTGGTTGGGATAGACCTGACTGGGCCTCTCCCAAAGACTGTTGATGGCTTTCAATATATCCTCACAGCCACTGACTATTTTTCTAAATGGGTAGAGGCAATTCCTTTACAGACCAAAACTGCCTCAGAAGTGGCAAAATGCCTCTGTGCACTAGTGTACAGGCATGGTTGCCCTAAACGAATTCTTTCTGACCAGGGAAGGAAATTCGTAAATGAGGTATATGATATATCTAAAATGTTTTCAAAATTGAGATTTAGAGATTGCTCATATTGTGTAAAAAATGTTAAACATTTGTTATGGTGCTTCATATCTCAACAACAGTCTCTGTGCTCTCCTGGGTATTGGAAGGATATCATCCGCAAACTAATGGCCTGGATGAGAAGACAAATGACAACATAAAACGGCAAGTTGTTTCTTTTACAACCTGTTACCTACACATGTGAAATTCCTCCACATATTCACACTCCACACATTTTTTTAAGCACTTCATTCTGTCTAATGCATGCAATAGTATGTACGCAGATTACCTAACATATAGTAAATACCTAAGGTTTTGTGAGTGCTTTTACAGCACATTAGTGATCTTACCTCTGCTCAGCTGACAATTTGTAATTTCCTTTGTCACAGTTCATTAATGATTATTGTGTATTGGTTGTACAGCACTTTGGTCAGCTTGCTGGGTAATAAAAGTGCTGTATAAATATACTTAATTACTTACTTACATTCACTGCTGTAGCAGACATTGTATGATGATTTAAATTTTGATTTGTGATTGTGTCCTTTTTCTTAGGTCTCTTACAAAACTAGTCAATAACCAGCAGAACAACTGGGACGTGTTCTTGGATGCAGCACTATTTTCATTGAGATCCAAGGTCCATACAACAACCAAGCACTCCCCTTTTCTTACTGATGTATGGGAGGGAGGCCGTTTTCCCCTCAGAGGTTCCAATCGACATGCCGGTAAATGGATTTTTAAAACATTCCTGACACTATTGAAATGGCTTACAATCTGTGCCATCATATGATGCAGTATCTGTTTTATTTCTTCAGCTTTCAAAAATATTGTTACCTGAAGAGAGTACTTGCCACTCTTTCTTGGAGAAGAAACAGTTGTCAATGGAGACTGTAAGCAAAGCGACGTCTGACAACATCACAAAGTCTGAAGACAAACAAAACAAGCTTATGAAAAACAAGCCAGGAAGAAGTACAAGGATGTAGTCTATTGTGCAGGACAAGAAGTTCTTGTATATAACATGAGGAAAAGAGGATGAAAAATAGGAAGAATTGAGTCTGATTTTAATGGACCCTACTGTATCAAAGAAATAGTTGGTAAGCAGGTCATCTTTTTCAATTCAGAGGGCGTAACATTGAAGACCAAACACAGTATAGACCACATTAAGCCTTATAAAAGGAGCACCTATAATGAGGACCAACATCTAATCATTCACAGAACTCCACTTGACAAAAAGCACAGCGATGGGTAAGTGTTTTACCTATGACCTTCATCACAATCAGACTAGTTCATGCAGCATATTAGTTAAAAAAGCTGTTTGGGTGTCAGCCAGTGTCTTGCTTAACATATAACCTGTCTAGCTTTCTAAGTAATATGTGATTATTACAAACTTTCAAATCACTGATAGTGGTTCTGTCGTGTTGTGATTATTTGTCTTCCCTGTAGCCCATATTCACCAGTCCGCAGTGAGGAATTGCATCACATCCCAGAGAGGCCTTCCGTTTTAAAGTTTGCTCCCCCCAGAGAGGTAAATGTGGTCTATGTTAAATCAGTATGGTAGACCTCATGGGGCTATTGTAATTATGTATGTAATTACTTGTACATTATTGACTATTGCTTCATTAATTCTATTTTTCATTGGACAAAAATGTCCTGAAGGCAATAACAGCTTGAGAACCAATGTCTATCTTGAATGTCATTCTATCCTGCATTGAGTGAACTGCTTTTGTAGCCCACATGGTATACCTTCATCATGCATCTACCATTTGTGTAAATGTCAGTGAGTCTAATGCCCATGTTTTCCTATCTGTACCTGGCTCATGGGGTTTTTATGTAGTCCATGATTTCACATGACTGTTGACCATCTCTATTTGTAACATATGTTCTTAATCCATCACAAGACTCATCCTCCAAAGAAGCCAGTACGGAAGACAGAGGTTGTACTGTAATGGAGTTTGGACCGCTCATCCACCTGGCATTCCCCAGTTTATGGGTATGATGGGGGTTTGGCCTGTTTACTGTTGTTACTGAGTCCTGACCTGTAGTTCATCCGCCTGGCCTACCCCAGTTTATGGGCATGGTGGGGGTTTGGCCTGTTTACTGTTGTTAACGAGTCCTGACCTGTAGTTCATCCGCCTGGCCTACCCCAGTTTATGGGCATGATGGGGGTTTGGCCTGTTTACTGTTGTTACTGAGTCCTGACCTGTAGTTCATCTCCCTGGCCTACCCCAGTTTATGGGCATGATGGGGGTTTGGCCCATTTACTTTTACCGAGTCCTGACCTATTTATTACTTGCCTAGCCAAGTGATGTTAAAGCAATGTTGCCAAAAGTAATGATCAGTTTGGCTGACTGAACACCATTTTTTTTTCTTTCAGTTAATTTATTGTGGGGTGTAAAAGACCAAGGCAAAGTGGAGGCAGTGGTTGGGCCATATAACCTACACGATGCATCTTTCCGCACATTTCAAGGAACAAATTGGCTGGCTGATGATGTAAGTAGGGCCAATGCAAAGAAAATTATTTCTTTTGAAGAACTAATATTTCCACCTCTGTGAACTAATATTTCCACAAATGCAATTTTATTTTTGTTTGTTTTTACAGTGCAGATAATTGATGGATATATTCACTTTCTTCTGGGAAAACAGCCGGTAAGTCCTGTGTTTGGTATTTTATTATCTCAGCAAATGTGTTCCTTGAAGTACATTTTAGTGTAACACACTTCTTCTTTTGACAGGAACCCATGCATCACCTAAATGCCATGGTAGCTGGGAGTTTGTTTTCTGGAAGATTTCAGCCTCTTGCCAAAGTAATAACTTTTTCCTTTTGTCTATCTATGTAACCTTCTCCTATTGTCTGTTTATGTAATTTTACACCTTTTACCCAACTTAATTGCGATTTGACATCTATTTTTCAGATGAAATTTCCAGAAGAAGACAGTTGGATTTGTCTTGTCAATGTTGGCGCCCACTGGATTTTAGTGGTAAGACTTATTGTTCTTTTATCCGACTTTCGGCATTTGTATTACAGGCATTTCAGGTGAACTGATGCAACAGAAGTTATGGTTTCGTAAATAAACTTGCTACAAAACTATCATAATGTGATGACATAATAAGCTTGTGGTTAACATTTATAGATTGTGAACTTGCCAGAGAGGACACTACTGGTAGTCGATCCTCTTGGAAAGGAAGACCGGTATATTCGGGAAAATCCAATGGAATACAAGAGTTTGAACTTCAAAATAATAATCAGATGTTGCGAGGTCCAATACAAAGTTTTACGCGCTGGCTTTGTAATTAAATGTTCATGTGTCTCATGTGCTCTTGCCACCTGTGCTGTTTTCTAACAACAGTTAGAAACTTCTTGAGGATGGCAGGCCGGGAAGTCACTGGGGAAAAATGGAAAACAAAGATACTTCCCCACAATAACCAGCAAGACGGCACAAGCTGTGGCATTTTGATTCTAAAGGTAGATTCTTTCTGTATGCGAGCATTACCTCATTTAGGAAATGTATTTTTTATGCATTATTTATGTATTCATTCAGTCATTCAAATATGTCAATGAATTTCTAAAATGCTCTTTTGCAGTTTGCAGAAAGGCTTCTCAAAGAAGGGGACATCGCTACTATTACAACCACGCCTGCAGAAGTCCTAAAGGCTCGTTTGGAAATTGCCTGTTGTCTACTGAACTTCGGAGGTCTTCCAAAGTAATCAAACTTATTAGAACATGATGTTCTCTCTGTCATCTCATTTGTTACCATATTTGGGTTTTGAATGATATGGTCCACTCACATACTGTTTTAATGTGTATGACCTCCCACACTCAGACATTACTTTTAAGAATACTTGACATGTTCTGAACTGGTTACATACTAGGTTGTGGTGGTGGCAATGCCATACTTTTGACTGTGTTGCTGCCTGCAGCTGCCATAGACTCATTGGGATATTGCAACAGGATAGCAATTTGCCTCATTAAAAAGGTTTTTATTGACCAAGGAATCATTCCCCCTTGTGCTCCATAACAAGACATGTATTAAGAGTAGCTTTTACACATTTGCAAAAGATTGCGGTAGATAGCAGTCGGAGCATTAAAGGCAAGGCAAGGCAATTTTATTTGTATAGCACACTTTCAACAGCAGGGTAATTCAAGGTGCTTTACATGATTTGGTGATTTAAAAAACAAAAAAAAACAATGGAAATTAAAAGTAAAAGAAACACACATTACACATGATACACAATAAAGTAAGAGAAAGATCAATAAAGCAAGAGGGCATGAACACATTTCATACATATGACATCAAGCATTTAATCGAAGGCAATTCTAAACAAATGGGTTTTTGGTTTAGATTTAAAGCAGTTCAGAGTTTCAGCTGCTCTACACTCGTCAGGAAGTCTGTTCCAGATAAGGGGAGCATAGAAACTGAAAGCTGCTTCTCCATATTTAGTTCTGAGTCAAGGGATGTTTAGTAGGCTAGATTTGGAGGACATGAGTGGTCTTGGGGGTTGGTACTGTGACAGCAGGTCTTCAACACATTTTGGTGCTAAGCCATGTAATGATTTATAAACCAGTAGGAGTATTTTGAAGTCTATTCTCTGAGCTATAGGGAGCCAGTGTAAGGACTTTAGAACTGGGTGATGTGCTCTACTTTCCTGGTTCCAGTGAGGATGCGAGCAGCAGCGTTCTGGATCAGCTGCAGCTGTCTGATTTACTTTTTAGGCAGACTTGTGAAGATGCTGTTGCAGTAATCAATCCGACTAAAGATAAACGCATGGATGAGTGTTTCTAGGTCCTGTTGCAACATCAGTCCTTTAATTCTAGAAATGTTCTTCAGGTGATAGAAGGCTGACCTTGTTATTGCCTTTATGTGACCCTGGAGGTTCAGGTCTGAGTCCATTACTACACCTAGGTTTCGTGCCTGATCAGTAGTTTCTAGCTGTATTAACTGAAGCTGTGTGCTGACTCTTGATCGTTCCTCTTTGGGTCCAAAAAATAATTACTTCAGTTTTGTCTCTATTCAGCTGGAGAAAGTTATGGCACATCCAACCATTTATTTGGTCAATGCATTGATTTAGGGTTTGAATGGGTTCAGAGTCACCTGGTGACATTGTAATGTAAAGCTGAGTGTCATCCGCGTAGTTATGGTAGCTAATGTTATTGGTTGCTATAATCTTGCCTAGTGGGAGCATGTAGATAATAAATAAGAGGGCCCCCAGGATGGAGCCCTGGGGCACCCAACATGTGATTTCTGTTTGTTCTGATGAAAAGTTTCCTACTGAAACATAGAAGTCCCTGTTCTGTAGGTAAGACTCAAACCAGCCAAGTAGTGTACCAGAAAGTCCGACCCAACTCTCCAGTTGTTCCAATAGTATATCATGATCAACAGTGTCAAATGCTGCACTGAGGTCCAACAGAACCAGCACTGTGGTTCTACCACAGTCTGTATTTATGCCGATGTCATTGAATACTTTGACAAGGGCAGTCTCTGTGCTCTAGTGAGCACGGAAACCAGACTGAAAAACATCAAAACGGTTTGTCATTGTTATGAAGCTATTTAACTGCTGAAACACCACTTTTTCAATAATTTTACTGATGAATGGAAGATTAGAGATTGGCCTGTAGTTCTGCATTAACGCGTTGTCCAGGTTCTTCATCTTTAGTAGTGGTTTAATAACTGCTGTTTTTAAACCCTGAGGGAAGACACCTGATAGCAGTGATGAGTTCACTATTTGAATAAGATCAGACAAAATAACAGGAAGAACTTTCTTTAGAAAAGCTGTGGGTACGATATCAAGACAGCAGGAGGAGGAGCTTAATTGGATAATGATTTTTTAAAAGGCTGTTCTGGTTTAATTCATGGAATTCAGACATTTTCTCTACATTGTTGATTGGGGATGGCACTGGTTGTGGGTTTGATATTGAGGTACTGATTGACCGTCTAATTGTTAGAATCTTTTCAGTGAAAAGCTGGCAAATTCATTGCAGGCCCTGGTAGAGTTTAATTCTGGGGCTACTGTCACGAAAGGATTAGTTAGTCTTTCCACTGTTGCAAATAGAGTCCATGCAGAGATGGTACTTTCAAAGAAAATACAGAAATGGTCAGATAACACAATATTAATTACAGAGATGTTGGAAATACTTAAACCTTTGGTGATAATTACTGTAAGTCCAGAGTGTGTCCTTTATTGTGTGTTGGTTGTTTGACATGCTGGATCAGGCCGAAGTTGTGGAGATTATCATCTAATGTTTTTGCTTGTCTATCTTGGGGGTTGTCGGTATGTATGTTAAAATCCCCCACAATGATTAGTTGGTCATAGTCGATACATTTTACAGAAAGAAGGTCATTTAAATCATTAAAGAAGTTAGAGTTAAGTTTTGGTGCTTTATATAAACTTAGAAATAAAGCTTTGTTAGGCTCATTTATCTGGGTGGCTAGGTATTCAAAAGAATCAAACGTGCCCAGGGTTACCTTTTTAAAGTTCATTCAGTTGTGAAAAATGGTGGCTACACCTCCACCTCTTCTGTGTTTTCTGCTCTCGCTTAAGAAATTGTAATTTGGAGGAGTAGATTCTATCAATGCAGTTGTTTCGTTATTTTCATCTAGCCAAGTTTCTGATAAAAAAGGGCGTGTAAATTATGCTCAGTGATGAAGTCAGTGATAAGAAAAGACTTCTCGGATAGAGATCTAATGTTTAATAAAGCTAACTTAAGTATTGTGATGATGAGCAGTTGAACCTTCTGACAGGTTATCACTTTGAGATTTTGTTTAATATGAGAGCGTGTGGTTAACGGTTTATGTTTCCTGCTGCTGATAATCACTGAAATCCTAAGTTCAGGGGTGCCGGGCGAGTTCTGGGAGACGGTAGGGGTAGATTTACTGCCCGGTTCCCTCAAATATCAAATATCTGTAATAATCAGTGGGGGGAAGCTCCCAGGCTTATTGAAACTAGTCCCAGGGGTTTGGTGTAGTCTAAGTTTAGGTGTTGTGGCCCAAATTTGATTTGCTCGTTCAGTCTGTCTGTAAAGTTTCTAAATGGAGACTCATTTGATGTGGCTGAGTCACAGGAAGATGAAGACTTAATCTCTGAAGGTTGTTTATCTGTTCGGTCCTGTGGTGTCATCATGACTTGCTGTTTTTGTTCTCTGATATCCATGGGCGCCTCAAGGTCAGCTTTTGGGAGCAAGTGTTTTGCTTTCTGATTTTGATAAGAGAAAATGTTTGCTGCCAACAGCCTTACTCCGGCCTTGTTAAGATAATGTTGGCCTGCTTTGAACAGATGATTAGCACTTCCAAATACTTTGAAATTATTAATAAATGTGAACGACTTCTCAGCTGATTGTTTCTTCAACCATTTATGGAGCATGCGGAGTCTGCTAAATCTTTCATCATTCCCTTCCGGGACTGGTCCGCTGATGAGGATGTTTACGTTAAGTCCATCAAGTCTCTACAGGAGATCAGAAAAGTCTCTCTTCAGAATCTCTGATTGTCTCATCGCGATATCTGCTGATCCAGCGTGAATGACAAGCTTTTCCAGAGTAGGATGTTGGTCCAAGATGTTCTGGATTTTTTCTGATATTTCTCTCACTGTATTTTTGTTGCAGCTATAAACTCTGGTGTTCTTGCTACAAAAAGCCTCAATTCCATTAATTGATCCATCTTGTATGATAACAATCTTTGCTGGAGGGGCTCTTACTTTGTTATGTGTCCGTTTGATGCGGCTGGGTTTCTCCTGGTGGCTTTGACTGGTCCCGGGGGCTGGTCATCTTTCGGGGAACTCAAGGCTGCGAATCTGTTTTTCAGCAGAATTCCAGGAGGAGAAATATCTCTTGTTTTTGGCTGAAACCTCTTTTGTTTACTTTTAGCAGAAGCGGCAGGTCTGGGTTCAGAGCTTTCTCTGTGCTGGAGTTTCTTTTGTTTTTTCTTCCTCGGAGAACAGGCTGGGGTTGATGATTCCGTGCATTTTAATGCTGGCCAGTGTTCATTAAAGTGAGGAGTTCTACCGGTCAGGCGCCTGTTGGCTGAGGGAGTAAACTTGTCCTGTGTTTTCTCTGTGACACGGTTAGACCGATGTAACACCGGGCTGCGAGGCTGTTCCTCCGTGTGTGTATTCAACGGTAAAGTTGTCGTTTCCATAATCGGCGTGGAGATCAAAATTAATTTCCAGACGACGTAGCTTCGTTTCAATGCACTCAATTCTGTGGAGCAGTTTTTCAAAAATCCTCAGCTGAGCAAAAAGCCATGTTGATAAGTCCATAAAAAAGTAATCCAAGAAGAGATCCGGTCCAATACAGTAACTCCAGGGGCTTGGTAGATAAAGTTACTAAGAAAAAGTTAAGAAAAGAAAACAAGAAAAGCAAAAAGAAAATAAAATAAAGTGAGGGGGGGATCGGGAGAGAGACGAAGAGAGGCTGCTCCTCCTTCAGCAGTCAGCTCAAACTCAATCTTAAAGGGATATATTTGTAGGCAATGGTCCAACCAGAAAGGGTAAAGGCAAAGAAGATCCACACTAACATCCAAGGTAAAACCTTGGGCAGGTAGCGAAGCTGGTGATGTATTGTATCAATGGTAAGAGAAGAAGAAACAGATCACCAACTGCAAGGCCCCAAATTGCAGTCAATTTATTTGCAACATAAATTTTTAGTTACATTTTTGAGCAACAAACTCTTGTCAAGGTGGCTACACCCAATTAACCAGGCATCACACAGTCTTGGAGAATGAAAGTACCACCCAGAGCTCCATCCATTATGACCACCAACAGGGTTTTTCCTGGGTGAATGTAAAATGTGGTGGCTAACTTCCCATAATTGTACACACTCAATGATATAAAAAAACAGTCTTACTAACTATTGTTTTCATTACTGTTTAGTGGCAGGTGAATAATCATAGCCCTACTCATCTTAACAATTAATTACCTTGCAATGCAGCAGGTTTTTTTAATTTTTACTAAAAGAGCCATTTGTAAAAAATATGTAATTTTATTTTATGTTATCATTAAATGGTCCTGATATGTTAGGCTACAAGACCTTAACAAATGATGTTCATTTCAAATACTTGTATCACTGACAACCATAGGCCTATTAATATATTTATACTGAATAAATTTTCAACTTTTAAATGTATCAATCTATTGAAGGCTATGTTTACCTAATGGCCATACCAAAGTAGAATTATGTATGTAGATACATAAACTTTAATTATTTTGATGACACCGGCGACAGATATTGGAGCTTGCTTTTTTCGATGATCTTGCACAACTTGACAGACGCGGCTGTCGAGTCAAGCAAGCTCGGGTGCGCGCTTGCTTTTTTCGCCGACCTTGTACTCTTCGACAGAACACCGGTCCTCAGCTGTTGTCTCCATTCCTTTCAGAAATTTGCTAAGAAGTCCACATATCATGTCCGCTTTGGCAATGAGTAGTGTAGGAAATGATGTGTTCATGACCTTAGAAAGTAGACCAGTATAAACACAGTTGTTTCTTTGCATACAGGATTAGACTTGTCATGATCTGGATAAGCTTAGGATTTAGTATTTAGAGTTAGTAGGTGGGAAAGGTTGCCATTATAAACAGTTTTACTCCTTTTGCATGCATGGTTACTCCCACCAGAGATGGACAGAGCCAGTCATACATTTTCTACTTATAGAGGACAGAGGCAGGCTCAGTTGTTCCTTTGCTCCTTTGTGGCAGAATGCTGCAGAGGAGACACAGTGCGCTGTATTTTTTAATCCTTTGTTTGACTGTTAGATTTTTGTATCAGGGCTTTTTGATTCTTAAACCATCTTAAAGACATATTTGCTTCCTAAGTAATTTTTGACTATTCACCTGATGTTGAAACAAAATAACTGGGTGTAGGAATTCTCAGAGATTCCAGCTTGCTCTTTGTGGAGAGCTGGACAGATTCCTAACAGTAGTGTCACTGATCAGTGCCCACACCAGCAGTGAATAACAGATCAAGAAGCAAGATGAAGAAGCAAGGATGGTTGCCGTGTTTGTGTTTGCTGTTCTATACTGCTTCAGCAGCAACTCTTCCAAATTTACAAAGCCTGGTTTTTTGGCGACCACTCGCAGGTTTCGGTCAGCCCTCTCAAACCACTCCTTTCACCAGACGGCACCTTCGTTGGGTCTGGCTGTGACATAAGCCTTTCGGAGCCCTTTTAAGGGCAAGGTCCCGCCTTCTGCGGATTATGATTGGGTATTTGTTATAATTTATAAATGGATCGGATTAGGGTTAGGTACTTTTCCTCGAATATTAGAATTACAAAACGAATTAAAAGTTAGGGTTAGGTACTGGCTGTTGAATGTTAGGATTAGTAATAAATCAATCAGGCTTGCCAATCAGAGGCGTGAAAGGCAGGACCTTGCCCCTAAACGGGTACATTTCCAATATTCGCGCCCTGGACAGTTCGCTGCAAGGTAAAAGTGAGTACCTTCCTGTGCTGTCCCCTTGTTGACCAGCTGCATAAACCAGTCTTATCTTGCTCACATTCTAAACTGTCTTCTTCACCTTAATTTACAACAGCACTCCTGTGGTGTTTCTGGCAGATCTGTGGCCTGCATAGAGCCGTAAAAGCTTTTAGAGAACAAAGACCCCATTCTTACCAAAGTAACTATAAAAAGTAGCAGAGGTAACCTGCATAAGCTCGCAGTATATGTTTCTATATTCCAGTAAACTGACTGTATTATATTGTTAAGCTGCATACACAATTCCAACTGCAATGGATGGTTCATTAAAACTTTTCACTATTTTCAATAAAAGAAAACTGTCAAAAACAGTTAACACAAACTGTCTCTTCCAGTGTTCAACTAAATTCACTTGTCTCTTGTTCTGGGACAACATATGCTTAACATGAAGCACTCGGTAAAACTGAGCCTTTGTTTTCTGTGAAATGGAAGGGATGTGGTCAATAAGCCAGTCTCTGCTTGGTATCATTGATGCAACTTGTTCCATTGTGAGATGTTGGGTATGATGTGGCCTAGGGCCATAAAAGCATCATCATCATTGGTGCTGGGTTGTGTTTTTCTGTTCTAGAACTAGAGCCGAGCTCCTTCTGAGGCTTATCAAACCTGAAGAACCACAGCTAGACAAATGAACGGTTTATCATTACTCCACTGGAGGCGTTACTGACTGATCAGGTCAAGTCAGGGCAATGCTACCACTCCTTATACAAATCAAATCAAGCATCTAAACATATTTACACAGGATAAAATCTGGTGTCATTTTCTCATTATTTTCTTAAATCAATATGAGCAACAAAATTCAAAAAGTGTAAGCTTTTGTATTTATTTTATCATATATATTTCCATTATCCTCTCTCCTGTTCCTTTCTATTACACCTCTCTGCAGATGTGCCAATTTCAAGGTACCAGGAGACTGGCTGATTTGCTTTCTTTTTTTGTTTGCCGCCTTGTTTCTTTTCTGCTTTTGTATTTTTTCTTTTGTGTTTTATTCATAGACTGAGCGAGCTCGCTTGTAAAGCAGACTTCAGAAACAGATTTCAGTCTCAGCGGAAACCCCGCGTGAGGAGGAGGAGAATAAACATATCTTAGATGTGATGTAACATTATGACAGAGTGGCACAGTCACCCGTTATCCAGCAATTCCTGTGCAATAACTGAACGTAATTTATTAAAGCTTGCATATTTACTGACAAATGGGGAATGTTTAGGTGTAGCCTATATACACAATTGCAGAATGCTCCAATTGGTGGAGGGAGCAAGATACAAATAAAAGAAAATACAAATGATGATAGTGTTGCCCTACATGGTTATCGAGCATCTTGTGCTCATGCTCTGATTTACTCAGATATATTTACTTGAGTGACCTTTTAGAAGAAGAAAAAATTACTTTTAGGAGCAGTTTTACTACACCAAACCTTTACTTGAGTAATATTATTATGACGTATCGCTACTCTGACAAGATTCTTGATGCGCTACCCACCACAAGTAACTTTACTGAATGAAGAACAAGCATATTTTAACAAAAAATACAGGAGAAACAGAGGCTAAACTGCAGTTTATGTTGAAGTGGGACCTTTTTTCTTCACACACTATTCAAACTGGAAACGTACAAACATTACCATACTCACCTTTAGATCACAAATCGGGGTTATTCAGCATCTTGGATTGTCTTGGCCCGACATTGCGGCATGTGTGGTGTGTTGCGAGGCAAACGAGCATGCAGCCTGTTGAATGTGAGGTGTAGCCAATCAGAAAGCGAGGTGACGGGCAGCAATACATCTTGGAAGCGTCTATTATTAAGTGTCGGCTCACTTGACCACAGTACTCAAATGCATAAAAACTGAGATCTGTCAGAGCAAAGTGTGTAACTTTTTCTAATGGAAAAAATAAATAAATTGAAAATAGAGCCCCTGCTCCTGCTGTGTCCACTCCTTTATCCAACACCAAGATTTAATTTTTTCTCTGTTAAAACTAGTCCAGAAACTATTGCCAATGCCTCATCCTCAGCATCCATATTTATTTACTCCTTTGACTTTAGTCACATTTTATATCATGAGGTTTTGTGAGATTTCCGGACTGAGCTTGGAATGTTTGTGAGTAAACTCGGTTCGTGTTTGGTGTCTCGTCATTGCTGTGTGGCCGCACACCACACACTGTAGGACCAAAACAGGAATATTCATGATATTGTTTTTTATCACAGTGTGTGTAGTCTCTTGCAACAATTTTAAAATCCTGCCGAGAGCAGAAATGACCCACAGGGCGGAAGACTGAAAGAGCAACTCAAGAAATTGTGCTAATTTACTCCTTCTAGAGACCCGTTGTCTGTTTCTGTCCGAACTTAGACGAGAGTACTGGGAATACAGGTTTTTCCTATTTGTGTCACAATGAGCCACAGTGAAGGAGATAAAGATGTTGCTTTGTGGCGAACCCTTCCATCGCCCAGCTCCAGACATGATGCAGGGATGGTAAACTGAAGAGCCTCTTTAGCATTTTTCACAAAGTCCCACTCCAGCACTTGCTTTCTCTGTGAAATAGCATCTGACATTACCAAGTAACGTTGATCCTCAAACAGCCTCCGCTGCAGCAACCTTTAACTACAAAGCACCGCTTCCTGCCTGGCGCATGCACAGCCAGCCGGGATTAAATGCTTGACTCACTGCCATGCTTAAATTTCAAGCTCCCTCATACAACTGCCAGGCACTTTGAATGGAAGCAAATACCAAATGGCAGCTTGTTACATTATATGCACAAGAGAGGTAGTGCATATTTGCTTTCTGAGAATTTCATGTTTTCTTAATTGACTTGGTTTCACAGCTTGCATTACAGCTCCCGCTGACGCCTTCAACCAATTAAACTAGACAAAGATTTTCACGCCCTTCCATATGCTGAATTTATGCATCCCAAGAGTTGAGAATAACATGCAGCATGCTTTACTTTGGGGGGGGGGGGGGGTTTCCTGTTCATGCATGTATGCGTGTTCGCTTGCACTTCTAAATG